>JADLZN010010363.1:0-53602 GCA_018155175.1 Sinocyclocheilus anophthalmus
TTATAGTTCTGGAACATTGCCATCTAAATAAAATAAATAGAATGACTAATTACATGAATAAATAAACACACAAACAAATAAAATAAAATGTATAATTAAAACGGTAAAGAATTAGAAATTATGATTTTCCGTTTAATATTATAAATCTCTTCCCCCAGTTTCAACTGAGCAAAATGTGAATGAAGATTCTAAAGCTCCATTTCTGGAAATATCATAAAAAGCAGACCGCAGAGAGCCAATTTGTTTGAGGAGAATAAAAGCAGATAAAAACAGAAGAAGAGGCCAAAAGTGAGAGATGAACACTTTATCTCTCCTGTCAAATTCAGAATGTGATCCATCTCTGGGGAAAAGAGAAGTTTTTTTGGCAGGTGGACACTTTCCATTTTGATCCTGAAAGGAGTGACTTATGCCCCTTTCACTGAGACAAATGTCCATAACTTTTTTTTATTCTTTTGGGATGTTTTTGGGAGAAAGGGGGAGAATGTAAATGAGCTAATTCAAGTTTGCAGGAACAGAAGTCGAGTAAACGGATGGCAGGTGCTTGTGTAAACTCTGAATATAAAACTTGTAAAACCACATGGAACTGAAACGTCTCGAATCAACCAGCAAGCACTTTGCTTATTCATGTCTGCTAACAATCAAGGGCTTGTAAAGGTACATGAGTGTAGCGCGGGATTAGTATTTAGTTAACTAAAAAACCGTTTTTAACTAAATTCAAACAGTCTGCCCTTGATTGTTTTTTTAAAAGAAATGAAGTCTTATTCAGCAAGCATGCATTGCATTAATTAAAGGTGACAGTGAAGACATTTATAATTTTACAAAAGGTTTCTATTTCAAATAAACGCTGTTCATTTGAACTTTTATATTTATCAAGTAATCCTTAAAATGCATCACCATTTTCACAAAAATATTCAGCAGCATAACTGTTTTCAACATTGAGAATAATACAAAAATGTTTCCTGAGCAGGATTGACGGATCATGTGCCACTGAAGACTGGAGGAATGATGCTGCAAATTCAGCTGGGCATCACGTGCACACATAAATATATTCAAATAGAAAGTAGTTAATTGAAATTGTAATGATATTTCACAATACTACTTTTTTACTGTACTTTTGATCAAATAAAAGCAGACTTGGTGAGCATAAATAAAAAGTATTTTAAAACTGTAGTTACTTTAGCTTGAAGCCGTTGTAAAGTGAAGTGAAGTCTTGTTCTGTTGCCTCTGGAAATTGTGCAGACTGTTATCAGTTTGAAACGGGACAGATTTACACCCAGACGAATGCTGTCGGACAGTAAACATCACCCTTATCTTCATGTCTAAATCTTAAAGTTTGTGTCTAAACTGAATGTGTGACCTCAAAATAGAAGAATAAATAAGTGTAGATGCATACAAGAAAATAACTGTCCAAGTTGCTAAAAATATCTATTATAAATATCCATATAAACTACTTCTGCAGCATGTGTCACAATAGGACAAACTAACTAACTAGCACTGCTGGTCAGAAGTTTTAGAGAATCATAAAATGCTCAAACTAGGCTAGATCAATCATTTAGAGCTTTAATTTGACATGGTCAACAATTTTACTGTCCACTCTGTTCAAATGTGGACAAATGGTTACACATAGATGTGTACACACACACTGTCAGAACTGTGTGAGATCACTACCATCCTGCTTTTGTGGGGGTGGGGAGGGGTGTTAAATCTTTTACACCATGTTTTAAAATTCTAAAAGCTTCTTTTCCAAAGATACTACAAGCTAGTAGGTGTAATGTATTCTATGTTGCATCAGAAGTATTGCAAGTATTATGTACAACAATAAAACAGTGTATTGACATAAAAAAGGAAATTTACTTGTGGTACTAAAGGTCCCATATTGTCAAAACTGAAATTTCCTGCCTTTTTTCATGAAAACTGAGGTCTATGTGCTATGTAACTACCATATAAGTTTAAAAACAGTCAGTCCAAAGTAAAATTCACACAGCCTGCATAAAACAGCTGTGATTTTTCACGAACCGTTGTAACTTCCGTAAAAAGTTAACGTCAGAACTACACAGTCAACGCCTTCAGTCACCACCCCGAGCACCACCCACAGACCCACTCTCCTTTTGCCAAACCCCCAGACAACATCGCATCCATGCTTTTGCTGAGCAAGGACAACCGGAACATGTCGAACTTAACCACGAAACCAGATCGGCACCTGTAACGTTACACTCTCACCAAAGGTGGAAGATCTGACAGGAATGTTTACCGAAGGGTGGATCACATATAATGTATAGTAAAGACAAAACTCACCGTGCCGTCGAGTCATGATGACGATGTATATTACAAACCCCATTCCAAAAAAGTTGGGACACTGTACAAATTCTGAGTAAAAAAGGAATGGAATAATTTACAAATCTCATAACTTATATTTTATTCACAATAGAATATAGAAAACATATCAAATGTTGAAAGTGAGACATTTTGAAATGTCATGCCAAATTGGCTCATTTTGGATTTCATGAGAGCTACACATTCCAAAAAAAGTTGGGACAGGTAGCAATAAGAAGCCGGAAAAGTTAAATGTACATATAAGGAACAGCTGGAGGACCAATTTGCAATTATATTAGGTCAATTGGCAACATGATTGGGTAAAAAAAAGAGCCTCTCAGAGTGGCAGTGTCGCTCAGAAGTCAAGATGGGCAGAGGATAACCAATTCCCCCAATGCTGCGGCGAAAAAAAAAGTGGAGCAATATCAGAAAGGAGTTTATCAGAGAAAAATTGCAAAGAGTTTGAAATTATCATCATCTACAGTGCATAATATAATCCAAAGATTCAGAGAATCTGGAACAATCTCTGTGCTAAGGGTCAAGGCCGGAAAACCATACAGGATGCCCGTGATCTTCGGGCCCTTAAAACTCTTATAGGTTCAAAAAAGAAGCCATATTAAACATGATCCGGAAGCGCAGGCGTTTTCTCTGGGCCAGGGCTCATTTAAAATGGACTGTGGCAAAGTGGAAAATTGTTCTGTGGTCAGACGAATCAAAATTTTGAAGTTCTTTTTGGAAAACTGGGATGGCATGTCATCCGGACTAAAGAGGACAAGGACAACCCAAGTTGTTCTCAGCGCTCAGTTCAGAAGCCTGCATATCTGATGAGGGTGCGTATTCAAAACAAACCCAAAGAAACAAAGTCGTAGTTTGATGATGCCGTGACTGAGTGGGGAATCATGGGAGTTGTCGTCTTCATCTACACAGCCGATGCAATCCGACGGGACTCGGGCAGAAATCATGTTCATGGATGAGCTAATGTATTAAAGATTTATTAATGTCGTAGTATGAAGCAGGGTGAGGAAAAAAGCCATCGAAGAGAAACAAGGCCGCTGAACGAGCGTGACACACGACTTGAAAGCAGCAGAGCTTTTATTATGCCTCAGTCGACCACTTCAGCTCCTTCTGGTCGTGCGTATGTGGAAAAAAAAAGCAGCGCTGTTTTATCATACAAGATACAATTGAAAGTTCTGTTATAATGCTACTCTGTGCAGTCATCACCTGTCTAATAAAATGCATAGCATATTAATGCGTCTTTGGTGTTTCCATGTTTTCTACAAAACAAAACCGGAAATCAAGAGTGTATGATGTCATTGGCAGGCGACACTGACACTATGACTCTATGGACACGGTCCGTGTCACTAATTAAAATAGCTTATTTCTCTGTATTTAAACATTCTTCGATACATTTGGGATAATATAATGGTGCTTTCACACTTGGTTCGATTGCTTGGTCTGAACCTGAGTTCGATTGCTCCCCCTCCCCCTGCCCCTGCTGGACTGTGTTCACATTATATTATTTGGGTTCGAACCGCGGTTCGTTTGCATCATCAAGCCAGCAGCTGTTTACCCCGTTGCTTAGTAACGATGGCACAGGAGAAGACGGCAAAATGCGTTGCAAGGCTCTCTTCAATTTAATATTTATGTTTTTGAACCATTGGATTTGTTTCCAAAGCTTAAGTACATAACGGCACTTTCGTCTGCCTTACGAATGTACTGCAAATGCTCTAAAGTACTCTGAAGGTGAACAGAAATGAGATACACAGCTCTCTGCTCGGGCTCCTCCTCCAACTGCTCTGCCACCATCAGTCGGCCCCCTGGAGTCGTCAGCCCTTCCTCCGCCATGGCTCCTCCCTCCATCTGGTCTGCCCTGGCTCCTCCTGTCTCCTCCATCTGGTCTGCCCTGGCTCCTCCCTCCCGGGTGTCCGTCCTCCACCCGAACCTCCTCCTGAGTTCCCCTCCGTCCCTCCCTTTGTTGTTCCTGTGGCGTGAGGACACGCCTTCTTGGAGGCGGGTGAACTGTCATACCCCTGGACTGTCTGTTGGTTTGTTTTGCTTCCCATGTGCTCCGTGGCCTAGTTTTCTCCCTTGTTTGATTGTGTTCATTCGGTTCAGGTGTGTATCGTCATCTTCCCTCATTTAGTCTTGTATTTAAAGTGTTGTCCGTGCCTTGGTCCAGTGTCAAGCATCCATGCAATGTGCTATGTGTGTGTTCCTGCCTGCCCTGTGTTATGCCGAGTTCACACTGCACGATATTAGCCCGATTTTTCACTCGCCGACAGGTTTTGTGAAATCGACGACAAATGCCCGAAATCGGAGGCAAATCGGTGCTCGTTCACGCGAGTGACAATCACGCAGTGTGAATTATCAAAGACGCGATCTGAGAGAATCGCTGATGCGTCGCTGACGCCCGCGAAATATTTGGCATGCTAAATAACTGGAGCTGTCTGCGATTCACAATCAAGCGGTGTGAAATGATTTCTGACTGAAAACACATCGGCGATGACCTACAGCCAATGAGAGACCAAGATACAGGGCAGAGGGAAGTTCGGGGAGGAGTTATAGACCAGAATATCAGTATTTTAATAGATATATGAACAATTATATCATACAGAAACAAGCACAACCATTTGCTTGACCAGCCACAACATCAACATAACAGTTACTGCAAAATTATTTACCTCCAACTCTCTTTGCAGAACAACTCTCTGTTCACTGCATCTCCCTCCTGCATAATTTGTTTTTCTTTTTCTCCTTGTAGCTGGAAATCAGCTCACAGACAATTTGCGGGTTATACATTTAGTTTTTAAATAATTACAGTCTCGCTGGAGAACTTCGGTCTGACGCACGCGGGTTCTCGCGTTATTTCCTTATCACTTCTCGCGTGTGTTTTGTTGTGAAACATAGTTTGCGGACCAGACAGAGCTGTCGGCGATTCTTCCTATTGTGGAGTCATGCAGTGTGAAACCCCCTGTCGCGGATCCATCGTGCAATGTGAACACAGCAGCAACTGAATGCTACCCCAGATAGTCAAGCAGTTGTGCAACAACGGCAATCTGACGAGTTTGAATATCGTGCAGTGTGAACTCGGCATTACCCTTGTTTTGGATCATTAAAGACTGTTATTCGTGACTCTCCTTCGTCTACGCGCTCCTTCGCTCCTACATAGTCACCGTGACAGAACACCACACACACACACTAGTATTATATATATATATATATATATATGCTGCTGATTTCAGGACACTGATTATTTCATGTAGAGAAGACATAATTTATTTTGACAGAGTGAGTAATTTAATGCCAGAGAAAATGTAATGCCAGAGAACGCCTTTACTTCTGCTAATCAACACTCAAAAGGCTTTGTAATTCTACTTTTTTTCCCCAGCATACTTAACCACAGGACATTTCACAAACACGCTATCTTGCATTTAAAGTCCTTTGAGAGGTATTCCTGTTTATTAACAATGCAGTTTGGCTTCTTGGAGAAGCTCCAGTGAGGCCACACATGTGCAGCGAGGAGCTACAGCACATATGCTCAGGGCACTATGCAGAATAGAGCAGCTGTATTTAGTCAAATAAATGAGTATTCCTTTGCATCCTTGTTGTTAAGGTATTTGAATACTAGGGAGATGCAAAAGAAACAGATGTCCTGTTTAACCTGTGTCTTCAGGGATTGTGTTATGCAATTAATAATATAATAAATAAGAAGAAGCAGCTCAAACTGCAGAGTTTATTTGTAAACACTGTCCACACCATACACTCAGTAAGGAAAAATAATTTAGAACTAGAGAGAGAGAGAGAGCTGCAGCTGCATTTTGAGATGCTTTATTGTTTTCGGAGGAGCTCCAATCTGCTTTCAGCATATAATAAAGTATTACAATAAAAATCCTAAAAGAAAATAAATATAAATCAAAAGATAAATCAAAATGCATGTGAACAATGTCCTTAAAAAATCCAATACTTTTGTGCTTGCTGGAGCAAATATTATCATTAGCAGTTGATTTTGTTAACAAGTAGACAATTTCAATGCCTTGCAATTTGTTGACGTGTTATAATAGTGATTTTCCCATTAGTTCACTGAAGCTTCACAATTATTCAGCGGTTTTCAAGTGGAGCACTGTCTAAGAAACTGTTGTAGTCTACACTGTCTCCATGGAAACATTAAAAAGGGCATTTTTTCATCCCCAGTGATTCGAGACGATGGTTTTGACATAAGATGACTTAGCAGGTGTTTGTGTTTCTCTGATAATAAATGCTAATTAATAATACAGTGAGTGTATGAAGGCTGTAAGGTCTGAATGAACTCTGAACCACAGTTCAGACCCCTGGATAACACCTGAACTCTGCAATCAGTCTGTCCCCAGGCAAACGGCAAAGAATGAAGGAATGGTATGACTTTGATAGTTTGTGTGTGTATGAATGTGTCTGGACTGTGTACATGACAACAACCATTTGTTTTAAAACTGCAGAGACATTCCAAACAGGATACACCCACACACACACACACACATACACAAAAATATTTTCCATTGATCGGACAAAACATGAAGGCACATTTCAAACTCCAATCCTGCAATATCTTGCAATCAAAAAAAATAAAATAAATAATAATAACCTTTTGCCTCTTGTTGTAATGAGAAATTGAATTTATTATCTGTTTTCTTAAACTGCCCTGTAAATCCCTGTAGCTTTCTTGGACCCAGAATATTTGATGAGCATCCAAACATCTACAGTATATTGTTCCAAACATTTATATTATTCAAAATTGTTTCTAACTCCTTAAAGGTGTTGTGCTCCTATTATGCTCTTTTACAACGTCTTGATTTTGTTTTGGGGGTGTACAAGAACACGCTCTCATGCTTGGTGGTTCGAAAAAAAAAACATTATTTTTCACATAATTTACATTATTAAATACCTTTCTCCCCATCCTGGCACAAACAGCTCGATTAGTTTCGGGTTGGATGAAGGCGTGCCTTCCGAAAAATGAAATGGGTTGTGATTGATTAGCTATGCCAGTGCATTGTGATTGGCGAACAGCTTAGATGGTGTTTCAGTACTGCCACGCCCCTTGCCAAAGCAGCAAGTTCCGTCTGCTCCGGTATAGTTAAGGATAGCGTCTGTATTGTCATATCAATTTGAGCCCGATTCTGCAGCAGCACTTCTTCTTCATCGTATAATATATCTTATCTGATGCACTCAACCAAGCGTTCTAACCACGACCTCGCCCCTCCCCATCCCCCAACCATTCAAATTTCTGTAGGCGGGAATTATTTTAATGATATTCTAATGGGCCGCTTTGTGACATCACAAACCCCGGAAAACAACGCTGTAGTCCGTTGTAGTTCTTGAAAAGGTATTTTTTTTAAAAACAAAAACATTTTCCCTTTGGAGTGGACTTTGAGATGTGTATCTTTGTAAATCTTTTTTATGCCCAAACCAGCCCAAACATACACACTACACACTGACTAAAATTCAAAAAGTGAAAAAGCATAATAGGACCCCTTTAATTAAACTTACACAACTGTTTCCGCATTTACTGAATTCAAAATGATATACAAATACAAGCACTTTAAAAACATTTACATCAACAAATCCATACAATGGGAAGTCTGTGAAGTCAATATTGTCAACATCCGACAGTCCTGTGGTATTCTTTAAGACATAATATCTGCCAATTGTAACTTCATAACTCTCAATCTCTGATATCTGGACAAGCAAACTTTCCACAAATGCATATTTGCCCTTGAGAGGCCACTGCGCCATGCAGTCAGGGAGGCAGGTGCTGTAACATGACATTCGTATTTTTTAAACGAGAGTCACGGTGCTGCCAATATTCAAGAACATATTGATCAGATGGTATATTTCCCTATCAGACAGATTTGAGGCTGGTTACACCGGCAATATGATCAGGGCAATGACTAATTATGACCACATCCGTTGCATTGCACATTACTTAATGGTAACAAGTTCCTTGAAAGTTTGCCAGAGCTTATGCTCAATTCAATTCAATTAATGTTTATTTGTATAGCACTTTTCATGATACAAATCATTGCAAAGCAGCTTCACAGAAAATTAAAGTTTTTGTATGTAAGTTCATACCATCTTGTATGTAAGTCAAGATAGAAGACTAGTTAGGTAAGCAGGAGCTAAACCATTTAGGGCCTTTGTAACTGATAAGGAACTTAATAGGTAGCCAGTGTAAAGATTGAAAAATTGGGTTAATATGATAATATTTTCTTGACCTGGTAAGGACTCTAGCAGCTGCATTTTGGACTACTTGTAGCTTGTTTTTTGAAGATGCAGGACAACCACCCAGCAGTGCATTACAATAGTCCAGCCCTGAGGTCATGAATGCATGAACTAACTTTTCTGCATCAGAAACAGGTAACATGTTTCGTAGCTTTGCGATGTTTCTAAGATGGAAGAATGCTGTTTTTTTGTAACATGGGAAAGATTTTCAAAAGACAAGTTGCTGTCTCAGATTATAAGATTTCAAACTAAAGTTTTTGACTGTAGAGGAAGTAACATTACATTCGTCTAGCTGCAAATTGTAATGCAAGAGATTCTGTGTACTGTTTTTGGTCATGTGTACTGTTTTTGGTCTTATCAGAATCAGAATCAGAATGAGCTTTATTGCCAGGTATGTTTACACATACAAAGAATTTGTTATGGTGACAGAAGCTTCCACAGCACAAACAGAATGACAAGACAAGACACAGATAATAAAAAATAGAACAAGTAAATAAGGAATAACAATATATAAATTGACAATTGTGTGTGCAGGTATATGACAATAGACAGTTGTGTTGTTTTTTTTTTTTAGTACAGGTACTGTATAGTATGTGCAAATTGGAGGTGTAGGCTGAGTATGAGTGTTAAATAAATAAGTGTATGAGTGAATAAATAAATAGTGTGTGTTCCACGGTTATTGTCAAGTGTTCATGAGATGGATGGCCCGAGGGAAGAAACTGTTCCTGTGTCTGACCGCTCTGGTGCTCAGAGCTCTGTAGCGTCAACAAGATGGCAACAGTTCAAAGAGTGAGTGTGCTGGATGTGAGGGGTCCAGAGTGATTTTGCCAGCCCTTTTGCTCAATCTGGATAAGTACAGTTCTTGGAGAAAAGGGAGGGTTGTACAAATGATTCGCTCAGCAGTCCGGACTACCCTCTGTAGTCTTCGGAGGTCAGATTTGGTAGCTGAGCTGATCCAGACAGTTATTGAAGTGCAGAGGAAGGATTCAATGATGGCGGAGTAGAACTATTTCAGCAGCTCCTGTGACAGGCTGAACTTCCTCAGCTGGCGAAGGAAGTACAACATCTGCTGGGCCTTTTTAACAATGGAGTCAATGTGAGTGTCCCACTTAAGGTCCTGAGAGATTGTGGTGCCCAGAAAACTGAATGAATCCACTGCAGTCACGGTGCTGTCCATGATGGTGAGTGGGGGAAGTGCAGAGGGGTTTTCTCCTGAAGTCCACGGTCATCTCCACAGTTTTGTGCGTGTTGAGCTCCAGGTTGTTGAGAATGCACCAGACAGCCAGCTGCTCGACCACCTGTCTGTAAGCAGACTCGTCACCGTCATGAATGAGGCCGATGAGTGTGGTGCGGTCTGCAAACTTCAGGAGCTTGACGGAGGGGTCTTTACAGGTGCAGTCGTTGATGTAGAGGGAGAAGAGCAATGGGGAGAGAACACAACCCTGAGGAGATCCAGTGCTGATCGTACGGGTGCTGGATGTGTATTTTCCCAGCCTCACTAGATGCTGCCTGTCTGTCAGGAAGCTGTTAATCCACTGACAGACAGAGGTGGGCACGGAGAGCTGAGATAGTTGGGGCAGGAGGAGGTTTGGGATGATGGTGTTAAAGGCCGAGCTGAAGTCCACAAACAGGATCCTCACATAAGTCCCTGATCTCTCTAGATGTTGCAGAACTTAATGCAGTCCCATGTTGACTGAATCGTCCACAGACCTGTTTGCTCTGTAGGCAAACTGAAGAGGATCCAGCAAGGGTCCAGTAATGTCCTTCAAGTAAGCCAACACCAGTCTCTCAAATGACTTAATGACCACAGATGTTAAAGCAACAGGTCTGTAGTCATTAAGTCCAGTAATTTTGGGTTTCTTTGGGACGGGGATGATGGTGGAGCGTTTGAAGCATGAAGGGACTTCGCACAGCTCCAGTGATCTGTTGAAGATCAGTGTGAAAATGGGGGCCAGCTGGTCAGCACAGGATTTCAGACAGTCTGGTGTAACACAATCTGGGCCTGGTGCTTTTTTCCTTTTCTGCTTCCAGAAGTCCTGGCGCACCTCGTCTTCGCTGATCTGAATTGCAGGTGTGGGGGAGAGGGGGGTTGCTGGAGGTGTGAATGGTTGTGTGAAGAGGTGTTCAGGGCGGGTGTGGGGTTTTTTTTTCAAAACTGCAGTAGAACTCGTTCAGATCGTCTGCCAGGTGTTGATTCTCCACAGTTTTGGGGGATGGTGTCTTGTAGTTGGTGATTTCTTTTAGACTTTTCCACACTGATGCCGAGTCACTGGAAGAGAATTTAATCTTTAGTTTTTCAGAATAATTCCTCTTTGCCACTCTGATCCTTTTCCAGTGTGTATTTATCCTGTTTATACAAGACATTATCCCCCATCCTGTAAGCATCTTCTTTGGCCTGACGGAGCTGTCTGAGTTTTGCAGTGAACCATGGTTTGTCATTGTTGTAGGTTAAATGAGTCCTGGTAGGAATGCACATATC
The DNA here is from genome assembly GCA_018155175.1 of Sinocyclocheilus anophthalmus. Classification (NCBI taxonomy): domain Eukaryota; kingdom Metazoa; phylum Chordata; class Actinopteri; order Cypriniformes; family Cyprinidae; genus Sinocyclocheilus; species Sinocyclocheilus anophthalmus. The sequence goes on from JADLZN010010363.1 coordinate 11,045, forward strand.
TTCACAGAAACTGATATAAGATGTTACAGTCTCTGTGAGCTCGTCCAGATCGGTGGCAGTAGATTCAAAAACGCTCCAATCAGTGAGGTCAAAACAAACTTTTAAATCCTGCTCTGCTTCATTAGTCCATCTTGTTACAGTCCTTAATACAGGTTTAGATTATTTCAGTTTCTGCCTGTAGGTCGGTATTAGATGAACTAAACCATGATCAGAGAGCCCCAAAGCTGCCCGCGGGACGGAGCGATATGCATTCTTTATTGTAGTGTAACAGTGATCCAATATATTACTGTCTCTGGTGGGACATGTGATGTGCTGTCTGTATTTCGGCAGTTCACGGGAGAGATTGGCTTTATTAAAGTCCCCGAGAATGATTAAAACAGAGTCCGGGTGTTGTTGTTCTGTGTCTGTGATCAGATCAGCGAGATTCTGTAAAGCGGAGCTCACGTGCGCTTGCGGAGGGATTGGGGAGGGATGTAACACGACGAGAATGATGAGCAAACTCCCGCGGCGATAGAACGGTATAAGTTAAATGAAGAGTAGCAGAGTGTGAAAAATCCTTATTTGTCGGGGAGAGCAGAAGAAGTTAATCTGTTTTGTTGGGTAGAGAGTGGAGATTCGCCAGATGGATGCTAGGCAACGGCGTTTTGAATCCGCGCTGTCTGAGCTTCACGCCAGGAGGCAGCCATCAGCGTCGGCGCCATCAAGTAATTGAATTATCCGAATTTAATAGAACATTATAGGTCATCCAATCTTTTACATTTTTAACACACTCTGTTAGAAGTTTCGGTAATTAAACTTTCTATGAAGCCCGTATTTATAATACATAATAAGGGTATCGGAGGAAATATAAGAATGAAAAATGCATTAATATTAAAAAAACCTTAAACATGTTGCCAAATCGCAGGAATAATCATAAGAAGAACAGTTATTTGTGTTATAGCGTTTAATAGGTGATTTATAATACACAACGAACATGCTGCATCCACTTAAGTTTCAATGAATTATATTTCCCGTAGTTATAACGTATTATAAGTTTCATATCTTGCCATTGTTTAAGAGTTGCACAATACGTTAGTACATCTTATTAGTGTATTTACTGTAAAATGACAGACAAAGTCTTCATGAAAACATTCCAAAATACTTTAATGTGGTCTTATTGTTATTAAGTGGTCTTTGTCTGCTTTAAGTAAAGTAACTTCACTTTACTTAAAGCAGACAACTACCACTTATAAATACTACTACTATTACTACTACTACTACTACTACTACTAATGGTAAATCCCTGTTACACCATCACTGAGAACTGTCTAACGGAGTGAAAATATACTGCACTGTTTTGAAGTATAACACAAAATATGCTATTTTGAAGAATGTTAAGTCAACTGAGATGGCCTAGGGGGATGAGGTAGTCATGGACATAAAAGATAAACATACATTTCTAAGTTTGTAATATTAATATTCTTCTGAATTCTGAAATGTGCCACCGGTGAACTAATGCAAGTCTTCAGTGTAAAATATGTGATAACTAACATTACTATTTCTAACAAAACCAAAAAATAACAGGGTAACATGACAGAAAAATATGAGCTAGCAAAAAAAAAACAACAACACACCAACAGGTTAAAGAAACAAAAAAAAGTGACAAAAAAGTAAAACATAATATGATATATATATATTATATATATCTATATTTGTGTGTGTGTGGTGTGTGTAAGATATATATATATATATATTATTATATATATATATATATATTATAATATTATATCTATATATATATTTATATATATATAATTCGTTAATTTATTTTTTACGTGAATGAGTTGCCGGTGCTTATAGGCTTCAAAATATTTTATCATGATGTGTCATGAACAAAATGTGTAAAAAATCATACACTTTTGTGGATCACATAGCTTATTTTCTGCATCAATTCAAAAAAGCCAATGGAAAAATCCTTCTGGGTTTCTGTCGAGGGAACCAGGGCTGGCCTAAAAAAATGTGTCATGGCTCCAGAATTCTGCATCATTTTTGGACTTTGAAAATTATGGACCCCATTGACTTCCATTGTACTTACAAAAACAGTTTAAATAATCTTCAAATGATCTACTACTCGTTACACAGAAGAAAGAAGGAATTTGAATTTGGAACAACATGAGCGGCAGTCCATTTTTTAGTGAACTATTTATTTCACATAAACCTACTGTGATACTGCATGAATTTACAGTGGAACTTACATGTATTAGTGGCAGATGCATAATGAGAGCACTCTTCACAGACATGTGCACACATGTTGTGTTGAAAGGCAAGTGGCCCATCAGTCAGTCGGTACTTGATACTACTAATACTGTGGAAGGGCTGGTATTTCTACTAAATGACATATTTTGGTAGGTATCACTGAAGTCCAACATAAGATGTCTGAAAGTCGGTTTCTGCTTCTGCTACCACTGAGTCAACCCAGTCTGATGCATGGGAGCAATGTTAAGCATGACTCAAGGCAGGTAACACTCCATTTGCCAAATTTCACCCATCATTACTACTCTGGGTGGAAAGATCTTGTCTGTATCACTAACATCACTAACATATGGTCACCCTACAGTGAATTAGGTGTACCAAACAATCAGTAATCATATTGCGAGAATGACGTCATTTGGAGCCGAGTCTGCATGGTAGTGATTTATTTGGAGCCCAAGTCAAAGCCACTAGAAGGCAAGCCTGCAACCTTTAGCCAAAAAAGTGTAACGGCTAATGCTAACGCTTCCACTTTGGCAGTGCGTGGGAAAGGAGACCAGAGGCCCTTTTTTTTTTGAATGGATGTCAATGAAGGAGAGGCTTCACTTCACTGAATAAACAGCATTTTAGAGGAAACAGCTTATCATTTAATGAATCGACAGCCTATCGGCTAATCTTCAACATGTTTTACACTAAACAGTACTTTTGGATTGAATTATTTACCAATTGGTTGAATTATTTAATATTAGTTTACACCAAGAAAAAAAAAGCAGTTTTATAAGAGAAGTCAATCCATTTTTGAAAGGTGCGATTACGCGTACGCACTTCTCATTCATTTCTATGGTATCCGTAAACGGCGATTGAATGTTGCATAAATTTTGTCATCTACCAACCAAGGAAATGTGAAAAAGATTAACCCAATCACTTTGTTTAGGTAAGCCTTTTTCTGCAAGCGTCTGAGAAAACGAGCGCTTCTGATTTCGCTCCCTTGGTGACGTGGCAAAGGGATTTCATTATAATATTCCCTTAATCTGTAAACTTCCACCCACGGCGCCGTCATTTTGATTTCGCAAGCGACAACGGTGTACCAGCTCTAATGCCATGGCGAAAGTTTGAGCAAAACACGCTAACTGTTTTGTCTTTGGCTGCACAGATGAGCACAGAACACTATTTAGAGTCCCAGCCTCAGAGGAGACAACAGAGCAGTGGATTTATTGATGTATTTAGGCTACTGTATATTGCTGCCTCCACACAGATCTATTTATGTATTTACTTATTACAGGGACAATGCATATTAATAAACATTTCTGTCAATATGCCAGAATTAGCCAGAAGGCTATTTTTCACCTGCAGTCCCTAGGCAGATGGTAATAGTCACCCTAAAAGAGAGTAAAATTACATATTAACATAACAATAAAACAATTACAGTATATTTAGTTAAAAGTACTATTAAGCTATGATGTACAATAGAAACGCAACAGACCAACAATCAGACAAACATCAGACAAATACATGAACACATACACACACACAAAGCAAAAAAACCAACAGGGGGCAGCAAGAGCAGGTCTAGTAGTAAGCTAATGTTGAGCAATGTAAGCAATGAGCCATTTCTTTAACTGGATCTTAAATGTACTATATATGTTTAGATTTCTAATATTTATGGGGGTGAGGTTCCACTCAGTATCAGCTCGAACAGAAAAGGCGGTTTGGCCAAATACACTTAAAGGGAATGATACAATCTCCCCTCGCTGCACCTCTGGTTCTGCTATGCTCAGCTTTTCGGATGTTGACAAACTGATGGAGAGGAGGGGATGATGAACCATGAATAATTTTATAAACAAGACATAGATTCGAAAATGTTACCATGTTTTCTCAGCCGAGTAATCTGTGTTTTTGTAATACAGAACAATGATGAGACATGCTTGGTTTCTTATCCAGAATTTTTAAAGTCTGTTTGTAAAGTGATTGCAGAGGTTTCAGAGATGTAACACTAGCTTGTGACCAAATAGGTAAATAGTAAGTTATATGTGAAAAGATCATAGAGTGCATATACATTTTTGCTGCCTGTGTAGACATTTGATGGCGAATATATCTGAAGTTACTGAGGTTGAATTTGATTCGATTACAGACCCTTTTTATGTATGATTTAAATGACAATTTTGAATCAATTAAAACCCCCAAATATCTGTATTCTGACACGATCAGCAGCCTTTCCCCTGATACAAAAACATCCGGCTCAACACTGAAGTTATTATTGGACTTGGTGAAAAACATTGCTACTGTTTTTGATGTGTTCAACTGCAGGCAAGAATGTTTCAACCAAGCTGTAATATTAACCATGGAGTTAGTGATTTTCTCAGCTACCTGAGAGATATCACTACCATGAACATAGACTACAGTGTCATCAGCATACATCTGCACAGAAACATCTGGACAGACAGACGGAAGATCATTTATATAAAGTGAGAACAACAAAGGTCCTAAATTTGATCCTTGAGGAAGACCGGTGGACAGACTGAGAGCCGCTGATTTAAATGACTGGACTCTGACATGTTGGGAACGGTCAGTGAGGTAAGACTCAATCCATTTAAGTGCGTCTGAGGAAAAATTAAAACGGCATAATTTAGTCAGCAAGATGTTATGATTGACAGTGTCGAAAACCTCCTTGAGATTCAGGAACACAGCTCCAACAACCCCACTTCAATCCAACAAAGCTCTGATGTTTTCGGTAAAGAAGCAATTAGCAGTTTCGGTGGAATAATTGGCTCTAAAGCCAAACTGCATAGAGTGGAGAGCATAGGGTGTGGTATTTAGATGGTTAATAATATGTTTTACTATCAGTTTCTCTGCAATCTTAGACACAGTGGGCAATATACTGATGGGTATGTAATTTGACATGGAATGAGGGTCTCCACTTTTGAAAATGGAAGCAATAACAGCTGATTTCCACATGCTTGGGAACATATTTTGTGAAATGGACAGATTGATAATTTTGGTAATGGGGCGTGTGACTGTTGTACTAAGCTCCTTGAGCATCACTGTATCCATACCAAAAATATCTTTACAACTAGATGGTCTGAGTGATTTAATGGTATGTGATACTTCTGATTCTGTGATGTTTATTAAACTGAAAACTGATTGACTTGTGTCTATTGGAGGAGTGTATGTGTTCTCAGGTGTAAAACAGCTTGCTATGATAGCCACAGAATCAATAAAATAGTGATTGAACGCCTCTGCTACAGCCGGAATATTGTTTGTTAGTTGTTCATTTATTTTGATTTCTAAAGTGTTTTGTTCTTTGGGGCGATCACCTGTCATTTTTCTTAGCTGGTTCCATATCATTTTAGTATTTCTATTTGATTTTTCAATTAAAGTGAGAAAGAAATCTGCCTTTGCTTTTCTTAGGGATCTTACAACTTTATTTCTCAACATAGTGAAACGTCCTCTGTTATGAGTTGATTTATTTTTATTTGCTATTTTTAAGGCTTGATCTCGTTCTTTCATGAGTTTTATAATGTCTGGGTTTATCCAGGGTACAGTGTTTTTGTGTTGTTTGTGCTTGATTTTTTTGTGTGAATTCTTTAATGGTTCTCTCAAGTGTTTTTAGAAATATTTGGCTGTCTTTCTCATAATCAACTAAAGATAAAATGTCATCCCATTGAATTTGGTTAGCTGCAGCGACAACATTTTGATATTTACTTTTAGGAATTGTAATAATTTCTCTTTTTTCTCTAGCACAAGGATGAAAACGTTTTTTGGTAAGGTTTCTAGTGATAAGAGTTAAATTGTGGTTTGATAAACCTGTTAACATATTAAATGATTTTACAATTCTTTCTGGCCTATTGGTAAATATGAGATTGATTTGTGTCTTGGAAGAGTTTGTTATTCTTGTTGGCCCACGACAACTTGTGTTAGATCAAACCTGTCTGTAATTTGTTTGAGCTTTTTTTCTCGAGGGATTGTCTTCCCAGTTGATGTTAAAATCCCCCATAATGATAATTTCTTTATCAAGATTGCTTTCTTTTAACAGCTTTTCAAAATTATCATAAAAGCTGTTATCTGCAGAGGGAGGCCTGCAAATTACAACAAGGACAAAGGACATTTGTGGTGAAAGGCTAACATTGAGACATAGACATTCTAATAGGTTACAATTAAAATAAACACAATCTAAATAAAATCTAAAATAAACAAGTGATTTATTTCCCAGCTGTTCACCTTCACAGACATAACCGACTGTTTTTGTAACTTGTGTGTTTTTAACGTAAACTTGTGTGTGAATGAGAACTTAGTTTAGTACTCACACTTCTGTCCATGTGCTTCGGATGTGTGCGCTCAGAAAACCTTATATCATAAGTTTAAACTAATATGGTTTAAAACGCATGATTTCAGTGCAATAAACATGATAATCAGAACCAAAACAGATGTTTTTAGCAGGTATGAGCTGTAATGGCGCAGCTCTATTCTGGAAAAGGGGGCGGGGAGCAGCATCTCATTTGCATTTAAAGACACAGGCCCGAAAAACAGCTTGTTTCTGCTTCCACTCAAAATAGGCATTTTCAAAATGATATAATAAATGATCTGTGGGGTATTTTGAGATGAAACTTCACAGACACATTCTGGGGACACCAGAGACGTATATTACATATTGTGAAAAGGGGCATAATATGTCACCTTTAAACGTTGGTTAATTTAATAATTAATTCAGCAACAAATACATAACACTTTACTCTTAAAATGCATAAAATTTGCAGACTCAAAGAGCCTGAAATAGATATTTCTCAATCAGGAAATAAAATACACGCATCATTCAGACAAATAATGCTGACTGTGAAGCTATTTTTTCCAAGATGATGCATTTTAAACTTTGAATTTTAATACAATATAGTACAATATAGTAACATAAGCTTATATTGTAACATTTATTGTATATTCAAATCATTTTCTGCTACTAATACAAGATATATGTTCATGTTTAATATTTCCTGCATAATTACGTACATAAAGAAATCGTGTGTTCATTCAATAACCTGTGTGAGCAGTGTGCATTTATCGCTTATCCTGCTAGAAAAGACCATAAACATTACAGATAACATCTGAAGTAACCATTAATATATGTACACATATAATAAATAAATAAATAAATAAATAATAATCCTGTACAACTGATACACTGCATGACGAGTGATTTTAGGTCAAAGTTTTGGCTGTCAGTCTCTGCCGGTAGGAAATAGCAATATGGCCGCTTAAACATTTCCAATGACTTTACTACCTGATGACAATTTAGAATGCAAAGAGCAATCCAGTAATGTATATAGATCAGTGGGTTCTACCTACCGATAGCTTAATCTAATAGGTAGTCTTAACTTAACCTTTAGTAATATGCTGAGAAAAACAACTAAGAAAAATAAATATAATTTGGTTAATTGTTTTATATTGCTTCATAAAAGCCTATGAAGGTTTTGTAGGGCATCTCTAACTTGTCTTCTACTTCATTTCAGTGTAATATGTGCAGAAATAACCTCAGTGCCAGAACTGCAACTGCAGCTGTACTTTTACTGCTCCTGCTACACAGAGCTGAGCTGCTTTTGAGGGCAGTGTGAATACTGTAACCTGTTAACATGGGAACAGCAATAAATATGCAGCGCTTACGCATGGTGCGAAACAGGCATAATACTAATCATTTTCATGAACATTCATCTGGCAACTGGTTGACAGATCTATGAATAGCTGTTTAAAATGGCATTTTAGATATTCTCTTTGTTAATAATGTGTCAAAGAGATAATAATTGTTTTTCTCAGCATATCACCATAGGTTAGGTTGTTTGAAGACTACCTAATGGTATATGTAATCTGACACGAGCACAGCTAACTGATGTATAGCATGCACAGTTAACTGCTGTTGCTTTGAGCTTTGATTTTCTTAAGAGTGCTCTTGGCCTGTTTGTAACAAACATTGGAGACACCATATGGTCTTGCATATGTAGATGCCACAGCATCACAAATGTTTGACAGGCCCTGTGAAACTGAAGCTTAAGATGTGGTTGTGTGATAATCTGAATTTGTTATGGTTTTGGAGTTTAATGGAAGCTATTACTGAAATGTTCTCAGCTTTGAAAAATAGACATAACTAAATATTTAACATTGACTCACACATAATCTGGATTGTTTTCAAAAAGAATGTGAAAGGCTCTCGAGTGTACAAAAAATAGGTCATTACAGACTAATAAATTCTGACGACAATAAAATGGAGAGGAGGGGGATATTTTTTATTTATTTTTTGTGTCAACATCAAATCAGAACTGAAACAATGCTATTGCTGAAAGGGGGTCTTGTTCATGTGCTGATGCTTGTGAAATATTCAAGCCTATTTTAAAAACTCTGCAGCTTCTTTAACACAGCAGGGGTAGACAAAGAGAGACTGTGAAAAAACTGACTGACAGCAAGCCAAGAAGAGCCTTAAATACATCCTTTAAGATGAACACCCAAGCTGTTCTTACTTTCAGAATGAGAGAAACGTGCAGTACTATCAATTTTCTGAAGTGCCCAAACTCTTATTTTAGGTGTTTTCTAATTACAGAGACAGCCAGGCAACATTAATTGTTTTATGACATCTTTGTTTATTTGCTAAATTAATTTCCAAATGCTCTCGAAGTGATCATAGCAATGGGGCTTTAGTAAAGCCCTTTGGCAGTAAAATAATAAGTGATAGCTTCCAAGCACTGTGTTTCAATTAAGAGGATGGATGGCTGACAGACCGAATGTTTCTTATCAGGAATTATTCTCAGCAGGAGCTTCTTAAAGACAGACAGGAACACACTCATACCAGCAGAGAGACGCATGCATATTAAGGGAAAAACTGACACAATTGTTAATTATTGCTTATAAGCTTGTTGAATACTAACATATGTTAGAAAATTAATAGTTCAGTTTTTAGGTGCTGATTGCCAATACACCGTTTAGGTCATGTTAAAAATAAAGAAAGAAACACTAACCATTATGATGTGAAACCCCATGTTATAATTGTTTTAAAAATGTATCACACTTAATCAAAACATGATCACCATATTAATATGAAAATAAAATGTCATTTTCTATTTCTGTGTATGAATGTTAGTTAGCATCTCTGATTTGTGACCCTGGACCACAAAACCGGGTACATATTTCGAAACTGAGTTGAATAAATATGCTTTCCACTGATGTATGGTTTGGATAGGACAATATTTGGCCGAGATACAACTATTTGAAAATCTGGAATCTGAAGGTGCAAAAAAAAAATCTAAATATTGAGAAAATCGCCTTTAAAGTTGTCCAAATGAAGATATTATCAATGCATATTACTAATCAAAAATTAAGTTTTAATATATTTACAGTAGGACATTTACAAAATATCTCCATGGAACATGATCTTTACTTAATATCCTAATGATTTTTGGCATAAAAGAAAAATCAATAATTTTGACCCATACAATGTATTTTTGGCTATTGCTACACATATACCTCAGCGACTTAAGACTGTTTTTGTGGTCCAGGGTCACATTTGGTTTATTACATGGTTCTCTGGAATATTTGATTCTGATTGGTGAGTTATTCCCTATTAAAAACTGTCGTCATTAGCAATGTTGAATAACATACCGCTCAGCTGGGTATTTGAGGTCGGTGCTTCTTTCACATCTCTCATATCACACCACCACACTCTCAGTCATTTCATTCAAACCTATTATTCAAAAGAAACAGCTATCATCTTGCCCTTCAGTTATCAACTGTTCTTAATATAAAATGAATGCAGAGGAGTTCAGCATTAATAGTAGTCATGTGGTAATATTGTTGGTGTTCGTCTTGTTTCCAGAACAATTGTTTTGTATACTGTATGGATTTAAGATAATAAACAGGTTAGATTTAAAAAAAAAGATTTTCTTCTTAAATAACATTTTATGTCCTCACCTTTATTTATGTGTTGTTGTTTTTTTCGTTTTTTTTTTTTTTTTGGAACTGTTTTTCTTTGTGGAAGGTTTACGTAGTTAATACATTTGTCAACTCAAATCAATATTTACTGCTTAATTAATTACTTTTTGTGGTAAGTAGCCATGTAATAAGAAGAGAAATGTACATCCAGCCATGTGTTATCACAGAATAAACCCCTTCAGGGTGATGCAAGACCCTGACACATTCACTCTGTTGGGGTTTATTCTGTGATAACTACCGGGTGGATGTACATCATCCCTTACTTATCCACTGTCTATGTCTTCTGTCACTTACATTACAATACATTACACATATTTTCTGTATTAAATTGGAATAATAATAAAACCAACTTCCATCCCAACTTCTTGAATACTTGTGACACTCAAAACCATTCAATTATTTTAAAGACATACTGCCATTCGGTCATCTGCTTGTTTAGTGTGACCAGAATATATATATTATATACAAAAAAAAGGATGTGATGGAGGACATATTTTTGGTCACTTGGTCAGACCTGGCAGGGGTTGGTTGTATTGATTTAGTTTCCACACCAAACACACATATCTGCTCTGTGTAAAACAATCTTATTCGATGGGCTTGGGCTTAGCACACAAATTTGCTTAGCGTGAATACATGCACAAAATATTCCAGCCAATGTTCCAATACAGTGTGATCAGAATATGAAATTCATATCTTTTCGCGAGTGTGCTTTTTTGTGAATGTTTGAATCATTCATATAGAGGTCAATGGGGGGAAATAATGTGTGGGGGGGGGGGGGGGGGGTATATGTAGCATGCATATATATGTATGAACTGATTAAAACCAATGGATGCTTTGAAATGAGACTTCAAGAATTGTAATGAGACTTAAAGCACACTGGTGGATTTCCTAATCTCATTTGATAAATGATTTTAATATTAGATGAACATCTCCTCAGTTATCAATCCTTCAGTCCGACACAGTTGTATTTAACAGAGTCACACACTGATCACTAACTGCTGCTTCATAGCCTTTTGGTCCATGATGAAAAATGCATATGCATGTATTTAACCATATGAGATCATTTGTCTACACATGATTCCAAATTAGGGTGCCAAACCACCTGCAATGAATGCCAAACCAACATAGAAAGCGGGATTTTTCTTATGTCTCGGTTCTCTGAGAGCATATTTTATTTCCTCCATTTCGAATATCACTACCACTGCAGCAAAGCCACAATGCATCATTAAGAATTGGTTGGATTGTTTCAGCAGAGCACACAGCGCTCAACAGTCAGTTCTATTGATCAACACATTAGTTTCCAATATAATTGCTCATCCAGATGCATTAATACCCCCAAGTGCAATTACTCACGCTATTGAAGTTCTCATTCATGAGTAAGCAAACAGCTTGAGGCAAGAAAAGCAGCAAACAATAATTCAATAACACAACGCTCAGCTGGGATCTCTTTTGCCCAAACTCCACTGATGTGTGGTCAATAATCTAACATCACAGAAACAGACTGACATGTTTTCTCTGGCTATTCCTTTTTACTCCCTTGTTTAACTTTTGGCAAAAAAACATGATCATATTTTGATAATATATCAAAAATAAATTAAAATGCACTCAAAGACAGCTTAATTCAGAGCTTCCACAAATTCAAACACTGATACAAATATAAATGAACATCCTTTCCACTTTTCCCAACCCTAAACTTTAGCTACCCCTAAACTGATATGATATGACTGATAAGAACCAACCACTACCTTTAACCTACAGTCTTATTGATTGATAGGAATGTTGTTCCAGGACCAAAAGGCTTTGATTCAGGAACATGTCGATTTTTATAGCACTTTTCACACTCACATATTGTTTCACAGCAGCTTTACAGAACATAGATCTTTTCAAATCCCAGAGTGAGCAAGTTTAAGGTGACTATGACAAAGGGGGGAAAAACTCAAAAAGATGTTGAGGTGAAAAGGGAGAAAGTCTTTGGGAGGAAGCATTCTCTGTATGAGCTGCATGTGGGAGCCCAGCCTCCTCTGGCAGTGCACATATTACACTAAATGTACATGTCACATGTTATGTGTTGTTTTCAGAAACCACTTGTTTTATAATACTAGTGCAATAAATTACAAGTAGCTTAAAATTCACAAATACATCTGAGCTCATGGGCAGCACATAAATGCCAAAAAATAAATCTGGAATGGCAATATAATGTGTCACTAATATACCTGTATTCTGAGGATGTCAAATTAATTATTTACTCTAATTAGCAGGTACATGCAAATGTTAATCAATGCTCTTCTGCCACAGACTATTATTAGCCAGTAATATATGATGGTTGTGAAGTAAACTAAAGACCACTGGGTATTTGAAAATGAGGGAAGATCCCCAATGTCCAATAGGTCATATACATATATATATATATATATATCAACACAGGAAATTAAATTGCATTTGTCAAGACATTTCACTGAGTCTAACTTAGAGATTTATTAAAAAGGTATTATTCTGAAAGTTGATGAAACAGGTGGGGTCCTGACCTGAAATCCTTGGCATGTCTGATGTTTCTTATCTTGTGCACAATTACAGCTGGACTCATCACTGGAAGCTGATGAAACAGGTTGTCTTGACCTGTACTGGCCCACTAAATTGCTCTTTCCGGCCCTTTCCATTACCGTATTTTTCAGGTTTCAGATCATATACACCCCCTCTTGTCTTTATTGAATGGTGGCAGTCTAATGGTTAGCGATCACAGCTGATAATACAGCGGTTGCAGCACAAGTCCTAAGTAGGAGAGACCCAAGAAGAGAAAAACTGCTGAAGTCACAATACTGATTGAGCAGCCATACATGCATCACAACAGGTTTTTCCATAATGAAAGAAAAAAAAATTAAATAAAGTAACCTAAAAATGGTAACAATTTAAACTGGATTTACTCAAATAAAAAAGTAAAATAAAATAAAATACATAAAATTATATATACAGTATATATATATAGCACTGCGACTTGTGCCTGCTCAAAATAAATGGGTACATAAATCTCCTGGGATTAGCCATATAATAAGAGTACTGTAACCAATTTGCATGTATCAGCAGAATGGCAAGCAACTTTAACAGCAAAAACAACAGTTAATTCAGTTGGTAATGAGATCACGTTCCTTTGGCTTCCTCTCTCTTTTATTTGTATTTTTAATACAGACCTGGTAATGAAGCAAGTCTTGAGTGGTGAATTAATGAAGGTCTATTTGAATAGTGAAAACGAGACAGGAAGTGGCCCTTTCTGCAGGCGTACACATTTAGCTGGTGGATAAAGAGAAAGAAGCAGAACGATAGAGTTCGGTGTTCCTTTGCCCAACCCTGGGGAGTCTGTGACTTTTCAATGGGCTACTGTGCCACTATCACGCAAGTGTAGAGAGTGAGTGATCTTTCACATAAACTGCAGATGAAAGTGCAGACGAATGTGAGTGTTGAGAGAGTCTTGACAGACTGTAAATGAGGAGACTAAACATTATAAACTGAGTCTCAGCTCTATTCTGCACTGTTGTCAAGAAAAATGGCAAGCATTGTTCAGAGGTAAAGATGTTTTAAAGCAAAGATAATGAGATCAGTCATTTATTTAAGGACCCTAATGATGGGTGTTACAGAATTTCAATAAAAACAAACAAACATAAAACATACAGAGAGAGAGAGCGAGAGAGAGCGAGAGAGAGAGCAAGAGAGAGAGAGAGAGAGAGAATCTTTCAAAACGCATAGTTTCAAAAAGGACTATTATGATACCAATAGGATAAAGTGCTCTGATAGTATCAAGAGGTTTACAGAAAATCTCCCCCTGTGATATCTTTTACCTGTCCAGTAGCAATACATTATACCCACACAAAACAAGATGGATTATGTTACAGATCACACAATATCCAAAAAGATTCTTAGAGGATAAAGTGAAATCCCTTCAAGATTAGGGAATGTTACCGCAAAAAAGGCACATACTGTATTTTTCAGAAGGGGACAGGTGTTACTCAAAAAATATTGATTGATCTGACTGATCGAAGTAACTGGTTAAATTTAGGTATTTTACCTAAAAGACAACAGATTTATGAATAAGGTATCTATCTATAATATATATATATATATATATATATATATATATAGATATATCTAAGAAAAATTCTAAGAGATGTGTGATGGCTGCCTCCGTGGCGTGCTCCGCAGTTGTTTTTATGTTTTGTTAGTTTGTCCTGTCTTTAATTATATCCCTGCAATCAGTTTCACCAAAGACAAATTGCTGGACATTCGGGAGTACACACCACCTGATATTTCACCGGATTTCGATTATTTTAATGTTTTGGTTTGGACATTGTTGTCGGGGGAGCTGTGGCACTGTTCAGACGCTTCAGGACGCACAGACGGGGGAAGCGAGGGCGGCGCGCTCGTGAAGCTCAGGCAGCACGGATTCAGAACGCCGTTGCCAAGCATCCATCTGGCGAACCTCCGCTCTATACCCAACAAAACGGACGAACACCTTCTGCTCTCCCGGACAAATAAGGATTTTTCAAACTATGCTGCTCTGTGTTTCACGGAAACCTGGCTGAACCCAAAAACAAATTGACCTCAGAAGACTACAGCGGGTAGTCCGGACTGCTGAGCGAATCGTTGGTACAACCCTCCCTTCTCTTCAATAACTGTACTCTTCCAGAGTGAGCAAAAGGGCTAGCAAAATAACTCTGGACCCCTCACATCCAGACACTCCCTCTTTGAACTGTTGCCATCTGTCGATGCTACAGAGCACTGAGCACCAGAACGGACCAGACAAAGGAGAACAGGTTCTTCCCTCAGGCAATCCATCTCATGAACAGTTATTAACAATACTATACTTGCACATGTCTATTGTAATATACCTGCACATACAATTGTCAATTGATATATTTGTATTCCTTATTTACTTTTTCTATTTTTATTTTTATTATCTGTGTTTTTTGTTCTGTCATTCTGTTACACTGTGGCAGCTTCTGTCACGAAAACAAATTCCTTGTATGTGTAAACATACCTGGCAATAAAGCTCATTCTGATTCTGATTCTGATTCTGAATCCTATTGGATATTGTGTGAGTAGTATTCTGCTGGTCATGCAGTTTTATTAGTCTCTCTTAAAAATCCCCTCCCACCCCCCTCCAAAGTATCATTAATTTCTTTTGGTTATAATACATTTTATTGAGGAAAGAAAGATACATTTAAGATCCTTAGTATGCAAATACCTCTGATATGTTATATATCTGATGAATATGTCCATATTTCTGAATGTACATCTCCATTCATCATTGGACATCATTAGACAATTTGAGTCATGTTGCAATCACTTGTTCAGGCAAGACTGCTCCAAAACATTTCTCCAACAGTGCCATCAAGTGATTAATGTAGGTATTACAACCAAATTCAGGTCCTCATTTGACCTAAGTGGAGGCAGTTTATTGATATTTATTTGGAGAGTCAAAGGTCAAATAATGTTGGACATTGTAGAAGATCCAATACTTTATTCATCAAGACTAGAGCTCTATCGTATTTCTGTTCCTGTGAGTGCTTTCACATTGACTTAGGGAAAAGCAACACCGGGCTTTGCTGAGCTCATGCAAAATGAATATTGTTAAATAATGAACTTGATGGGTAGAATCAACACGTGTAGCTCATTACGTTAGCATGCAGTGCGCATAGTCATACAGTAGCGAAACTTCTGTTCTCAGATAGCGCTTGAGGCAGATTGCAGCATGAATGCTAAACCTGAACGCATATACACTGCTACCTAATACCAATGAGGTGCTATTGAATGAATAGACACCCTTCTGTGCTGGTGTCCCCACAAGGCTTCTTAAAGGAATGGTTTTAAAATGAAAAATCTGTCATTATTTACTTGCTTGTGTCATCTGTAACTGGCATGACTTTTTTTTTTCTTACATAAAGCACAAAAAGTGAATATTCTTCACATTCTTTTCAATATAAGAGAGATGGGATGGTGCTAACAAGGGGTGAGTTGCAACACCATTTTAACCTGCTCATTTTAACCGCTTAGAAGGGATACAATCATAAATAACCATCGTCTTCCTGAACTAACATTAAAACTTGTCTCTTTGTACAAATATGAAAAACTTATAAAACAAACCAGTCTGTCACCATTGTATTACAAGCACACTCACGCCCTCAAAAGAACAGCCCGGAAAATGGAGCACAGCTGGAAGAAAACAAAACTAGAGGTATTTCATATTGCATGGAGGTAAAGATAGAATTTCAACCTACAGACAGGCCTTAAATCATTTTAAGTAATTATCATTTAGGTCCCACTTAACCTTTCTGCTGCAACTACAGCTAAATGAACACCTTCAATTAGCAATATGACTAAACATATGCAATACTTTCACAAATAAATAAAGGAATTTTTCCAAGCAACCTGGATTAAGAGATACTATATATATATATATATAGATATAATATATATATATAATATATTATATATATATATATATATATATAATGCAATACACACTCAAGTCTTGTCTCAGCATTAAATATTGTGAGGGATCTTGTCATGATGGGACACCACACAACCACCCACCACACACAACAAACAACATATATATATATATATATAATATATATATATATAGATATATTACCACAGATTTGAAGTGGGTTAGTTATGAAGGAAAGTGTAAACATTTTTTTTTTAAATGTTACAATTGCCTCCCTACAGTATCATCTTTAAAAAGCAAGAGCTGAGGAAGAGAATATCATGAATGTACGTAAATGAGAAGACGTAAGGGACTAAAAGCCACCCTAGACTAAGAGCAAACATTTTGTTATACTGTAATTCACTGCATTCATACGTTTAATGTCCATAAATAAATAAATAGACCTAAAGGTAGTACCTAGGTACTCTTGTATTCATCCCATCTCAATTCACTCAATAGCATGAGCAATACACAGGTGATTCACTTAAAGTATGTTAAGCATGGAAGACGGTAGCAATGGGAGTGGAAAATGACAGTGAGTGGTTTAGCCCAACTGCTGTACAAAGTTTGCATGGGGATTTTCTATTCAAACAGGTCTCTATCTTGGCCAATCCTGAGAAAAGATGTTCAAGTCTTTAATGATGTATTGTGCTATTCCATGCAACTACAAAGAAAGGAGACTTTCAAGTTTCAAAAGCCATGTAAATTATATCTCCAAGCATTAAGTAGTATATTATCCAGTAAACACAACATCTAACATTATTCTAACTCATATTCATCTAACTCAGGCATTATTGGTTATAGCTTATTTGAAAGAAATTCAAAGAGACAGTTGCTTGCAAAATAAAAATATATGGAAATATACTCAAACATAGAATTCAATATATTACATAATATACTCATATATATACGAGAAACTAGTGTTTACATTTTTTTCAATATACTGCATATGCACCGACCATAAAATTCTATAGCAATGAAGACAAAAACTGTATTACATTTTACATGTAATGGATCTATTGAAGAAATTAATTGATTTCTCTTTTATGGGTTTACATAAAGCTGAACATGCATTCATACACTTTTCATAAACACATTTCATATGAGAATAGGTGTGATTGTGCATAAGAAAATTAGTGAAAACAAATATTGAAATTGTAGGATTTTTGGACAATTGTTAAAGTCATGGTGGTAACATGGTGGGTGGAGATTTTACAAATATAAGTATATAAAATAAAATACAAACAAATACAAATACAAATATATGGATATACCATATTTTATCAGATGTACATCTATATATTATGAATTGTATTAGTGAATGTAAAATTACATATATTATGATATATGAATACACATATTGTCACATTTAAAGATATGAAAACTAGTAATTACTTATGTATTATTCAAAAATATTGTAATATATGAACACAATATAATTCTGTATATTTTCAATATTAAATCATTGAATATATTGTTTGTTCATATATGAGGATCTTTTTTCTTTCCTTGCATAAGGGACTTGTATAATTCTTTCCATCATGTCTTTTCTGTCTTTACATACAAATTCTAAAATCAACTCCTTGACAATGCTGATGTCTATATTTCTAATCTAATCACCCCAGATAAATGGACTATACTGAAGATTTGACAGGTGTCTGAATTGTTTTAAAATACCAACATTTTCAAATCTGACATCTGCCCCACAACATTTTTTTTTTTTGACAAGTAAATCTAGATAAATTAGCAGAAGATAGCTATCCCCAATGTTATGCCATAAAAGAAAACAATGAAGAAAGCAGGAAGGAACTGCTAGGGCTATTAGTAGAGTCCATGCTGTTCAGAAGCACACTGGCAAACAGTGAGTATGATTTTATCAAACACAAGCAACAAAACTCAGATATGTATTTGCACAGTGTAATCTCATGGTTGTGTCTATCCGTTTTGATATTAAAAAATCAACAGGAATAAAAACATATCTTTATTAAATTTCAATGACATTGGATCAAACTTGCAGCACTGCTAGTGGATATTGCATGCTCCTGGTTGTTGCCATGGATGTGGGAATACTCTGCTCATGAAACATTTGTAAGAAACATTAATTAAGCATGATCTTTGTCTCTTATGGATAGAGTTTGAAGAGCATTCTGATGTACTCATCCAGATCTGAGCTACAAAACTGGGCAGAGTACCAGTTGTTCTTAGACAATCCTGTTGTAAAGATCAGCTTAGACTAGCATGAATTAAATGCTGGTTTATGCTTGTTTAGTGCTGGTCTAGTTGGATAACTGGTCACTATTGCAACACATCTATATGTATTAATACGTTTTCTTTATAATTGCCAAACATCATTACTTTAGTTTTATTTAAATTCAGAGATAATTTATTAACATCCATCCACGTTTTTAGTTTTACTCATTCTTTATTTACTATATTTATAAGTGTATTATAATTATCACTAGAATAGAATATATTAGTATCATCAGCAAATAATATCAGTTTCAATAATTTAGATACATGGAATATGTCATTTATATATAAATTAAATAACTTAGGACCCAATACTGATCCTTGGGGGACCCCACAAGCAATGCCCAGACACTGTGACGTTGTGACAACTTCACAAAATGTTGTCTTTCAGTTAAATAACTTTTGATCTAGTTCAAAGCCACTCCCCTAATGCCATATATTTCCAGTTTATTGAGTAAGATTGAATGATTGAGTGTATCAAAGGCTTTCCTTAAATTAATAAATATTCCAACTGCATATTTTTTTCTGTCTAGGGTGTTTGTGATTTCCTCCACAGCTTCAATTATGGCCATTGATGTTGACCTCTTTGCTCTAAAGCCATACTGACTTTCATTTATTATATCATATTTATCTATACATTTTTCTAATCTATCGTTAAATAATTTCTCTAAAATTTTTTAAAATTGAGGTAGCAGAGAGACAGGTCTATAGTTTGTGAAGATGTGCTTGTTTCCATTTTTATACATTGGTATTACTTTTGCAATTTTCATTTTATTTGGAAATATTCCAGTCTGAAATTATTCATTGCATATGTACGTTAGAGGTTTTGAAATACTATTTATTACTTTTTTAATTAGTGTCAAATCTATGTCATAACAATCAGTAGATGTTTTATTTTTGCATTTATTAACAGTAGTTTTAATCTCTGTCTCACTCACATCAGAGAGAAAGATGGTCTTCGCATTCCTTTCTAGAAATGACTCATTCAATTTATTACTTCCATACTCAGGAATTATTGCTGCTAAATCTGGTCCAACATTTACAAAAAATTAATTTAAACTATTTACTATATTATGCATATTAAAGTTTTCACCATTCATATCAATAAAATAATCTGGATACGGATTCTTATTTGTTTTAAATTTAATTAAACTATTTAGTATACCCCATACCCCTTTAATAGTATTTTTGTTTTTATTTAATACATTTTTATAGTATAATTTCTTACTAGTTCTTCTTATATTAGTCAATTTATTTTTATATGATTTATATTTGTTTTCACATTCTTTTGTCCTTAATTTAATAAATTGTCTATATAGAGTATTTTTCTTTTTACAAGCATTTTGTAAACCCTTATACATTTTATACATTTATTTTTGTAGTTGATTCGATGAATGGGACAGTTTTTGTTATATAATGTGCTAAATATTTCTAAAAACTATTGTACGCTCTATCCACATCTTTGTCTTTGTATACAATGTTCCAGTCTTGTTCCATTAAGTCGTAATTGAGTGAATTAATTGCTTATTCTGTCTTTATATGTTTATATAAAGCTTTTTGGGGAGTTTTGTTATTTTTATAACCGTCATCATACAATGTGAAGACTGGCAGATGGTCAGTTATGTCACATATCATTAGGCCACTGACATTAGTGTATTCAATGTTATTTGTGAAAATATTATCAATGAGTGTGGCACTGTGTGAAGTAATTCTACTGGGTCTAGTGATGGTTGGGTATAAACTCATACTGTACATACTGTTCACAAATGCATCTGTTATTTTATGTTTATTTGGATTTATCAGATCTATATTATAATCTCCACATATGAATAGCATTTTGTTACTTGTTATAGAAAATATTTTTTCCATCCAGTCAATAAATGACTCCATACTTGAACCCGGTGACCTATATATACAACTTATAATAATATTTTTTTTCTTGTCATTGTAAATTACAATTGATATACATTCTAGTATATCATTTATTGTTAATGCCGTCTTGTCAATTACTTTAAACTTAAGATTTTTATGGACATATATAGCAACTCCCCCACCTGCTTTGTTTACTCTGTTTATATAATTGAGGTCATAACCTTCTAATTCAAAATCAATTCCTTTATCCTCATTGAACCATGTTTCGGATATTGCTATAATACTGAATGGATGTATAAACTGTTGTAAATAATCTTTGATAGTATTGAAGTTTGTATACATGCTTCTGCTGTTGAAGTGTATGATTGAAAATTCCCCTTCTGAGTTGATACTGTTGTTATAATCATCTTCAGTAAAGTAGTTACAGCTAATATTGATAGATGAGAAAAATATGTTATCAGGGTCTATTTCATCTTCCAAGTCTTGTTCATTATGCTCAGTGTAATCAAATGATTTCAGTTCCAAGTGTTCATCGTTCAGAATCCTTTGTTGTAGCCCTATGTCGTTAATGTCTCTTGAAGTAAGTGAAATGTGATTGGATGTCATTGTGTTGGTGTACACAGTTGTTGCTGTTTTTTTTGTTGTTGTTTTTTTACCTCATTAATCCAGTAGCGTTCTCAGTTATATTTATCCAGCTCCTCCATGCTTCTAATGACCAAAACCTTAGCCTCCTCTGGCGTTCCGTTAAGTTTGATGAATATTTAGCAGTTAGTAACCCAAGTGTTTTGTTTTGCTTCCTCAGATACCTGGCTTTTCTGGCTATTTCCGGATTCCTCTTGGTTAGGTGATCATTCATGAATTCATTAGTGCCCTTCAATTTCTTTCCTTGTTTAAGCAGTGCGATCTTATTTTTTCTGTTCACAAACCTCAATATCACTGCTGACATGTCGTTGTCCTTCCTCCTGGGGAGAGGGTGGCATGCCTCGATGTTGTCCACATCTAGTGTAATCCCTCTGGACTCGAGAAAGCCCGCCACCTGTTGTTCCACGGAGCTCACCTCCATCTCGCAGGGCTCAACCCCGTTGTCAGCGGTCACTGACCGTGCATAAGACCGGGGTTTGATCTTGAGCCCGGTAACGACCACGTCGTTAATTCTGGAGTATTGCTCCAAATCCTCCACTCTCCGCTCCAGATCTGCTATCCTTTTATCCTTTTCTGCGTTTTGAATACTCAGTATCTTGACTTCCTCCAGCAGTTCGAGAAGTTGTTTGTGCTTATCTTTTTGGGGTGTTTTAATATAGAGACCTTCTGTTAAAACTTGTTAAAAATAATAATAATAATAATCATAAAAGAATAAAGTTTGTAACTACGGATATACTATAATTTTATAAATGTGAGAAATGAAGTTACACTGTGATGTGATGAATGTGATGATGAACAGAAAAGAACAAACAACACACAATGCTCTTTTTTTTTTTTTTTATGTTGACCGACAGCTACTTGTAAGACTGTTCTACCTTCATATTCTCTCCCTGATCTCTCATGACTGTTTTCTGGGCTTCTTGATTGAGGTGTAAATACACCACTGTTCCATTAACCAATAACTATCATATAAATGTTTGTGCAGTGTAAGGCCTCCCTCTTGTGGACAGTAATGCTCAGGACATATGTCTCTCCTTTAAAGAGTAGCAATTGCTCTAAATATAATCTGATCATCTTTATACATAATTTGGTTACTGTGATCTAATGATGTTTTCCCTCCATAAATAAAAGTTTAATGACAAAATAGTCATGTCATGCAATTTTAATTTGTACCCTATTTTTGTATAGCTTTAAAAACTGTAGTTTAAGTCATTGGACCCTTTTCACAGACTGTGATGACATGTTTCAGTGGTCATCAGCATCGAATTGTTTTTTTTGTTTTTTTAAGTATTTACATTTATAACACTACACTATGTATTACCTTTGTATTACAAGAACACTGCTGTGAGGGTGTGTCTAATATAGCAGCTGCAGGAGTGACTGAAAATTTGACATTGCTCTCTCTTCTGATTGTCGCTATCAGTCTCTCTGTATTTTTTCCTCATTTTGAAATTTGTGAAAACACTATCCTGATTGCTCAATTAATTTGGTTACTCAATTCAGTATGTGAGACTTTCTGTTCACAAAAAGGACAGAATCAGGTGCAGACAGGGTAAGTTGCGGCATAGGGCCCCAGGGAATCAGGGTCCCCATCTTATATTAATGAAACAGATATGGAAAACTCCTGTGTTTGCACTCTGGAGAGCATCAAAGGTTTCCATTTGCAATGTGTTTTTGCAGCATTGAGCAATGTGGTCAATCACAGACGTGTGTGTTTTTATTTCTTGAATGCAATGGCCAATCAGAGGTGTTTAAGGTAGTCCGATCCACTCACCGGGCTCGTGAAACATATCATTATAACAAACAAAATGTAAACACGTTGTAAAGAAGAGATTCATTGTACAGTATAGACAGCTTTGTTGATTATAATGGAACATTGTGAGATGCCAATGAACTGAAGCGAGTGACAGATTTTACGATACTATTAAGGAGGGGATTATATTTTTTTGTTTTGTTTCTGGCCAAACCCTGAAATACAGAATGAGCCGCATGGGCCAAAAAGAAAAAGTTCATAAAAATTAGTTAACAACTTAGGTTGACTAATAACTGATTTGCACTATTCCATAGCAAGTTGGAATTGTACAGAATGGACAAATTATTTGAATGTGACGGTGGGGGACATTCCAATTACGTTTTTTTTTTGTTGATAAAAGTTTAAAGGGTTATTTCACCCAAAAATGAAAATTCTGTCATTAATTACTCACCTTCATGTCGTTCCAACCCTGTATGACTTCATCTCATAAAACAAATTATAATTTTTGATAAAATCTGAGAGCTTTCTGACCCTGCAAAAACAGTCAATATTGTGTCTAAAATGTCAGTGTCTTAATTAAATTCTTGTTTGTTGAACTGCTGTATAAAAGCAATATCTCATTTGTAATAATGCTGCTTTTTGGTTGAAAAAACGCCAGTCTTCGCATGATACTGATTAACTACATGAAATGATATAAATATATACATTTATTCCCCCATATCTTGACATTTGTGATCATTCTAAATGCATTTTAAAAGACTGAATCATGCAGTGAAAGAAGGCACACTAGTCTAACCTACTAGTCTAGCGTCCTATTGCCTTGTTAAACTTTATGGCGGAAAACCTTCTCTATAAAAAGAGGAAACCAACAATACAATAGGAGAAGTACAAATTATTACTATATTAACAAGACTATATAATAGTAAAACACATGAACAGTAGCCTACTTTTTGATCAGTTCATCAGTAATTTTCAGGAAATAATAGATATTGAATTGTTGTTTGAACTTATTTGCGTGTTTTTTTTTGTCTTTTTATCCTCATTCCAAATGATCAGGAAAAGAGGAAATCGACAGTAAAACTATTAGTAACTATAGTATATTATTACTATATTACTGTGCCATAGTAAATGCATGTGCCTATTTTTTGATCAGTTGACCAGCTATCTGCCCAATCAGGTATCTAGGTGACAAAGTTTATAGTTCTTGAGAGTATGGTACCTCTTGTACTTGTACTTTGTAAGGGTGCAGCACTGGTCAAATCTTTCTCTCCTGGATAACCAGCAGGCTCATCAAAGCGTTTGATCCAGTCCTGATACACTTCTTCATTTCTCAAATAAACCCAGCCACCACTGTCATCGCTATTTCCAGTCTTATTTAGATCCAGATCACCCCTGCTGCTTCTACCACGTCTCCCGGCTCTCCCACGCACAGCATGGCCACATGTACCGCGGCCACTCCCACCACTTTGGGACAGCTAGTGCTACTTCTAGCCCTATTTCTCCTACCCCTTGCTGCCTCTACCTCTAGCAACAGCTCACCTATAGACAGTACGACCACGTTCTCCCCTGCCACCCCCATCCCCGTTGGGCAAAGGGTCGAAATGATCACTTGTTTGTGCTTCGTGAACACTCTCGCCTTGCACGGCGGCACCATTGCGCTGCAAGAGCACAATTCACTCAGATGCTCTGAACTGAACTGCTTCCGCATCAATGGCACGGTAGCTCACTTGGTCTGCTATTTCCTCAAACACTTTGAATAGGAACTTGATGTAATTTTGGTCTA
The DNA here is from genome assembly GCA_018155175.1 of Sinocyclocheilus anophthalmus. Classification (NCBI taxonomy): domain Eukaryota; kingdom Metazoa; phylum Chordata; class Actinopteri; order Cypriniformes; family Cyprinidae; genus Sinocyclocheilus; species Sinocyclocheilus anophthalmus. The sequence continues at coordinate 36,017 of JADLZN010010363.1, forward strand.
GAATCGAAGTACTACGTGTCTGCCATCTAGTGGTAGGGAATACAAATGATATATTACACCATATTAGGAACTACAGTCTGTTTTATTGAGTATGGTTTTTGCGACTTTGGCACTTAGAGGGTTAAAATGAATGTCATGATTCGCACTATGACCACTAAATGGCAGCAGAGGATAATTTACTGTCTCCTTTACCATTTCCCCTCTGTAATATAGTTCTTTTCACATGTTTTGCTAATGGATTTAGATTTAGACATTATAAATCACTATTATAACATTTAAAAATAATTTTTTTTGTCAAAGTTCATTATTGTTTTGTATTGAAGTATGAAGTAACAAGAGTTTTCAACTCATTGAATCTACTTGAATCACACAGATGGCCTATTTTGAATTCAAAACGGCAATTTTCAGCGAAATATGGCTAGTTTGTAGCCTTGTTTACTATCTATTTCTCTCAAATGAAATCAAAGGCCCCTTCCAAACATTCTGTAACGGGTCTGACAAGACGTGAGACGTGTGGATCCATCTGCAGGCTTTATTAAAGAGACGTGGTAAACAGGCAGGGTCAACACACTGGCAAACAGGTATAAGGCGGGCAACACAAGAATAGTCACAGGGCTAGCATAAGTCACCGGGATCATCAACCTAATCACATGGCTACAGAGGGATAAATTCCAGAAAACCGGCAAAGATCAGAAACCCAAACAGGCAGGCAAACACAGGAAAACACGAGACTTTCGAAAGTGGTATCAAGCTACACAATACTCAGAGACAAGGTGTTGTCAGTGGTGTTATATAGGAATTAGGTCTTATAAACACTTTGTGCAATGATGCAATCAGGGCAGTGTGCAATCATTGCAATGGATGATGGGAAATGTAGTCCGGGGATGACATGCAAAATTTTGTGTAGTGTGAGAGTCAATGTAATGGAAAGTGTGACATTTGGTGGTGAATAAACGGAAGTCCATGAACCAAATTCGGGACACATACATTTTGTTTGTGAATGAACCCCCCCAGAAATAATCACGACCTGATCGTCTCACTTTGCCCTTTTAGGCAGTGGCAGAGCCAGGATGTTTTCATAGGGGTATGAAAACATGTCTTCATTATTTCAATATAGAATGTATTTGACTATAAAGTACTGGACTGTTTTAGTGCCTAAAACACAACTGAAAACAGTTAATTTGTACGTAATTGTAATTGAGAATTTGTAATTACTCAAGAAACAACTGAGTGCATGACCATTTGGGGGAATTTTTGTATTACCTAGGCTAGAGAGAGAGACTGCCCGGAATGTACTGGCATGTCCGCCATCATTTGTCATATCATGAAAAAAAATACGTTGGCTATCTAATAGGAATGTGGTCGTAATCTCCTAATCTCTTTTCATTTTACGGGTAAGTCCACTCCCTCATGACGTTGTTCCTCTAGTGCTTAAAGTGAGCTACCACTTCACTAGGCTTTATCAACATAGCCTGTTTCCGTTTATTCCAAGCAATCTCAACCCCGCACTCATAGGTCTCGCCTTGCCGCCATAGCTCGTGGACCAGATAAATATGATCGTTTTGAGGGGAGGGGATGGTAAACGTTTTTGATTAAAGATTCGGGCACATTAATTTTAAAAAAATACTGAGGCACGGATAAATTATTCATACTAACACTACAGTATTCCATTAAAAATAAGAATTTTCAACTTTGCTTTCATGGTGACTTTAACCACCAATATCTTGTTCTCCATCATTTCATAGGCCCACTCATGATAGACTGCGATAACTATAGTCAACCTTCATTGAATTTTATATAATCAATGAACTCTGGTTATCAGTCAGTGTTTAACATTCTATTAGTTGTCAAAATGAATTAATTGCAACACTTTTGTCATACCTAAATCAAGCTCTGTACAAAGGAAAATACATTTCATGACTTAACTGACGATGTATACTTGCAGTTTCTAGTGCGGTTTATTTAAGAAGTGAGCATGCGCCTCATATTCATGTACAGTTGAAGAGAGTGCACCGTGAGCACAGTTAAACAGCTGATGTCGTGTCTTTTTCCTCTGTTCTTAGAAATTACACTCAGTCTTTGGGTTTTTTTGAAGTCAAAAGAAATACACTTTATTTCAACAATGAGAATAAAGTGGAGAATCTCTGCAGAGAACATCTCCAGAACTTCTTTAAATCTTCCTTTTTATACATTTGGATTTGGAGGCGTGGGGTAAATATTCCATATAGTTTTTCCATACATATAATGGTTCCTTTGTGCATATCATTCTCCCTAGAGACAAAAGCCCCTCCTCTCTAGTCTTGTTATGTTAAAGAAAGCCCCCTCACTTAGGGTTTTTACAGATGTTTCTCATCTTAGGTTTGTACTTTATGCCACGTAGGCATGTTTTTACACACAGGCATATAGGATTATAATGGAAGTATAACTAGATACATTAATGGCTAGATTCGCCTTGATTATACTTGATTAATTCCTATTTGGATTAATAAAAATCTTCTACATTTCCTCCCTTTGAGACTTAGTAAGTCTCACATTTGTTTATTTTTACTCAGAGTGCTACTTCATAATTCAGTTGTATTAGTTAACACTACCTAGTGACTAAATAAGTCACTCTGTTTTATCACCAATGACTAAATGATGCAGTTTCACTCTGGTTTTGGAGCATCAGGACCAAACGTCTCCCCCCTTATTTGACTAGGAAGGGAGTAAAAGATCCAGTCTCCATAATTTCTTACTTCTATAAAAAACAATGTTATAAGCATGAGCGTGCAGTTGGTTCAGCGCTTGCCTGTGGTTGTCACAGTTATGTATAAAGACATAAAAACACATTCAAAACATCACACATAGTATATCACAGGATTAGCATAGTTTATCTTTTTAGTCCAGATATTTTGTGCATCCTTGAGAGCCTCCCTTGGGCAGAAGATAGTCTAGTACTTATACCCAGGGTATTGTTCATCTTTACGCTTCTTCTTCGTCCTCATCAGAGTCACTTGAACTATCATCCAAAGTTTGCTCATTTAAGTTTAGTTTGTTTATCCATCCGTCATAATATCCATCCAGGTTCTTTTCTGTAATCATTTGTGGATTGTTTGGGACTTTTATCATTTCCATTTGTTTAACAGTAGCTTTGACAATTAATGTTCTTAATATAGGTAATATACAGCAAAATAATATTCCTCCTACTAATATGGTGACTCCTAAAATCATTCCTAGTTTAGCAAACCATGCTCCCCATGCTCCAAATTTCAGATCAATCCAATCCCAAATTTGTTCGTCTCTTCCAGCATTTGCTGTAACTTCAGCTCTTAATTTTTTAATTTTAGTCATAACTTCACTAAAAGCTCCCCCAGGGGCAGTATTATTTGGTATAAAAGTACAACATTGATCTCCAAACATAACACAAACTCCTCCCTTGTCTGCCAAAAGCCAATTAAGAGCTTGTCTGTTTTGCCATGTCATTCTACTTGTTGCGTGCACTTGGTCTCCTAATAAGGTTAATGCATCATCAGTATAATTAATGAATCTTTGTTGATTATAATAAATGTAATTAATCCACTCTGTATTTTTGTTTGGTGTGATCCAAACAAATATTGACTCAAAACCTGCTTTTATTTCATCTCTTGCCTTGAACTTATTGGGAATTCCTCTTGGTTGTCCAATTGAGTCTAAATATACATTGGGGTCTGGCTCGTAACCTCTTCTAATTCTATTATCTTCCTTGTTTGTGCTTTGTTCTGTTCCCCATTGTGCTATGTTAATTTCTTGGAGTAATCGTACTCTTACGCATGTACCTTTCCATCCAACTGGCAAAGAAGGCAATAATATCTCACCTCCACAGATCCAAAAGAAATCTGCTATTATTATTGATTGGTCTTCATATATTTCTATAGAAGGTAAAGCAATAGTTTTATTTTCACATTTTTCAGGTGTTATTCTACTTCCTTTAGTTGTTCCGAGTGCTAAAAGTTCTGGAGCCCTAGAAGGAAGTCCTGATTTCCAATAATTTCTTATCTATATATCAAATAATAGCACATTTTCCTTTAAACTTGCCCACTTCTTGTGTTCCTTTTGGTTTATGGAAACACTCATACTCCTGTTTATAATCTATGCTATACCATTTTGGAATCTCTATTTTCTGTTTTTCAATTTTTATATTTTGGCTGACATCTGAATACTGACACCATGATCCCCAGAGTGGTCTATAAAAGTAATCTGTTAATTTAGGATTTCCCAAAAATCCCAGACATTCAGCAATACAATATGGTCTGGTAAAATCTGTTAAATGACAAAAGTTTCTCCCAAATTCGGCACATTTTTGGTAGTCATATGGATTTGGTATGGCTATCACTTTGTTTAACGGAGATTTGGAGCACAGCAAGCAATTTTCTTTTCCTGTTCCTCTAGCAGTAAAGGCTGCCCATCTATACCACTCATTATTTTGGGCTGTTTCCCATAATGCATCATTTTGACCAATGTCTTCATCACCTTGAATATCATAATCTGTATTTCTACGATATTTGATTATCATTGATTCTGTTGCGTTAATATTGTTAGCACTGTTGTTCAAAGGTTGAAAAGTCAATTGAAGGGAAGTCAGGTTGCTTTCTATTGGTTGAGTTTGAATTTGAAGCATTAGGTTCATTAGGCGTAGGATGGTCTTCAGACTTATTCTCTTTCCTCCCCTTTTCATCTGACAGGAGAAAGGGAGCTCCTTGTGGATCTTTCTTTGTGCTCTCGTCAGTTTGCACTTCATCTTGTGTCTCTGGTTTCTCCTTGTTACTTTCTCCTGCATTTTCTGCTTGTCTGTCTTCTTTCCTTCCCGTTTTTTCCGTGGGAACTCTCGTACAGTGGTTGAGATGATACCAGGTTGTGCTTCCCTCCACTTGGACTGCTGTTGGAGTAGCTCTCACCACTTTGTAGGGTCCCTCTCTCCTGGGCTCATTCCATTTTCTCCGGAATACCCTCAGATATACTTGGTCACCCAGGACAACTGGACATGCAGTCTCTGTGTCCTCTCTGGGCTCTTTTCTTTTTTCCTGTAAATAGATAGCTTTATGTATGGCAGTTAATTTCTTCATATACAAGCGAAGTTCCATTTGTAATTGCTCTAGAGGAGGTCCTTTGTAAGGACCTCTACAATATGGCACAGGCATAGGTCGACCCGTAAGCATTTCATGCGGTGTTAAGTGCGTGTTCCTGTTAGTTTGCATGCGATAGCTCATTAGTGCAAGAGGTAATGCATCAATCCAATTAAGTTTAGTACTTTCACATATTTTGTTAATTTTGGCCTTGATAGTTCCATTAATCCTTTCGACGCACCCTTGTGCCTGTGGATGGTAAATGCACCCTAGCCTTTGTTTTATTCTTAATTGTTGCAATACTTGTTTTACAGTTTTTTGTATGAATGCCGACCCATTATCTGAACTTATTTCCGATGGTATTCCAAATCTCGGAATTACTTCTCTTGTTAGAAATTTAATTACTGTTCCTGCTCCCAGGTCTGCTGATGGTACTGCCTCCACCCACCTGCTAAATCTGTCTATTATCACAAGCATGTATCTCTTTCCTTGTACTCGCTTTATCATATCCACATAGTCCATTACCAAATGCTTAAAGGGCCCTTCTGGTACTGGTATATGGCCTATTGGTGTCGCTATCCCTTTCCTCACATTGTATTTGGCACAAACTTCACATGTGGACAAAAATTCATCCACCATTGCATATAAATAAGGAGACCAATATCCTTGCTTTTTAATTTTCCTTATCACTTCCCCCCTTGCGCAATGGTCAAAACCATGCGCATCTGCAATAAGAATATTCAAAAGTGATGTAGGTGCCACCATGTTTCCTTCATGTGTACGCCAGATCTCTTGTGAGTCTTTTTTAGCTCCCCTTTGGTGCCACATTGATTGTTCATAAGGGCCTGCTTGTTGTTGAATTCGAATTATATCCTTTAATTGAGGTTGAGGTTCGATAAGTATCACAGGTGCTAATACTGCTATTTTACATCCTGAAGCTTTTTTAGCTTCTATGTCAGCTGCATTGTTTCCTTTTATGACATAATCTTTTCCCTTCTTATGTGCCTGACATTTGATTATTGCTAGCCTTTTTGGAAGCATCATAGCAGAGATTAATTGCCCTATTTGTTCACTATGTTGGATTGTAGTCCCATCACTTTTTTTGAAACCTCTTTGTTTCCACACTGCTCCAAATAGATGACATACACCATGCGCATATGCTGAATCTGTAAAAATGTTGGCAGTTTGTCCTTTCGCTAACTGACATGCAGCTGTAAGAGCTTTTAATTCTGCTAACTGAGCAGAGCAAGGCTGCACACAATGTTGTGATACTACAGGTACAAATTCTTCTTTGTCCTTTCTTCACTACTGAATAAAAAAAGCCCTGGGGTTTTATGGATTGTTTTTTTTTTCTGATTTCCTTCATGGTCTCTAAAGCTAGAACCATCTACAAAATATGTGACTTCTGCTTCAGGGATGGGTGTTGATTCAAGATCTGGTCGTAATCTGGTAAATGCCAATGACTCATTAACACAATCATGTGGTTCTCCTTCAAATGCTAAAGGAATTAATTCAGCTGGATTAACTGTCTGGCATCGTTTAATGGTAACATCTGGATATGTGAGTAGCGAGGAATAGGCCAAAATTCGAGCTTGTGTCAGAACAAATTTCCCTTGTTCTATTAATTCCACAATTTTGTGATGAGTATGTATAGTTACTGGGTACCCCATAGTTATTGTGGATGCTTTTTCATAAGCATAATATACTGCTGCTAGGCCTTGTTGGTAACATGGTGGGTATCCCTGAGCTACATTATCTAACTTTGTGCTGTAATAAGCTATAGGTTGTTTTTTCCTCCCACTACAAGTCTCTTGCATCAGTACAGCTGATGCATATCCCTCAGTTCTATTTGCCACATACAGATGAAACATTTTATCGTATTCTGCCGTTCCCAGGGCAGGGGCCTGTTGTAGTTATTTTTTTATTGTTTCAAATGCTAGTAATGCATCTGTGTTCCATTTTAATGGATTGCTTAAATGTTGTAATCCTGCTTGTTTCATCATTTCTCTCAATGGTGCTGTTTTTACTGCATAGTCTTCTACCCAGTCGGCACTAAAGCCTGTCATTCCTAGGAAAGTCATCATTTGTCCTACTGTCTGAGGCAATGGTGTTTTACTTATGCCTTCTAATTGAGCTGGAGCTATAGCTTGTGTGCCAAATGCAATCAATCTTCCCAAGTATTCAACTTGAGACTGGCAATACTGTATTTTGTTTTTGGACACTTTGTGTCCTCCTAGCGCTAATTTTGTCAATACCTTAATTGAGTCTCTGTGACATTGTTCTATTGAGGAAGAACAGATAATTAAATCATCCATATATTGTAATAGTGTTCCGTCTATTCTAAGATCTTCTAAATCAGCCTTAAGTATTCTGTTAAATATGTGTGGTGAATGTTTAAATCCCTGTGGGATTCTGGTGTATGTATACTGTTTACCTGCATATGTAAAAGCAAACAAATACCTACTTTCTTCTGCAAGCGGCACACTAAAGTAGGCTGAACAGAGATCAGTTACTGTAAAGAATTTGGCATCAGGAGGAACATTCGTCAGCAACGTGTGCGGGTTTGGTACTTCAGCTGGCATATCTTCTATTATTTCATTGATTGTTCTTAAGTCATGTACAAGTCGCCATCTTTCTTTGTCTGCTTTAATTATGGGCATAATTGGAGTGTTACAGTAACTAGTTGTTTCTATTAATACTCCTGCCTTTACTAAACCTTCTATAGTATTTTTTATCCCTGCTTCAGCATCCGGACGCAAAGGGTATTGTGACCTTCTGGGCAGACGTGCATCTGGCTTAAGTTGTACTCTTACTGGATTTGCTGATTTTATTAATCCTATATCTGTGTCATGTTGAGACCATAGTTCAGTTGGTACTTGACGCTGCATTTCCTTAAATAACTCAGTCTCATTTTTGTTTATCACTTCTACTGTTGTAGTCATTTGTGTCATTTTCTTTTGACCAATAACTACTTCCTGAGGAATTCCCAGCAAACTGGTTGCACACCAAATTTTGATATAATTTTTATCAGCTGAATGAAAAATCAATGGATTTTCTGTTGGTTCCCATTTACTTTGTTCTGCCTTTTTCATCATCGGTCCTAAATCTTTTGCTTCCCAATCTTTTCCTACATATATTGCAATATGTGGGACAGAATTAGTTACTTTGAACCATTTTTCAACGAATTCATTCTCTGGTATATTTAAAGCTGCTCCCTGTTTACCTATTATGATGTACTGGGAGACCATCTCAATTTTCTTTCCCTTTGTTTCTTTCTGCCATTTTTGTTCTATTTCTTCATCTCTCTCTGGATCATATATCATTGTGCAATGAAATTCTGATTTTGATAGCTGTGCTTCAGGAATCTGTGCTCCAATAAACTTGCCCCACTTATTGACTGTCTGTCTCACATCTTGTTCTATTTGTCCTATCCAATAGACATTAGCTTTTGGCTCTGCAACTACCATTTGTGTTTCTGTTCCTATTGCATCGATATATATTCCTTCTGGAGAACACCAAATTTGTAGCCCTAATTTACATAAGGCATCCCTTCCTAACAAATTGATAGGAGTTTGATTTGATACCAGAATGGGCATTGTTATACTTTGATTTCTTGTTTGTAGACACACTGGATCTGTCATTGGAATTAATTGCATTTTTCCCCGANATCTCTGAACAGAGACTAGGTTCTTTGACCTCCTGAAAGCCTGTACGGTTATACTTTGCAATTGCACGGTTAGATAATGTCAAAGGTAATGAGTAATTCATTTTTTCGGAGCCAGTTTGTCTCAGCCAAAATCTAGATTCCCAAACTGAGCTCCTGTCTCCTCCAGCGAGTGCATTTCCTCTTTCATGTATAACACACTCTTTTGTGGAGCAGAGCTGTTGTTGTTTAGGGAGGCGATGAGATGTAACGGAGCAGTGCGCGGAGAGAGAGATTTGGACTGAGCAGTAAAGCATTATGGAGGTGTAAGTACGTCATGTCTGTCTTATGTCTGGACTATGCGCTTTCAATTCTGTAAAAGCTGAAGTGGGTTTTGTAAATTTAGATCGCTTACCTCATTCATTTTCTTTTTTTTTTATTTCTGATTTTATATAATAGAGATCTTCCGGTGCCTGAAAATAGAAAAACAGTGACAGAGTATGTTTCCGTCTGGTATGTGGATGTGTTTGAGTTTGAGAGGAAAAGCTTGGCAGTACAAATCAAAAGAGCCAAGTCTAACTAGTGTAAGACAGGAAACTAGTGCATGCATATTCCATGAGACGACGAAAAAATCATCAGGGGTTCATCAGAAGCCATGACCGATAAATAACTTCCTGTTCACTCAAGATGGACATTTGATAAGTTGTTAGCAATGTGTTGAAAGCAGATCCGAGGGGAGATGTATGACATTTTATGATTACATTTGTTTGGTGTACAAATGCTTTCCGCTAACAGATGGATTTTGTTTGATTTCCTAACACGGTGATTTGTGTTTCTGTAAAATACTTTCCTGTTGTATATGTGGCATACAGCACTCGTAATTCTCTTTATATTTTTGTATAATTCCCAACTTAATGGTCTTCTTTTGGACAACAGATGAGAAAATAATTTAAGAAAAAAAACATGTATATCCAAACCGATTAAATAAAAGCCCCAAACCCTACAGCGGCTGTATGTTTGCCTTCTTTTGATAAACTCTGGATGTTTAATGATCTGTGAGGTAAGAATGAGTCTCTGTTTTCCATGTACATTATCACTTACACAGCACTTTCCAGCTTAAGATGAAAAACCCTTCCACCATTCTCCTATAAAACTGCCAGCCGTGAGAGAGGCATTGAGTCTTTTTGGAGCGTATATCATTTTAATCCATGCATTCAAGCTTGCTTTAGGCTAGATCTCATTTACAGGAGTAAATGATTACATAAAAGCAGTCATAAAGTACATTATCATAAGGTAAGTGAATGTTCCAGCAACATATATTGCACTGAACAAGTTTAATACAGTAAATGCAGCATGTTTATTTGACATATTCAAAAAAAGCCATGTTCAAATTGTATATTAGTCGTATTTGAAATCAATTTCTGCTCCTGTATGTTTTTCTCCTGCTTTAACAAAAGATTATATCTACCTACTCTTTCCCGACGCCTGACCGTTTTACTTTCAAAACGAAGTTCTCCAGTCTAATGATTTACACACATTTGGCGAATCGTCTTGACTGAGTCAAGGATGGAGAGTGTGCTTAAATTAAGTGTCTCCACTTAAATTGTTTGCCCACTTTATTGCTATTAAACATCAAATGTTGAATGTTTTCGCTCGTCTGTGAATGGCAAGCCACATAAACATAAAACATACCAAGTAGGCTCCTAAAACAAGACATTTCCCATTAACACCTAGAAGAACAGTCAGCCAATCAAAATGTGATACAAGGCCTAATGCTAATATCGTCATCTCAGTGGCAAGATGTTTCCTAATTTACATGAATACCACAAATATTGTAATTTTACATACTAAATGTTAAATAACATTTAATATAAACACTAAATATTGTAATATTTTAATTTTAATGCAAATGTGTTACATGTTTACATGTTATAGACAATGAAGATTTTTAACTTTTGTGACATATGTGAATGTAATTTCTTGGGCTGAAATACTGAGAGCAAAATAAAAAAATATTTTAAATATGTTTCCAAAAATGTGCAAAAAAAGATATAAAAAAGCTATCATTTTAAATATTTTTAGAAAATATATTTACATAAATATATCAATAGTTTTGGCATATTGTGAAATATATTTAATAATATGCTTTTGTGCCCTATGGTCTCTCTGTGTGATGTTTAATGGGGGATTTTTCTGCCCCAAACAGAAGAATGTATAAAAAAAAAGTTCCTCCTTGGCTGCTTTTCATGCTTTTAGCTGCATGAAAACAAGTCGTCTGTTAAATGTCTTTTGTCATAAATGAAGAGCTGCAGCAAACAAAGAACTTCAGCCTGACTGTAGCCTGAGATCGTGTGAAGCTCAGCAGCGCCCTCTAGTGCTCAACATGTCTCAACATGTGTCCTGATGCCAACACATATAATGAGTGAAGAGACGCGTCAACTGCTGAGGCTGCAGAGCAAGCATATCTGTACTGCTGCTGCTAGTAATCCACCGATTTCACCTCCGTGGTCATACTGGAACACCTTATCAACAATAAGCTTAAGGAACTCTGTTTGGGTTGTGAAGTGGATCACCCGAGTCAACTCAGACACTCCTGTTTGTTTGAACCCGGTGCCTATTTCTTTGACGCATACTTCGAGGAACTGTCACGTAATCTTGTTAAGCCTGAGCTTAAACACGCCATAGCTCAAGCACTGAACCGGTGCGGTTTAAGGATTAATCTGCACAGGATCCAGGGTTCAGTGGACGCTATTTTGTGTGAATTACGTGACGAGGTCTACATTGTGGAGAAGCTTCGTGAGATCAGAGAAAAAGTTGTGGATACCAAGAGTGAACAGATTGTCTATGACGCAGTGGACTGCTGGAAGGGGTGTGCAAACACTAAACGAGTATAACATTGCTATGGGGAACACATGGTGCGTTAATGTTCTGACAAAATGTCTATTTAAACAGCGTATGAGATGTGAAATTACCAACTTACTGTACAAGATCATTGACGACAATCCTGATGTATCCTTAGCATTAAATGGATGCTCTGTTGATGCCATACGCTTTACAAAGCTTAAGAAACAAATGTCAATTGTAAGAGCTATGTCAAATGAGTGGACTGATGTGATGCGTATGTGTATAAATGCTGGTGAACCGATTTCTGTAACTATCGGAAAAATACTAGACCTAATGACTGAATATGGTAGTAGCATTAGAATTGCTGACATTTTATGTCTATGTACATATGTAACGGATCTATGTATGGTACTGATTTTAAGAAATGATCAGACAAATGTTTGTGAGATTATTGAAACATTGGTAGACTACATGATTGATAAAAACATTGTAATGTGTGTAAAGTTTCTCCAGTATATTGATGATGTTTGAAAGACTGGCGGATTCTTCTTGAACAGTTTCTGATAAATAAAAAAACAATTCACTTAAACTCTTATGTCTTATTCTTTGTAGGCTCTGAAGTGACAATATGTCCGAACAGATAATGAAGAAGATTTACTATACGCCCTCTAACCCTGGCTCTTTAGGAGGTAGAAAACGGTTAAAAGAGGCTGTTTTAAAGGATACAGGGGTTCGTTTAACTGATTAACAGTTTTCAGACTGGCTGGCTGGTGAGGATGCTTACACCCTACACAGAACAGCCCCAATAAAATACAAAAGGAACAGAGTTTTTGTCTTTGGTATTGACATGCAGTTCCAGGCAGATCTAGTTGATATGTCGAAATATGCCAAGGAAAATGACAACAACCATTTTCTGTTGACGTGTATAGATCTCTTCAGTAAATATGCATGGACACGTGTGTTAAAAAACAAGAGTGGTGTAGAGGTTGCTAAAGCTTTCGAGACCATACTGAAAGAGGGACGTGTACCACTGAAATTACAAACAGATAAAGGAAAGGAATTTTTTAACAAACATTTTCAAACCATGACAAAGAAGTACAACATCACACATTTTGCAACAGACACTGATTTAAAAGCTTGTATTGTCGAACGTTTTAACAGGAGCTTAAAAAACAAAATGTGGAGATATTTAACAGCTACAAACTCCAGGCGATACATCGATATACTTCAAGACATCACGGATAGTTACAATGCTAGTTATCACAGAAATATCAAGATGCGACCAATTGATGTGAACAAAGAAAATTTATCTACTGTGCTACATAACCTTTATGGATCTAGAGGTCCACACATTGTCAAACCATTATTTAAGTATAAGGTTGGGGACATAGTTAGAATCTCTAAAGTAAGGGGTCCGTTTACAAAAGGGTATGAGAAAAACTATACAGAGGAATTTTTCACAGTAAATGAATGTATACCCCGAGAACCACCTGTCTATAGACTCTGGAATTATGATGGTGATGTTATTGATGGTGTTTTTTATGAGAACGAATTACAAAAAATTTTTGTGAGCAATAACAAACCATTTAAAATTGATAAAATTTTGGATAAGAAGAGACGCGGTCGCTCATCAATGGTTTTGGTCCAGTGGGTTGGATGGCCTACCAAATTCAATACATGGGTGAATGAGAAAGATGTGCTAGATGTACAGACATCGTAAAACGGTCGACCCTCTCAGATTTATACACATTCATTTAAAAGCAGCTATGTCTGAGGGTGGTTTTTACGTGACGCTCCCCTGCAATGCGTCATTGTATGTTTATCCGGAAAATACTATTTCTAGTTATAGAACCATGCTGTCAAGAACTCTAAACCTAAAAGGAGAGTGGGAGGTTGGATTGATAGAGTTTGAATATCCCATATCGTGGTATACATTTCCAGAGGAAGATGCTGCATATATTGTTAGCAATGGCCAAAATAGATCGGAGGATTTTGAGGAACAAGGACATACCCATCATGCTGTTGGTGAGGGAATAAATATCCACATCGACAATGACATCCGAAGTATATCAAAGCTATGTAACACACTAAAGACGGGCTACTACGAGGATATTGTATTTCTGATTAGAGAAATAAATACAACCTTACCTCCAGGAACGACCCTTGGATATGATCATGTTAAAAACAAAGTCTTTCTAAAAGCCCCTCCGAAGATGTCACTGACATTTTATGGGAAGCTAGCTGTTTTACTGGGGTTAAAGCCTGGGGTTGCTATAGAATCTGTAAAGCAGCCTGATGAAAACTACGGAGGGAGAGTCACTGCTGTGACATACGCTCTACATCAAGCTGACATAAACGGAGGGTTCTACACACTGTATATATACACGGATATCATAGAATATCAATCAGTTGGTGATTCGTATGTACCACTATTGAGATGTGTACATATAGATGGTGAACATAATAAGACGGTCAGTGTTAGATACGATAAGACACATTACGTGCCAGTCAATAAAGCGTCCATTACAGAGATAGCCATAGAAGTGAAAGACGATCAGGATCAAAACGTACGTTTCACTTACGGGAAGGTGAGCACCAAGCTACACTTTAGACCCGTGAAACAGATTGTTTTTTAAAAACGTATAATAAAATGGCATATTTAAATACTTACCAAAGGGATCCTGAGCGTTACGTAACTTATTACCAGAATCAGGCTGGTAATGGTCTCCCGGGTTATGCTGGAGGAGGTGTAATGTATGTAGCAGGGCTGGGTGGTATATTTAGAGGTCTCTTTAGAATGGCTATACCATTACTAAAGAGGGGGTTTAACATTGCAAAACCACATCTTAAATCAGCTGCAAAAAACATACTAAGTGATGTTGTTAGCAATACGTTAACACACTCTTTTAACAAAAATAATACTCAAGATGGGTCTGGATTAATGGTGATGTCTCGCAAAAGAATATCTAGACCACCGGGAACCAGGAGGAGTGGTCAAACACCAAAGAAAAGAAGGCGCACTACTAAGAAGTCCTCAGTCGTAAAACGTAGGCGAAAAGTGACTGCAAAACGCAATACAACAGCAAAGACGAAGAGATCTGTCAAAACAATATTCTAGATCATGGCTTTATTACACAACATGTCAGAAGAATGCATAAAATCTGAACTCGACCTATTCACAGTACCACTAACACAAACCGCTATTGAAAAAAACACCTATATAGAGGTGCCACCATTATCAGCGATTTCAGACACAGCCCCATTGGAGTTTTTTATTCCAGGCAGCGGTGAGGATTATATTGACTTGAACAACTCTTTACTGTTTTTACGGGTCAAAATCACTAATCCTGATGGGTCCAATATTGACGATGGAGCCCCTGTGGGTCTCATCAACTATGCTGGAGTAACAATATTTTCACAAGTAGATGTGTCGTTGGGGGACCGTTTGATATCACAGAGCACTAGCACACATCCCTATCGTTGCCTTATTGAGTGTATTCTTAATTATGATAAAAACACTCTGGAAACACTTTTCTCTGCGGGGCTTTTTTACAAGGATAGTGCGGGGCATATGGATGCGGTGAACCCTGCTGGGGAAAATCGTGGGTTGACAAAGAGAGCATCTTTTACCAACGCCAGTAATGTTGTGGAGCTATTAGCCCCCATTCACAGCGATATTTTCTTTCAAGAAAAACTGATGCTTAATGGGATGGATATTAAAATTCGTATGACAAGAGGTAAAGATGAATTCTGCTTGATGAGGAGTGACGTTGTAGCTTATAAACTAAACATCGTATCAGCCTCACTATTTGTGAAAAAAGTGAGCGTCTCACCAGCTGTAAGATTAGGCCATGCACAAGCACTGCTCTCAACCACAGCCAAGTATCCCATAGACAGAGTGAACCTCAAAAACTTCTCAATTCCTGCAGGCTCTCGTGTCTGCAATCAAGAAAACCTTTTCTTAGGAACACTGCCAAAATCTGTGGTTCTAGCGATGGTCGACAATGACGCATTTACAGGATCCTATAATAAAAACCCATTTGCATTTAAACATTATGACCTAGAATTTTTAGCCTTATATGTGGACGGCCATCAGTACCCCTCAAAGCCTCTTCAACCTGAATATGGTAGTGGGTCTGCAGTGCGTGAATTTTACCAGTTAGCATTGGCTTCTGGAAAACATCTTAAAAATCAGGCTTTATCTATTGACAGAGAGGACTTCCTACAAGGCTATACACTCTACGCATTCAACCTCACACCAGATGAGGAGTGTGGGCAGCACATATCCCTTATCAAGGCTGGCAATATAAGACTAGAAGCACGCTTTAGACAACCACTTCCCCGCACAATTAATTTAATCGTTTATGCTATATTCGACAGTATTATACAAGTGTCAAACCGTAGACAGGTGATGATCGATTACTATTAATGAAAAGATGAACACCATCCAAC
The DNA here is from genome assembly GCA_018155175.1 of Sinocyclocheilus anophthalmus. Taxonomy (NCBI): domain Eukaryota; kingdom Metazoa; phylum Chordata; class Actinopteri; order Cypriniformes; family Cyprinidae; genus Sinocyclocheilus; species Sinocyclocheilus anophthalmus. The sequence goes on from JADLZN010010363.1 coordinate 52,037, forward strand.
TCACAGATGTGTTGGATAAGATTTCATGTAACACTCATTTTCTTGGAGTACTACCGTGTGACTATCTACCTAAAGAGCCGTTAAGAATATCACCATCATTTGTTGTTATAAATACACACACATCACAACTTCCTGGGGAACACTGGATGTCCATTTACATAGACAAAAATCATGTAGGATGTTTTTATGATAGTTTTGGTAATAAACCAGACCACTATCGATTCCCTACAATGATCAAAGACTTTCTAAACCTTAATACCGTGTCTGTACAATACTCCACTAGGCAAGTCCAAGATTTTTCATCAGACACATGCGGACAGCATTGTGTATTCTTTCTCTACCATATGGCACAGGGTCGGGAGTATGAACATGTGATGAGTCTGTATACTGATGATTTTATAAAAAATGACAAAAGGGGGTCGAAATTTTGTGAAAAAACTAAAGCTGTTCTTGTGCTGAAAATGTTTTGACCTGTGTACAATGTGTACCCCACTGGTGAAAGTTCATGGAAGGCATAATAACTTCCCAATAAAACAATATGAAACCTGTTTTTATTTTTACCCTGACTTTTTATTTTGTATAGCATTCAACAATGGTAATCACAAAGTCGTTACACAAAAAAATAAAATAAAAATAAAAAAAATTAAATAACTAAACACATTAAAAACATAACCACTGACTCCTGTCAAGAACTGGGGATTTGAAAAATGTAGCTTCTGAATAATTTGATGATGGAGTGCTTAGGAGAGATCTCTTTTTTATTATTCTTTCTGGATGAACTTGTCATTAAAAGGGTTTTGGTTTTGAAAGAGTTAATAGCATGTCTAACATAATGATTTGCTATCGTTGAATATGGCATATTTAATGTTGCAAATGCTTCCAGAAACTCATGCCATCCTGTTGGCCTTCGTTCATCAGCAATCTTCTGTGGAGTTGTTACACTTCTTACTAAGTCCAGTATATGGGAGCCTGGGATTGTTATGCCTTTAAACACAAACTCACCCGAGTCAGTCCATGAAGCAACGTCTTTAGTTTTAGACATTTTATCTAAAATGTAACGAATATTTTTCACACTTCTCTGCGGAACATTTTTCAAAACTTCATCAACAACATCATCTGCAGCACCATGGTTATCTGTGCCTGAGGGTGGTGGTTGTACTTTATCACCCCCATCTGGTGTCGGAAGACTTAGTGTTAATGTGTTGGTCTCCTGGTCCCCCAGCCTAGCCATTGTTAAATACCTCTGCAAAACAGCTGTGTACAACTTGGCTTTCTCATATGGCTCCAGTTCATTATTGTGCAAAATATTTCTTATAGTCATATCCAGATCATTCTCCACAACCTGCTGTAAAGACTCACACTCGTTGGATGTTCTCAACCTATCCAACTGGTGTTGCTGAACAATATACATCTTCTCTGCATAATTCATCCCAGCCATTTATTTAGAAGCGACCAAACTGGATATAAATGGGATTGCAACACTTAAAAGAGGTAGAAGAAACCCCCCCTGTTGGTTAATTATCTGTCTCTTTCTCCTTACCCCAATCTTTTTATTTGCAACAAACG
>JADLZN010010363.1:64329-90354 GCA_018155175.1 Sinocyclocheilus anophthalmus
TATAAGTTCATCCTTCTTTCGAAGTTCTGATTTCAACACAGACCGTTCTTCCTGCATTTCTGTTTTAATTTCTGTTATCTGTCTTCTGAAAGTTAATTTTAATTCCTTCAGCTCTTCTCTAGCTTGGTGAAGCTGCTTTGACATCTGTTCTTTGTTTCTCTGCAGGTATTCTCTTGTTTTAAATTCATCATGTCCTTTTTAAGCTGCTCCAAGTCGCTGTTGTCTTAGCTGGAACATTATTAATTCTTTTAGTTCCACCATATCTATTTCCAGGAGTGAAAATGTCTCTTTCATTTTTGACATGGGAGATTGAATTAAGGCTGTTGCAGTTGTTGTCTTCTCTTGGATGTCTTTTACAGGAGAAGAGTTTGTATTTATATCTTTATGATCCTGCATGAAACTTGTATTAAGATGTGCCTGCTGTTTAATTTGTATAAAGTCCACTGTAAATGCTTGGAGGGCATGCTTCGATCCTTGGATCATGACAGTGCCGTTGTGATATAAGTTCAGAGATAAAATTCTTGATTCCTCATATCCTTCAGCTTCTTCAAATACCAGGATCTGTCGGCCTTTACAGATGCCTCTTTTTGTGGTGAAGGTGAAGTGTTGGCAGAAAGCAGTATGCCATAAGGAGCTGTTTTCAGTGTAGAAGAGCAGGTTGGACATTGTACTGCGGTCATAGTCAGCAAACAGTGCTTCAGGATTGTCCTCGACAGGGTTGCTGCAAACTTTGTACAATCATATTTAAGACTTTTTAAGACTTTTTTAAGACCCAAACAGAGAAAAAATAATACCATTTTTGTACAGCAAAACAAACAGCCATTAACAGTTTTAACATGTTAATGTTTATTCAACAAAATCAGTAACATCAAAACCTACACATCTCCGTATATTTTTGTAGATTAGAAGCCCTTCTCTCAATTTCTTTATCCAACTTATCCAACTCCTCTCTCTACTCCTTGCATCATCTTCTTAGTGTTAGACTTTGTAATCAGTTCATTGTAATTAGTTTTAACACATGAGAAGAAAATATGGGGGACTACCTGTCAAAAGTGATTAATTTATGACCCAAGGTGTCAAATTGATCCTTTGATGTCATGTTCCTGTTCCTGTTTCCTGCTGTTTATGACCCACAGAATTGAAACCTCTGACCACCTGTGTCTATCTGACACCTCTGACCTCCCGTTCCTGTTTCTTGAAGTGATTCAAGCATTTTGTTTTACCATGTGTTATGAAGTGTTACAGCGATCTCAGATTGGGTTGGTCCTTCAAGCGGTCTAGTTGATCTTTAAATAAGGTTTAGGACACAGTGGTTAACACACAGAATACGTTCTTCATTCTCCTGTTACAATGACAGCTGCGTCTCCAAAAACCCCTAAATCCGTCCGAAAGATGATGCGTATTTCTCCAACTCGAGGACCTGTTGAAATGAGAGAAGAGCTGACTTATGCACCAAGGAAAAAACAAGGAGTTAGCTTGATTAATTTTCTCAATGAAGATATGGATGTTGTGAAACGTGATTTCTCCATGTCTGATGGCCGTGTGGGGAAGTTTGTGTTTGACAAAGTATTGCGGACTGTGAAACTCTACACAGGGGATGTTGAAGATGATTCTACATCACAGGATCCCTGTCTGCTTTTCCCAGCCAAAGACTGGTTGTTGTTCTACAATTGCATTTGGAGAGATTTGAATGACTGCGGTGATGACCCGTTGTACATTGCAGAGTGGGATGGTCTGAATCCTGACACAAGATTTCGCGGGGTTGGGGATCACAGTAAAAAACTGCCTGACGACAGTGTTTATATTTTTTGTTGCAATGACAAGACAAAGCTCCAAGAGCGTGTATGGCCTATCCCTGAGTCTGAGCATTACAGACACTATGATATGAGGTTTTTCTTTCAGTGGAAAGATGCTCGTATAATCGACAATGTTTTTACAAGTATTCACAAGATGTTTAGATGGTGTACCATGTTTGATCGTTACAGCTCTGTAAAGGTGAAATTATTCCACCCTGAACGGGGCGTTCCCGAGACTCAAAAACACCTCTTATCTCCACCCATATATTATAGCCATTAAATACATACAGAACACAACGCTCACAGCATTCAGCTCCCCAATGGCTCAAGATTCTTCACCGATTTGCTACTACAGCTCCACCATGTCTCAAGATTCTTCACAGGCCTACCACTACAGCAACACCCCCGAGCCCATACCAGCATTAGCTGATGACAACGCTACAGCTATAATGATTGTACCAGAGATGGCTGATGACAATGCTACAGCTATGGAGATCGTACCAACAATGCTGGATGACAGCGCTAAGCCTATGGAGACCCCCCACAAGCATGTGACAACAGCTGGCTGGATAAATATTGCATGGAACTGGGGTATCACAACCTGACCTTTCTTACAACGCCATACGGTAGTACCGGTGCGGTAGCTGGAGCCGTGGCCTGTGCTGGCATTGATGACATAGATGGATGTATCCACACTGATGCGTTCAAAATCATAAAAGCAACTATTGTGGTCATACTGGAACACCTTATCAACAAAAAGCTTAAGGAACTCTGTCTGGGTTGTGCAGTGGATCACCCTAGTCAACTTAGACACTCCTGTTTGTTTGATCCCAGTGCCTATTTCTTTGATGCATACTATCACGTAATCTGGTAAAGCCCGAGCTTAAACACATCATAGCTCAAGCGCTGAACCGATTCGGTTTAAGGATTAATCTGCAGAGGATCCAGGGTTCGGTGGACGCTATTTTGTGTGAATTACGTGATGAGGTCTACATTGTGGAGAAGCTTCGTGAGATCAGAGAAAAAGTTGTGGATACCAAGAGTGAACAGATTGTCTATGACGCAGTGGACTGCTGGAAGGGGTGTGCAAACACTAAACGAGTATAACATTGCTATGGGGAACACATGGTGTGTTAATGTTCTGACAAAATGTATATTTAAACAACGTATTAGATGTGAAATTACCAACTTACTGTACAAGATCATTGACGACAATCCTGATGTATCCTTAGCATTAAATGGATGCTCTGTTGATGACATACGCTTTACAAAGCTTAAGAAACAAATGTCAATTGTAAGAGCTATGTCAAATGAGTGGACTGATGTGATGCGTATGTGTATAAATGCTGGTGAACCGATTTCTGTAACTATCAGAAAAATACTAGACCTAATGACTGAATGTGGTAGTAGCATTAGAATTGCTGACATTTTATGTCTATGTACATATGTAACGGATCTATGTATGGTACTGATTTTAAGAAATGATCAGACAAATGTTTGTGAGATTATTGAAACATTGGTAGACTACATGATTGATAAAAACATTGTAATGTGTGTAAAGTTTCTCCAGTATATTGATGATGTTTGAAAGACTGGCGGATTCTTCTTGAACAGTTTCTGATAAATAAAAAACCAATTCACTTAAACTCTTATGTCTTATTCTTTGTAGGCTCTGAAGTGACAATTGTCACGGGACCGTCAGGAAAGACACACCGTGTGAGCAAGGGTTTTGGGTCCAAATGCAGGCTTTATTTAAACTGCTGGGGAAAACAAAGTAAAAACAGAAACATAAACAGAGCTGAGACTCTGAAACAGGCTAGAAACACGCAAATGGGCACTGATGCAATACGGCCAACCACTGGCTTGCATCAGTCCCGGAACAGACACTAGAAACACTCGTAACCCTCGTGACTACAAACAAACAGTATACTCGTGACACAACTCAACCAAACATTAACCAAACATTAATCATCCGACCCGGAGTGGCGTGGGGAAGGCGCCTAAATAGTCCTCGTGACGGGCCACAGCTGTGTGAGAGAGAGTGTGTGCACAGGTGTGTGGAGTCAATGTGACGGAGCTCAGGATGGGCAACAGCTGTGTGTGAGTGAGTGTGTGCAAAGGTGTGTGGAGTCAAGGTGACGGAGAAAGAGTCCGGGAGGATGGGAGATGGCGACCTCTGGTGGTGAGAGGGAGAACACCAGACGCCAGCCCCTGACAACAATATGTCCGAACAGATAATGAAGAAGATTTACTATACGCCCTCTAACCCTGGCTCTTTAGGAGGTAGAAAACGGTTAAAAGAGGCTGTTTTAAAGGATACAGGGGTTCGTTTAACTGATAAACAGGTTTCAGACTGGCTGGCTGGTGAGGATGCTTACACCCTACATAGAACAGCCCCAATAAAATACAAAAGGAACAGAGTTTTTGTCTATGGTATTGACATGCAGTTCCAGACAGATCTAGTTGATATGTCGAAATATGCCAAGGAAAATGACAACAACCATTTTCTGTTGACGTGTATAGATCTCTTCAGTAAATATGCATGGACCCGAGTGTTAAAAAACAAGAGTGGTGTAGAGGTTGCTAAAGCTTTCGAGACCATACTGAAAGAGGGACGTGTACCACTGAAATTACAAACAGATAAAGGAAAGGAATTTTTTAACAAACATTTTCAAACCATGACAAAGAAGTACAACATCACACATTTTGCAACAGACACTGAATTAAAAGTGTGTATTGTCGAGCGCTTTAACGGGAGCTTAAAAAGCTAAATGTGGAGATATTTAACAGCTACAAACTCCAGGCGATACATCGATATACTTCAAGACATCACAGATAGTTACAATGCTAGTTATCACAGAAATATCAAGATGCGACCAATTGATGTGAACAAAGAAAATGTATCTACTGTGCTACATAACCTATATGGATCTAGAGGTCCACACATTGTCAAACCATTATTTAAGTATAAGGTTGGGGACATAGTTAGAATCTCTAAAGTAAGGGGTCCGTTTACAAAAGGGTATGAGAAAAACTATACAGAGGAATTTTTCACAGTAAATGAATGTATACCCCGAGAACCACCTGTCTATAGACTCTGTGATTATGATGGTGATGTTATTGATGGTGTTTTTTATGAGAACGAATTACAAAACATTTTTGTGAGCAATAACAAACCATTTAAAATTGATAAAATTTTGGATAAGAAGAGACGTGGTCGCTCATCAATGGTTTTGGTCCAGTGGGTTGGATGGCCTTCCAAATTCAATACATGGGTGAATGAGAAAGATGTGCTAGATGTACAGACATTGTAAAATGGTCGGACCTCTCAGATTTATACACGTTCATTTAAAAGCAGATATGTCTGAGGGTGGTTTTTACGTGACGCTCCCCTGCAATGCGTCATTGTATGTTTATCCGGAAAATACTATTTCTATTTATAGAACCATGCTGTCAAGAACTCTAAACCTAAAAGGAGAGTGGGAGGTTGGATTGATAGAGTTTGAATATCCTATATCGTGGTATACATTTCCAGAGGAAGATGCTGCATATATTGTTAGCAATGGCCGAAATAGATTGGAGGATTTTGAGGAACAAGGACATACCCATCATGCTGTTGGTGAGGGAATAAATATCCACATCGACAATGACATCCGAAGTATATCAAAGCTATGTAACACACTAAAGACGGGCTACTACGAGGATATTGTATTTCTGATTAGAGAAATAAATACAACCTTACCTCCAGGAACGACCCTTGGATATGATCATGTTAAAAACAAAGTCTTTCTAAAAGCCCCTCCGAAGATGTCACTGACATTTTATGGGAAGCTAGCCGTTTTACTGGGGTTAAAGCCTGGGGTTGCTATAGAATCTGCAAAGCAGCCTGATGAAAACTACGGAGGGAGAGTCGCTGCTGTGACATACGCTCCACATCAAGCTGACATAAACGGAGGGTTCTACACACTGTATATATACACGGATATCATAGAATATCAATCAGTTGGTGATTCGTATGTACCACTATTGAGATGTGTACATATAGATGGTGAACATAATAAGACTGTCAGTGTTAGATAAGATAAGCCACATTACGTGTCGGTCAATAAAGCGTCCATTACAGAGATAGCCATAGAAGTGAAAGACGATCAGGATCAAAACGTACGTTTCACTTACGGGAAGGTGAGCACCAAGCCACACTTTAGACCCTTGAAACAGGTTGTTTTTTAAAAACGTATAATAAAATGGCATATTTAAATACTTACCAAAGGGATCCTGAGCGTTACGTAACTTATTACCAGAATCAGGCTGGTAATGGTCTCCCGGGTTATGCTGGAGGAGGTGTAATGTATGGAGCGGGGCTGGGTGGTATATTTAGAGGTCTCTTTAGAATGGCTATACCATTACTAAAGAGGGGGTTTAACATTGCAAAACCACATCTTAAATCAGCTGCAAAAAACATACTAAGTGATGTTGTTAGCAATACGTTAACACACTCTTTTAACAAAAATAATACTCAAGATGGGTCTGGATTAATGGTGATGTCTCGCAAAAGAATATCTAGACCACCGGGAACCAGGAGGAGTGGTCAAACACCAAAGAAAAGAAGGTGCACTACTAAGAAGTCCTCAGTCGTAAAACGTAGGCGAAAAGTGACTGCAAAACGCAATACAACAGCAAAGACGAAGAGATCTGTCAAAACAATATTCTAGATCATGGCTTTATTACACAACATGTCAGAAGAATGCATCAAATCTGAACTCGACCTATTCACAGTACCACTAACACAAACCGCTATTGAAAAAAATAGAGGTGCCACCATTACCAGCGATTTCAGACACAGCCCCATTGGAGTTTTTTATTCCAGGCAGCGGTGAGGATTATATTGACTTGAACAACTCTTTACTGTTTTTACGGGTCAAAATCACTAATCCTGATGGGTCCAATATTGACGATGGAGCCCCTGTGGGTCTCATCAACTATGCTGGAGCAACAATATTTTCACAAGTAGATGTGTCGTTGGGGGACCGTTTGATATCACAGAGCACTAGCACACATCCCTTTCGTTGCCTTATTGAGTGTATTCTTAATTATGATAAAAACACTCTGGAAACACTTTTCTCTGCGGGGCTTTTTTACAAGGATAGTGCGGAGCAATATGGATGCGGTGAACCCTGCTGGGGAAAATCGAGGGTTGACAAAGAGAGCATCTTTTACCAACGCCAGTAATGTTGTGGAGCTATTAGCCCCCATTCACAGCGATATTTTCTTTCAAGAAAAACTGATGCTTAATGGGATGGATATTAAAATTCGTATGACAAGAGGTAAAGATGAATTCTGCTTGATGAGGAGTGACGTTGTAGCTTATAAACTAAACATCGTATCAGCCTCACTATTTGTGAAAAAGTGAGCGTCTCACCAGCTGTAAGATTAGGCCATACACAAGCACTGCTCTCAACCACAGCCAAGTATCCCATAGACAGAGTGAACCTCAAAAACTTCTCAATTCCTGCAGGCTCTCGTGTCTGCAATCAAGAAAACCTTTTCTTAGGAACACTGCCAAAATCTGTGGTTCTAGCGATGGTCGACAATGACGCATTTACAGGATCCTATAATAAAAACCCATTTGCATTTAAACATTATGACCTAGAATTTTTAGCCTTATATGTGGACGGCCATCAGTACCCCTCAAAGCCTCTTCAACCTGAATATGGTAGTGGGTCTGCAGTGCGTGAATTTTACCAGTTAGCATTGGCTTCTGGAAAACATCTTAAAAATCAGGCATTATCTATTGACAGAGAGGACTTCCTACAAGGCTATACACTCTACGCATTCAACCTCACACCAGATGAGGAGTGTGGGCAGCACATATCCCTTATCAAGGCTGGCAATATAAGACTAGAAGCACGCTTTAGACAACCACTTCCCCGCACAATTAATTTAATCGTTTATGCTATATTCGACAGTATTATACAAGTGTCAAACCGTAGACAGGTGATGATCGATTACTATTAATGAAAAGATGAACACCATCCAACTCACAGATGTGCTGGATAAGATTTCATGTAACACTCATTTTCTTGGAGTACTACCGTGTGACTATCTACCTAAAGAGCCGTTAAGAATATCACCATCATTTGTTGTTATAAATACACACACATCACAACTTCCTGGGGAACACTGGGTGTCCATTTACATAGACAAAAATCATGTAGGATGTTTTTATGATAGTTTTGGTAATAAACCAGACCACTATCGATTCCCTACAATGATCAAAGACTTTCTAAACCTTAATACCGTGTCTGTACAATACTCCACTAGGCAAGTCCAAGATTTTTCATCAGACACATGCGGACAGCATTGTGTATTCTTTCTCTACCATATGGCACAGGGTCGGGAGTATGAACAAGTGATGAGTCTGTATACTGATGATTTTATAAAAAAGGACAAAAGGGTGTCAAATTTTGTGATGAGAATGTTTTAAAATGGTACAATGTGTACAAAGTGAAGTTCAGTAATGCATATAATTCCAATAAAACAAAAGAAAATGTTTTATTGGACCGACTGTTTTATTTTGTATGCATACACTGGTATCACAAGATAGGACAAACAAACAAAAAAAAAAACACAGATAATAAAAAATTTAAAAATAAAAATAAAAACTTAAACACATTGAAAACATAACCACTGACTCCTGTCAAGAACTGGGGATTTGAAAACTGTAGCTTCTGAATAATTTGATGATTGAGTGCTTAGGAGAGATCTCTTTTTTTTATTATTCTTTCTGGATGAACTTGTCATTAAAGGGGTTTTGGTTTTGAAAGAGTTAATAGCATGTTTAACATAATGATTTGCTATCGTTGAATATGGCATATTTAATGTTGCAAATGCTTCCAGAAACTCATGCCATCCTGTTGGCCTTCGTTCATCAGCAATCTTCTGTGGAGTTGTTACACTTTTTACTAAGTCCAGTATATGGGAGCCTGGGATTGTTATGCCTTTAAACACAAACTCACCCGAGTCAGTCCATGAAGCAACGTCTTTAGTTTTAGACATTTTATCTAAAATGTAACGAATATTTTTCACACTTCTCTGCGGAACATTTTTCAAAACTTCATCAACAACATCATCTGCAGCACCATGGTTATCTGTGCCTGAGGGTGGTGGTTGTACTTTATCACCCCCATCTGGTGTCGGAAGACTTAGTGTTAATGTGTTTGTCTCCTGGTCCCCCAGCCTAGCCATTGTTAAATACCTCTGCAAAACAGCAGTGTACAACTTGGCTTTCTCATATGGCTCCAGTTCATTATTGTGCAAAATATTTCTTATAGTCATATCCAGATCATTCTCCACAACCTGCTGTAAAGACTCACGCTCGTTGGATGTTCTCAACCTATCCAACTGGTGTTGCGGAACAATATACATCTTCTCTGCATAATTCATCCCAGCCATTTATTTAGAAGCGACCAAACTGGATATAAATGGGATTGCAACACTTAAAAGAGGTAGAAGAAACCCCCCCTGTTGGTTAATCATCTGTCTCTTTCTCCTTACCCCAATCTTTTTATTTGCAACAAACGTGATCTCTGCTTTTCTCCTCTTAAGCTTCTGGTATTGCTGTGGGGTAAGTGGTACATTACCATGGAGGACGTTGAGAGCTAATTCACACAATGTAGCTATGAACTCATCTGAAGCCGTCTGTAAAATGACACGTCTTTGTTTCGATGTACCTTTTAATAGTAGTTTCAAAAGGGACAGGTTTCTTAAAAGTCTTGCCGACATATTTCCCACCCTAAAACGGTGTCACTATTTTCTTTTCTGGAGATACACCACAGGATATTGTGAAAGCAAAGCAGTTCTGAGACGATACTGCTCAGGGGTTTTAGCTTTATAATCGATCATAAGGTGTCCATAAGGCTCGCTGGTTGCATCTTGATAACATTCCATGAAAAACTTTGTGTTTGAAGGATACATTTGTTTTGCTAACACATTAATTTGGGTAACGTCACGGGGTTTTTTAAACAACACCATATAATTTGTGTTCAAGCTGATGGTCCTACTGGACTTACCCTGAAAAAATAAATTCTGGACAATATACAGGGCACTCAAATTTTTGTGATGAACATATTGTGTGAAAACTCGTTCAACCTCTGAATTACTGCTAGCATGCTTCATAACATCGTCCAAAATCAAAAAAATTATTTTATTGGGTGGGAACAAATGATTATCATTCAGGGTCTGTGGGATACCTTCAATAAATTTAATATTATACATTTTCAACAATTCATCATACAACGGTTGCCAACAATCATAAATGTACACAATGTTTTCAACATTTTTAGAAATCAAACTTTTTGCATTTTGCAACAACATTTTTACAATGGTTTTACTTCTGAGAACCCGTAATTTGCACACCAGAGCACTGATTTGCTAAGAGACCGAGATTGTATGCCACAATGACACAATTTTTATATGGGCTGGTTGTTAATTTTTTTCCACTTAAGCAGATACAGACACACATTATTAGAATCTCTTGTTCTCCTTCCAACTTCCCCTGATTATGTAAAACAACTAGGTGCGCGCATTGGACGACACCTACGGTGGTAATGTTCTATAATCAGGGAGAAGTACCCTCTTGTTATACACAACCCTGAATCTTTTAACAACTGACTTGTTATGCAATGTGAGCATCTTTTTATTTCTCACAATGTTTTCTGTGTGGGCCAGTATGTGTCGACTGCTGTCAGATGAATTCACATAGCTGTGAACAAGGCTGATCAAAGAGTCCAATCTGATAACTTTGGAATTTTCTGAATTCAATGTTATCCCCTTTGCCTTCATGCACACTTTTCCCTTTGCAGTACTGTACCCATATGTTTTAGGTCCAGCTGAACAGTATTCTGTGATGTAGTCATCACTGCCAATCTCATCCGTCAGCTCACCTAGATATGGACCTAGTGGTGGTTCCCAGTAACCTTCTCTAGACACATATATAACACTGTCAGTATCGCTATAGAGAAGTCTATCCCCCAACTCGTCCATGAGATTGTACAGTTCTAGTCGAGCATGGGCTGTTGTAAAAGCACCAATAAAAACATTAACATCTCGAGTCCCATAAAAAGACCCTTCTGCATGTTTGTACTGCACCAGTGCAACGTTGTCAGATAAAAATGTAAAGAACTTAATCTCGTACTGACATCCAAAGATGAAATGAACAAAATCTTCTGGGTTTTTCAAAAGTTTAGAATTAATGAGATTTTCTCTTAAACAGAATCGTCCCCAAAGACTGTTCAAAAGTAATTTCATAACTGACCTTTGAGCAGGGTTATGAGATATCTTTTCAGCATCAAGTTTAATCCCCTCTTTTTTATGATAGTCTTCGATGTACACCCTTTTGTCATCCTCAGTGATCACATCTGAGGGGTATCCAGAGGCTTGCTGTTTAAACAGCAAAAATATCTTCACATAATCACAAAACAGACTATCAGATCTCTGTGAAAAATGCCACACCTCATAGACTTTAACCACTACATAACCCCTCTCGATGGCTTTTAACAATTCAAGGCTGACCCAGGTTCCTGAAATTGCTCTTTCATCATCAGTGTGAGTGCAAGGTAAGACAATGCTTTGCTCTTCTGCACACGTGCGACAGAGAGGGAACATTAATTTCCTGAGACAGCGGTAGGGTAGAAGAGGATATAGTAATTTTCGTGGAGGAAGAACCTAACTTAACCTGCCAAGGTTCCCCAACGAGATGGGACAGTAAACATCAGCTAGGTGTTCAAGATTTCAAAATCACTGACACAAATAGGATTCGCTCTTCGGGGGACATGGCATATGAGTCGGGCTCGGGAATCTACAAGACAATCAGACTATGATTGATCCTGTCAGTCATTGGTTTACACTGATCACACCAATCAATTTACAGTGAGGGTCGTCTGCTTAAGATTACCCCAGTGACAATTCCACATAACCTCTGTGTTAAATGGTCTGCACTGTTGCACCTCTCCCTCCTGTCACTCCGCCCACCCACCAGCTACGTTACCCCACTCGCCCCGTGTTCCAAAAGGAATTTTGGATTGAGGGTTAATATAATCAGCTCTATAACGACAGTTATGCCCATGATGAAAACAACCTGCAAAATCTAGAGCCTTTCTCACACCATCTTTCTCATAATAACCGTCAACATAATATGATCCAAACCTCATCTCACCATGGTTAAGGGCGTGGTAGATGTCTACACCACGGGACTTTTTCACATATTCAAGCCATTCGATCGAAACATTCGAGAATGTTTTGTGTTGGTGGATGTATGCATTATTGTGGGTCAGGGCTATTGTGTTAGGCTTGAGGAAGTGTGTCTTAAACACACCCATGCAACATGAGGCCAAGGTGGTGTAGCTAAAAGGGTCAATTTGCGTACACTGTATGAACTCCTCTCTATATTTCATGCATGCTTCGCGTAGTAAAACTACATCATTCATACAATACAGTCCAATCTCTTTCCTGAAGTCAAAGATCTTTCCTGCAAGAGTATCATACCAATGGTCAAATTTCGCCCTAGCACTGTCTGACATGTTGTTATAAACATAGTAATGCTTAGAGGGGTATGGATCTACATAGCTCTGATTCTCCAATGTATTGAAAAGATGGGGAAAGTAGCCCTTCTTGGTGATGGTCAGATTAAACGCTGCAGATGTCTTCGCTAAAGCCATAGGCAAGAACGAATAGCTGTCAATGTAACGCTGCTTGGTTGTCTCATCAAACATGAAGACTAATCTGCATCCCTGCATGAGGATCTTGAGTTTAAGACCTACTTTGCAAAAATACTCCAGTATTAAAAAATTATCAAAGCCTGAAGCGCTGTGGGCTACAAGTGTGTAATTTTTAAATTTGGGTTGTCTAAACTTATTGATGAGCTGTTTCACACAGTCTTCACCCCTAAATTCATACTTCTTGCCATCAAAAGTCATGGCACAAGCGTAATTTGCAACATGTTTACCATTATCGCTACGCGATTCAAAATCATAATAGATGTAACGGGTGTCAAGTTCTTTAGGCTGTGTAGGCTGTATGAAACATTCATGATCACCTCCATGACTTACATTTTCACCACAATACAAACAAAGTTCGGCAGGGCATTTGTGGGGTTGCGGATTGCTTGAGGCAACATGATAACGCCTACTGCATTTACTGCAGTATTTAATAGTATCGCAAAGGGATCTACCTGACACATTACCACCAACTGGTCATTTATGGGCACTAAAACAATATTGTGATTTACAAAATCACAAACAGTCTGGACAGTGGATTGTGTTTTTGGGTTGTTTGTGACATTCACTGTCATTGCAAACAGAGCATGCATATTAACATTCATGATTCTGTCTATTTTTGGATCCTGCATAACAATACTCACACACATAATCTGAACCAATAAACGCTGTGAGTTTCTTTATCATGTAGTAATGACAATCATGGAGATACAGAAACACGGTTTTGTGATGTGGCTTTTCATGCGTTTTATACTTTTCTAATCGACCGTCACTAGATCTGTGAAAAACCACTATTTTTATGTTTAAGAACTTCTCAAACTTTGCTACATCATTAAAACATATCAGACTCTGCGATGTGAAACCTGCAGCATTCTGTATAACCATACCCCTTCTTTCTAAGTCCTGGTGTGGTGTTTGTGGTTCAAGAAAATGTGCTAAACAAATGGCAAAGCACAAATTGGTTCCAACATTGTTTGGACAGAATAAGTGCATCTTTTTTCTTTTAATCACATCATCATGAGCGATATCAGTAATCTTCCTACGGACCCCACCACTCTTACTTCTGGCTATGGACACGTGTAATTGTAAAGAGTCATCAGCCATCACACCTTCATTACTCTGCATTACAGCTTCAAACTGGTCTACAAAAACCTGCTCATTGTAATCATTACCAGGGGACAATACAGCGTTCACATCACGTTTTAGACTGGGGCCTCTTAGGCTAATGTTGATAAACCCACCCTGACCAGCCATATGTCTGGAAAACGACACCATTTCTGACAGTATATTTTGCACAAATATAGTATATGCCGCCAAATCTGTGGACAAAATCTCTCTCAGATTCAGAACTCTGTGTAACTCTAAACCATTAAAATAAGGTCTTGGTACTACAGTGTATCCTCCTACAACACCACCATCTCGAACAAGTCTGTCAACATCATTCTGACTTAAACCTGTAAGGGGATCTGTGTCATCTGTCATTACAGAATCTAATAACCCCCTACCTGTCTGTTCAGAATCGCAGACATGCATCTGGATCAACTGTTCTAATCTTTCACAAAGATCAGTATCAGTTGAATCTAGCAATTCAGCTTCTGTGGTTATTAAATTCTGTAATGTCAGATTCGGTGCTAACTCAGACATGTTGTTTAAAATCATCCCATAATGTTCATTATTAGACCTTTGTGTTTGTACAACACTCTCTAATCTATCTGCTAGATTTACATAGCCTGGCCCTAAAACCTCAATCTGTTGATTAATTATGCCCTGTAACTGCTCAACTATACCCACCTCATCATATCTAGCTCTTACAGAAGGTCTCTGTTCATACTCTGATTGACAGCAATCTAAATCATCATCTGAACGCTCTCTTTTACCAGCCATATTTACAAGATGTATTTTATTTTATTTATTTTAAAATATACTGATCTGATTACAGATGCAAAGTAAATAAATAAAAACTAATCAAGAATTAAGCAGTGAATGCTAGTAATAAAAAATGTTAACACTACCATACAACACTGACAACATGTCTACAGATAGTAAATAATCTGAATAAACCAAACATTTATAAGAAAAAAACAATCACAAAACCCCAACATTTACACATAATGTTAATACAAACCAATGTGAATTAAACTAAAACTAAATTAACCTAACCAATGCATCAGCAGTACAACACTTTGCAAATGTAGCATTACAGAGCATATCAAAAAGCAATTAACATATGGTATCTGTCAGCTCAGAGAAAAGAAACCCCCACATTTGTGTAAACAAAATTATCATGAATGACCACCTAAAACAGCATTATTAATATTAGAAAGCAGTGTTACCGTGAGTTGACGTTCTCTGAATTCCTCCCGTCGTCCACTGTTAATCTTCTTTACTTGTTCAGCAATAAAGTCTGTACGATCATGAACCATTCTGTGTATTTGTCCTTGTTCAACAGAGTTTGTCAGTAGCATATCAATGTTGCTGTTGGCTCTTCGAAGGTGATCAGCTTGTTCTTTCAGTTTTTCCTCCACACGTCGATTATGTTCAGCCACAAGGTGATTATATTTGGCTTGCCCATTCAGTCTTTCCTCCACACGACAGTTATGTTCAGCTTGTTCTTTCAGTTTTTCCTCCACACGTCGATTATGTTCACGGGCCTCCAACAGTAATTCATGAATGATGCATTGCTGATTTGATGGTAGAGCTTGATCGGTAGTCGATGTAGAAGCTTCAGCAGGAGCCTCTACAGCGTTGAGTTCAACAGTCTGATGATTTTTAACAAGCTCAGTCAACTCTGCATTATTTGTAACTGTTGTGGGGGCCACGCTGTTCGCTGCGGATATCAAATCCTGATCATCTATATCCACCACAAAATTATCAGCATGTGTATTGCCTGAAGGTCTATCTGCTGCCGCAGACCTTGTTATGGACTCTGAGGCATTTGGTACCACCGCGTCATCACAGGCATCCCAACCCTTGATCAAGGTGTAGCGTCTCGACCAATCTGACACACTAATTTTTATTTGATTTAACAAATCAATTATCCATTAGATTAACAAATCGTCACAGACCCCTCCTCAGGCAGGTCTTTGAATCGCATTACAGTTCCATATCGCTATGCCAAATTATTTCAGTTATTTCAAAGGTCCTTAGCTTACAACAGCAAAAGAACCAAAACCCACAAAGACACCAACCAAGTAAATTAATATAGTTTTGCCACAAAATTACATTTGATCATGTACAGAAGGCACATACTCTATTTCTCCCGCTCTCTCTCTCTTACAAACGCACATACATACATTACTGACATACACAGAAACATGTTGTCAGCGCTGCTCTGACGATTTTATCAGTAAAATAGCTTAGCAACTTAAAAGCTACATGACATTTCTCACAATCGAGGTAAATAACGTGTGTTCTTGAAGCAGTTTTTTTCACTTTTTACGCTATTAGTAAGCCGCTTCTGCTGAACACTGTAGAGTGCCACACAGACTCCTGTAATCCACACACGCCCTTTCTGCTCTGCTCATCACTACCTCAGGTGTGCATTATTTTCTAATAATTCAACAGCCCGTTGCCAATTATTCCTTACATAATGGCATACACTATCGTTTGTAAGAAACAAGTAATATTAATCAGCAGGGTCTTACTGACCCCAAACTTTTGAACTGTTGTGAACACGTCCAAATTATTTAAAAAGTGCATGTCCAAAAACACGGTAATTCAAAAAACATGGTATTTCAAACACATTATTTCCAAAGCACACGTCCAAAATCATGGTACCTTTTCAAAAACCATATTAACTTTTGTGCAGAATATGCTGCACAAATCATACTACATAAATAGCAGGACATCAGAATCATCTGAACCTGTTTTAGCATATTTAAAAATAAAATTACAAAACACATTCTGGGCTAAAACCAAGCGCTGCTGATATCTTGAAGTAGTCTGAGTCTGGGCAATAAACCTCATGTACAGATGTGTATTAAAGGGGTCATATGATGCAATTTCAATCTTTGGAGTGTTACAAGCTTATTGAGCATATCTTAATCCCTAGTTAGCAAAGACTAAGTCTCAAATCCAAAGAGATATTCTTTGTAAAAGTTGTCAACCACGCCTACCTAAAACGGCTGTTTCTAACACGCCCCCACATATCTACCTCACTATGTGGGAATATTTGCATAATGCCGCCCAAATGTGCATGCAAAGAAAGAAGGTGTGGTTTCAGTAACCGCAGTTAGTGTTGAAGCAGCCATGTCAGGGAGACGCTGTGTGTTTCTAGGCAAAAGCAAAAGCACTTTATTTGGCATTCCGAAAGTAGATGCATTTAGGAATCTTTAAGATTACTTACAACAGAACAGCAATGCATTTTATGGACGACCGTTTTGTGAACCTAGGAGAGGATGTAATTCTGACTTTTTTATGACAATCTGGCGCTTCTGAATCATTTACTGTTTTGTTATTAGTTTAAGTATCTGCTATTGACTGTTCAAATGCAGAGTATTGCGCATTGTGTGTGTGTGTGAGAGAGAGAGAGAGAGAGAGAGAGAGAGAAAGAGAGAGAGAGACGTGTGTGTGTGTGTGCGTGCGTGCGAGCGAGAGAGAGCGGTGTGTGTTTAAACATGAATTTCTGAAGTAGAAAAATGGAAACAGTATTTTTTTGTTGTTGTTGTTGTTGTAAATGAAAGCATACAGAAAATAACAATAATGTAGGTCTACATTCAATTTGTTATTCATCAGAAAAATATTACATATAAAAAACAAAAACGTGTAATATTTAACTCATGTAACTCATTTGCAAGTAAAAGCTAAATTAAGAAATATCAAGTATATGTTCCTTATTCTTTATTCAACATAATTTTTCAACTTTTAAACGGTCACAAAAAAAAAGCTTTAAGTCCTTAGCTTTGTAGCACCATTGTGACCAATAATTGAGTTGTTGCCCAAGTATCAGCCACTTCGAGGTTTTTATTTTGGTTAGGATGATGCCTTATAAAAAAAGTTGACTACATAGGGAGCAGATAGCAGCACACTTTAAAACAGACCTACTGAATAAAAACAAGTAGTACACAGGTAGCAGTCACAAATAATGTTTCTCTCCATCAACTTTCCCAGACACCCTTTCCCCCCCATCTAAACAACAGCGGTTAAGAAGTGTAGCAGAAATAATTGCCTTTGGATGTTTGGAGGCCACGGCTGAGGTAAAGAGTGGAATGAGATCTTGATGCTGGCTCTGCCAATGATCTCACAACATGTGATATAAAGCATATTGGTATAAAGCAAGACTTGGGAAACAGGGAAGAATGAAACTGGTTTGAGCATGTAGCAAAAAGTGAAGCAAAAATAAAGGTCTTGCACAACAAGGGTTCAAAGAAGGCGAGTTCCTGATGCTAAACCACGGAGATGTGTGCCTAAAATTGGTGGGAACACCTCCATTAATTGACACATGGTGTAGGACATATCATAACACAAGGAAGTTTGAAACCGAAAGTCTATTAATTGTTGAATGATTAAAACCAACCTGAGGCATTGACAGCCCTGAGAAACATCCTCCCAAACACACTAATTTACTTTTTCATATGCAAAGAAGCAAAACACATGCTTAACCACATAAGATGGAGTCCTAGGAGAAACACAGTTCCTCTTGAGAAACGAACAAAGGTACGTTGATGAGATTAGTATGGCCTGACGGAAAGGGTTCTTAAATGGGTATTCAGACGAGGGAGCTCCGGGTCATTTCTGGAAGGCCATGAAAAAGTTGAGGTCACATGAGCGGAGGAATTGCCCAATTAACAGCAAGGTCATCGCAGACAGAGCCGGTCTTTCACCAATAGAATGCTCCACAAAGCCAAGAAGGGCTAATACCTAGGTGACATACACCAGGGACGTGACATGGTGGCATGTAAAGAATCTTAAGAGATGAAGAATATGAAGGAATTCTTGACATTTGGTTGGACTAAAATCAGAGTCAACTGTAAACTGTGAAGAGTTCATTGTTCATTCATTCGCTCAGTCTTGTTTGGAAGGTACATGAGAAAGTGTCGAGGGGAATTCTTCACTCTGGTGAGAAGTGTTTTACAAGGCCTCGGTTTCTGTCCAGACATGATGCTGGGAAGACATCAGTCAAGCTAGTCAGAATGGAGAGGAAATTAAACTTGCCCTGCCTGCGTTCTCTTACCGTCACACACTTATGAAGTACAGGCAAACACACCAGACCAGACAGACTCACTTCCTCTGGTCAAACTAAACCCTGAGCTCCTCCTCACACCACCCGGGAGGTATCGTGACACTGGATACTGCAGAACAGGCAACATTACGACACTTGTGTAGGGAACTATAACACTGGCAAATTTCATTGGCCTCCAGACAGATAAGGGTGTCCAGTCCTGTTGACAATATATGTACTGTTAGTAAATTTGTTTAAATATACTAAATTACATTTTAAAAATATACATTTACATTAAAACCAGCTAAGCTGAATATACAATATATGACATCATTGTGCCATTACTCACTTTAAATCACCTTTGTAAATTGAATAAAACCATAAAAAAGCACCTGCTGCACATTTATCATACATAATTTTGTAGAACTAGAGTTAAACATCTTGCTGTAGAAAAGGTATATCACAATCTTACTCTGACCAAAGTAATTTGAATGCACCTGACCTCGTAATTACAACCTCCCAACTCGTAAATACAAACTGCCCAAGAGGACTTGAATGTACCATTAATGCAGGGTTTATTTAAATACACCTGAACCAGCTAATTACAGATTACTAGACACTTCCAGGCAGGTGTTTTGGATCAGGTTGAAGCTAAACTCTGCAGGAAGGTTGCCCTCCATGTGCAGAATTGGATAACCCTGGACTAATGGTGCATTCAAGTCTTCCTGGGAAGTTCATATTTACGAGTTGACAAGTCGTAATTACGACATCAGGTGCGTTCAAGTCACTTTGGTCGGAACAAGATGGCGATTTAACTTTTCAACATAAAATTCAACTTTTTTAACTCTACATCTACAAAATGAATAAATAATGTGCATAATTGCGTTTTTGCTTTTTTCTGTTTTTATTCAATTTATGAAGGTGATGTAAACTGAATCATCATATATTCTATGGTAATTATACAATAATATAATATTTTATTAATTTCAACAAATTTACCATCAGTACAGACGCTGCATATCTCTAGTCGTTGTCAGCATTCATTGCATCCGACATGTTTTCTCACTGACACGCCCCCAACTCGGGGCTTAAAGAAAATTGAGTTTCCCCTCGTATATCGCTGCGTCCGAAAGCTCTAAAATGCTGCCTTCAGAGGCACAGTTCCGCAATCCAAATTCTGCTTCACTTTTTGTCTCCGGAGGTACCTTCTCTTTCAAAATTTTGAATGGCAGCACAGATGATCCTTCAGCATATGCCTTTGATATCCCACAATCCTGTGCGTTCCAATTCCGTGACGGTTAGGATAAAAAATAAAGATGGCGTCTGAAAGTTGCGCTTGGTAGTCAGTTTGTGTGTAAATGTATGTTTCTGACTAACTTTTTGCACTTTTGATGTTATTTCTAGCGAGAAATCAGTATTATAATAATTAAATATTTGTTTAGTTATCATCAAAACTCGTTCTATTTTGTTGTAGATCATTAAACCGTTACGCTGCCTCAGAAGTCTGTCCGAAATCAGTTTCGTGAGGTGCCTTCGTGCAAAGTCATTGCCTCATAAGGCAGCAAGTCGGCTGCCTAGGCTTTCGGACGCAGCCAATGATTTTGTGGTGGTGTTCAATGTGCGTTCAACTCGTAAATAATATATATCCGACATGACTTGATAACATGTCGTAACCATAAGAGATTGGACTAAGAAAATCAAGACATTAGGAAGTGAGGTAACACCATACGATAACATTTTAAAAACAATGAAATGACGAAACCACCACTGTCCATAACCTGTTCCTCTCGACCTCTTGAGGGGGAAAAGTAGAGAACTGGCTCGTAGTGTAATCTTGGATCAGCAGAGTGGACCATTAAGCATGTGACACATCACCACTTCTGTGTGGCACCAGTGTAACCACTAGAGCTGCACGATTAATCGTTAAAAGATCGCGATCTCGATTCAAACACCCACGTGATTCTATATGACAATGATTCGTCTGTGTCTATTAAACCTTTGACAAAGTCTTACCGGATCATTCAAATCTGCGTTCGCACTGCCGCTGACCCACAGAGAGCAGTTACCATGTTTGGTTAAGAAACAGCTTCACAAACAGTCTTTTCAACTACACAGTATTATTTCTGTCGTACAGTCATTCATATTATCACAGAAATACTGGTGTGAAAGTTTATAGTTCAGATATAAACATTGATGTCTATGTTAGCGCGACCAAAATAGAGCAAATCCACGTTTGAAAGTAACTGCCACACAACGTTGGTGTCGATTGCATTGTTTCGCCACTAGGTGGCGAAAAGTGATTTGAAAAATGTATAATTGAATGAATCATTTATTCAAGAGAATCATTCAAAAATGCTGATTCATCCAGTAGGTTTATGAGTGAGTCGTTGAATCATTGATTCAAACAACTTTTTCATAATTTTAATATTAAAAATTGGTGTATTAAATATTATACAGTATATACACTACCAGTCAAAAGTTTCTGAACAGTAAAATTTTTTATGCTTTTTAAAGAATTCTCTTCTGCTCACCAGCCGGGGTCATTTCTTTGATCCAAAAGTACAGCAAACGAAAAAATAAATTTTTAAATATTTTTATATTAAATACTTTCTAGTGAATATATTTTAAAATGTAATTTATTCTTGTGATTTCAAAGCAACATTTATCTGAAATAGAAATCTTTTGTAACATTATAAATGTCTTTATCATCACTTTTGATAAATTTAAAGGATCCTTGCTAAATAAAAGTATTAATTTATATAACCCCCATATAATATATGATCTCTATTTGAGACAAAAGAAATTGTGATTCCCAAATTATCCAGAATTGTGCAACTCTAGTAACCACCAGACTTCTTATTTGTCATGAGTCCAGAAGTTGTGGTAAGTTTCAGTTGCTTCTTTGTATCAACTCAATCCATTTGTAGAAAATCAGGCATGCTAGAAATTAGGTCAGTACCACGGCGTGTTACCATTCCAGACCACGTGTTTCTTAACCATGCTGTCCTTTCATTGCAGGGAGACTTGTCATCGGGCCTCCCAGTGGCTTGCTGAACAGATGACGCACTGTCATACCACACATAGAGGAGCCATTTGACCCTTGACTGGTAAAACGGAAGGCATTGAGCTGAACTCTACCCTGTAAGAACATAAGCAGCATATCAGGCATCTCCAAAAGATCCCTATAGATGCCCCTTAGTTTGTCGGTTAGGGGCCTCACCGACAGCTACGTTCTTCTGAAAGAGCGAGGCTGGAAAATACCTCACATTCCTTCATGGCATCATAGTCCCAGATGTTGCCTGTTAAACATGCAGATGTTGGAACTAGATTCCTGGAGCTCAGGGGATCCACGGAGGGCAGGGTATGGTATTTAGGACGAGATTACGATTTGATTAGAATATGTCAGTGGGGGTCACTGGTATCAGGGCGGACATGAGCAGGGGTTACTGGAGTCTTGGTGTAGTGAGGGGGTGTTCAGAGAAAGAGATGGTGTAATGCGGGGCTAATGCAGAGCTATGAGGAAATCAGGAGACAAGCAGAAGAAATGACGCTAAAATGAAGAAATTAGTTCTCGGAGAGGAAATGCAAGCAAAATAGAGCAAAAACTGCCTGATGGCGGAGTCTTCTTAATGCTTAAAATTAGAAAAACATAACACTGTATTGAATAAAATGACGCATTTTCTTCTTCTCTTATTAGTTTTTATCCATCCATCCATCCATGATTATTAGTTTCATTTTTTGCTAAGTTACTTAATAAATAACAAGTAGATCACAGTTCAAATAAAAATGTATAAATGTATAAATATTTGTATTTTCATAATAATTTATATTATTTTTTATTGCTATAATACTGTCATGATTATTGAATTATTGGCGGTTTTGTCTTATTATTAATATTTCTATTTTTTCCCCGAGGTTTTTCATAAAAATATGTTATTTCTGATCTTTAGATAATGGTTTCAAATGAAAATAATATAACAATGATATTACTATATTATATATATAGATAGATATATATTATATCCCCACATACATACACACACACCATTATTATTATTGATTAATATGAATACATTTTAATTTTTACTTATTTCATTAGTTCTATATTTTCTGAATAATTTTTCATATTTTTTGATAATGTGTTTTAAATAAAATGTAGATAAGTTTCAATAAAACATTATATTTAAAGTTTATTATTATCATTATATTATAATCATATATCTTCTTATTCTTTTTTTCCCCAGTAATTCTGAATCATTGTTCAAAAAAACAGTATATGATGTCTAGAGCCCGACTGATATGTTTTTTTTTGGGGCCGATACCGATATTATGGGAGTAAAAAAAGGCTGATACCGATATATCGGCCGATATTCTTTGTTTATATTATAGTACAGTACCAGTCAAAAGTTTGGACACTTTCCCATTTGTGTCCAAACATTTGACTGGTACTATATTTATAGAATACAGTATATACATAAACACCATTTTTTGCAATGATCACTCAAATGTGGTGATCATACACTTATAATGGTGACAAGAGATATGTAAGGGCATTTAACAATTTAACAAACTTTATTACCAAAATGATTGATATCAGTGCACTGAACAGTAAAGTGGAAGTTTATTCAACTTTTTTAATTCAATTCCATTCAACTTTATTCCTTTTAAGTTTTTTTCACTTCGGAACATTCATTCACGGTTTTGCGCTACTGTCTTCACACACACAGAAGAAACTTACTAGATGCACAAAGTAACGGGGGGTTAGTTGTAACACACATGGTTTAATATTACGTTAAGTAAAACTTTTATCTCATTTTTTCAATTAGGGTTTTATTCAATAATAGACAAATCTGCTATGAGTTTAATCTCCAATCTGTTTTTTATAGTCAGATAGATTTTTTTACTGAGTTTGAATACTAGCAGAACACACGAACCATTTTAACATTCCGTTGGCGCAGATGGGGAACGTATGCACCACTGTGTTACAATGTTGCATTCTACTGACAATTCGCGAGTAATTTACCTATGTACTTTAATTTAACTCGAAACAACGAGAACAGGTGAATAAGACTGACATTCAATGTTTATATGTTTAGAAATTAATTTGTCAAGACATGTAAAGCATTTTGCTCATTAGGGGCCGTCAAAGCTGGTATGGAATGTTGTTCATTGTCAAGACTCCAAAATCGATTATTTTTTAATGTCTTAAAAACGCTATTATGTTGTATTTGAAAAAAAGACCCTAAAAAAAGACTAAAAAAAAAAAAGAAGTATATATATTTTTTTATTTAATTGTTATTTTTTTTATTAACACAATATATATTTGTCTTGTATATTTTTTTCATTCTATCAGATAAGATTTTAAGCTGTTGTATGGTCAAGTTACAACGGTCCCTCAGATGTTACAGTGTACCCCGGGGCATGTTGTCACATTTCACTTCCATTTTTTTAGGGTAAATAAAGAAAAACGTATACACTGTAATTATGAAACAAAGCGACATATTTGTACTAGACAAGTGTAAAATTACTGTGGATAAAAAAATATATATATTCTGAACCCCATGTGGATTTACACAATTTGATATAGTCAAAAAGTGTTACTTTGTGCCCCTCTCTCCCCTACCTCTGTAAATAATAAATATAAATTCACGTCTCTCGCACTTTAATGCCCTTTGAATGTAACGTGTACGTTTCCCTTGGAACTGGAATCATGGCGGAATTTCATGTGATGTCCACTTCGCAGGGCACTTACGGTCGAGTAAGACCACGATTGAATGCTGCTGCCTGAACAAGTCCTTATTGAAGTGAAAGTGTTGACTGGTGTCATTATCTCGCGAACGCACCGGCGGATCTCCTCCAAATTCGGGGGATCCCTTCAGCTCGAGGAGCCCTCTCGAACGCCACCCTCCGCGAGTCGGTAGCCCCCCGGGATCGCTAGATCGGTCGGCACCGGGCCGCGAATTTAACCACCCGTAACTCCCGAACCCCGGGGGCTATAGATGTGGGGGTGGTCTCATTCGAAAGGGGGCCTAGAGACATACACTCGATTTGGTTCCTCGAGCTGAAGGGATTCCCCCGAATTTGGTGTGGATTCGCCACACCGTTATGTAGATATGGCCGTTCAAAGTTTCAATGGTTTTCCATAGACTTAAGCCTTAAAGCGTTTCATCCAGGTCGCCAGTAGCAAATTCTGCTGGACAAACTAAGTAATTACACCATTTCAAGCATTTTATCTGCATTATACTGTATGTTCTGTAAAAAAAAAAAATCATATCGGCGGCATATCGCTATATCGGTGACAGGCTCATATCGGCTGATAATATCGGCAAAACGATATATCGGCCGGGCTCTAGTCTATATTATAACATATATTATTGTTGACAAAAATAAATTTTTTGGTGTACACCCACCGCTTATACTAGAGCATGCATGTGTAGCTCTCATTTGAAACTGAACCTCCCCCAGGGTCTAAGGTACACAGGGGTCTCATGTGCACCATGGTCTGATAAGGCACAGAGCTGTCACACAAAACCACTCTCAAAAAAACATGTGTGATATCTATTGATTATTTCTACAAGCTGTCAGAGAGCCGTATGTTGACTTTCCCAGACTTGAAGCCTCCAGCACTCCAAACCATTATATTGGGAGCTGAGGAGTCAAGTGCAAATACAAAGAGCAAAACAACGTGAAAAGTCAAAGAGTGAAAAAGGAAAGGAGCAAAGAGAAGCACATGACAAGGTGGAAAATGAAAGAAACAATGAAATGAAGGAAAAGTTCAAGCACTGGATATCCCCCATGTCAAAACAGTGCCTGGGGCAAAACCGCCAGAAAGAAACCTGTCAAGGTACGCACACTAGAACCTGGAAAACAACTCAAATCCAGTCCAACCTATTTACACAGCAAGCATAAAAGAATGACAATGTGTCACTGCAAATACAGAACATTGGGAGTTACAAAAGCACCTTGATAAATGTTAACGCAAGCACAGTTTTTGCTTTATAGCAGTCGGGAAGCTTGTTGACAGGGAAGACATTATTGTTACCCTCATAAAGGTTCTCATCACATACTACTTCAGTTAACAAGACAAGTCATAATTCACACATAAGCCAGGGCAAGGAATTATACTTAAAACTTTTGAGTTTTAGTTGGTCTTAAAGCTCTTCTTTGTTATTCTTTGAGGATGAGGTTAACACATCTTCACAAGATCAAACTGAATCCAACAGGATCCAAGCTTCTGACCACAGAGATCTGTTTAGACACTATATAACACTGATTAATAGGCTCTTCCACAGCATAT
>JADLZN010010364.1:0-138192 GCA_018155175.1 Sinocyclocheilus anophthalmus
TCTGTGAATGCACTTAAAGAATGCAGAAATGTATCATTAATCAAATCGAATTTAATTGTGAATCGAATCGTTTTGAATTTGCAAAAATCGTTCTTGAATGGAATCGAAAACCTACAGTATGAATCGTGAATCTAATCGATTCGTTGTCTACCCAAAGATTCACAGCCCTATTCACAGAAGTTTAATGTTCCTGAGGCTTTCTGTCTTATGAATGTTAATCACCCAACAAAACAAAGAAAAATCACTTTTGTAGCTTTAACACAGATTTGTTAGATTTAATTTATAGTGAAAACTATGCAGTATTTTACATTTGATTGTTCAATTTCTGTACCTGAATACTGTTAGACTTACCTGAAAAATATAAAGCACTGCATATTTCATTTGTATCTTTGTTCTGTTATTTATCTTTGCTTGTAATTTGTTTATTTCCTATGCTGATTTACTCGCCTAAAAATCACCCCAATCATTGATTTTTTTTCCAAATAGAGATTTCAGATCTCATATTGCAGAAAAAAATATATATATCGCAATGTGAGTTTTTTTTCCAGTATCGTGCAGCCCTAGTGTAGAATAAAGGTAAATTATGTGAAAAATTGTGCATTGTTTTATTAATTAATTTTTTTTTTTTTTTACGAAGCATTAACACGTTAGACTGCTCACCATAAACACAATCAAGAAGAAAAAAAACAATGAACCACTCCTTCAAGATATTTATTTTAAGGAAAATTAACAGTATGGTTTCTACATCTTTAAATTTGGAGCAAAAATCTGCCTTTAAACTTGAAATAAATAAAGATTTGACATTGTGATAATTATCGATTATGACTGATATGAAGAAAATTATCGTGATCGTTCTTTTGGTCATATCGCCTAGCCATATGCATATGGATTATAGTGAATGGAGCACAAAGCCTAGTGTGAACCTTAAGTAAGGACTCACTGTATTGGCTTTAGATTGCGGCCCGAGTTTGCTGAAGCCGTCAGATTCCCGCCAGTGTGCTGTGAGGTACTGGGTAATGTGAGTCATCAGTGAAGGGCACAGAGAGAAAGGGCTGTGTCATGGCATTCTCAGCATTGGGGGTTGGCAGTGTCTCAAGATTGAACTGATGCTTTAGGGCTAGGGCTGTGACAACCGCGTCACTGTTGTCTACTGCCACCTGCGGTTTTGCACGTGACGTCACGCACTCTATAACAAGCATAATACTAAGTTTTGTATACAAGTGTTATAACAGTAGCGGAACAGTGAACCGTGTCTACACCGGACGCGACACCACCGCGTCGCAACAGGTTGAATCTGTCTAGTGTCTACACAGGACATTTGAACTCTGTGTGAGTACCTCATAAATAGAACGAGGCAGTTTACTGTCAGGGATATGTCATGCCGTGTCGTGCCGCGTCCAGTGTAGCATCACTGATTATAATGAGTTTTATAGTATTTTGTTGTGCCGTGTTCTGTAGACAGGGTGTATTTAACTTTCTTATTTAGGCTACTGTCTTGTTTAGCTGTATTATTTTTTTGATATTTATTTTAGTGTTTTGCAGGCTGCGTATTCACTGACTGAAATGCTCAAATAAACACAAGCTGACGAGTTAAATCGGGTGTGTTAGATGAGTGAGACAGTGCTGGGCTGCTCCTGGACAGTTTTGAAAACCATTTCAGAAACATGTTCTTAAATGTGACTCATATAAAATGTATTACATGCATGCACAGTTTTAAGGCAGCTTTAATCGCCTTTTTGGTAACTTCATGACTTAACTGACCACGGCATTGCATGCGTGTATTTTATTTCACGCTTTGATATTTTTTTTTTTTTTTTTTTTTTTTGAAAGGATACAGGCTACAGCGTGCGCCGGCGCCTTTGTGCGTGCAATTGAAGAGCACGCGCTTCGAGCACAGTACTGTTTCCACGCTCGCGGAAGTGAGTACACCCCTCACATTTTTGTAAATATTTTTATATCTTTTCATGTGACAACACTGAAGAAATGACACTTTGCTACAATGTAAAGTGTGAGTGTACAGCTTGTATAACAGTGCAAATTTGCTGTCCCCTCAAAATAACTCAACACACAGCCACACACAGCCCTGAGTGAAAATGTCCAAATTGGGCCCAATTAGCTATTTTCTCTCCCCGGTGTCATGTGACTCGTTAGTGTTACAAGGTCTCAAGTGTGAACGGGAAGCAGGTGTGTTAAATTTGGTGTTATCGCTCTCACTCTCTCATACTGGTCACTGGAAGTTCAACATGGCACCTCATGGCAAAGAACTCTCTGAGGATCTGGAAAAAAAGAATTGTTGCTCTACATAAAGATGGCGTAGGCTATAAGAAGATTGCCAAGACCCTGAAACTGAGCTGCAGCACGGTAGACAAGACCATACAGCGGTTTAACAGGAAATGTTCCACTCAGAACAGGCCTGGCCATGGTCGACCAAAGAAGTTGAGTGCACGTGCTCAGCGTCATATCCAGAGGTTGTGTTTGGGAAATAGACGTATGAGTGCTGCCAGCATTGCTGCAGAGGTTGAAGGGGTGGGGGTTCAGCCTGTCAGTGCACAGACCATACACTGCACACTGCATCAAATTGGTCTGCATAGCCGTCGTCCCAGAAGGAAGCCTCTTCTAAAGATGATGCACAAGAAAGCCTGCAAACAGTTTGCTGAAGACAAAGCAGACTAAGGACATAGATTACTGGAACCATGTCCTGTGGTCTGATGAGACCAAGATACACTTATTTGGTTCAGATGGTGTCAAGCGTGTGTGGCGGAAACCAGGTGAGGAGTACAAAGACAAGTGTGTCTTGCCTACAGTCAAGCATGGTGGTGGGAGTGTCATGGTCTGGGGCTACATGAGTGCTGACGGCACTGGGGAGCTACAGTTCATTGAATGCCAACATGTACTGTGACATAATGAAGCAGAACATGATCCCCTCCCTTCAGAGACTGGGCCGCAGGGCAGTATTCCAACATGTTAACGACCCCAAACACACCTCCAAGACGACCACTGCCTTGCTAAAGAAGCTGAGGGTAAAGGTGATGGATTGGCCAAGCATGTCTCCAGACCTAAACCCTATTGAGCATCTGTGGGACATCCTCAAACGGAAGGTGGAGGAGCGCAAGGTCTATAACATCCACCAGCTCCGTGATGTCGTCATGGAGGAGTGGAAGAGGACTCCAGTGGCAACCTGTGAAGCTCTGGTGAACTCCATGCCCAAGAGGGTTACGGCAGTGCTGGAAAATAATGGTGGCCACACAAATATTGACACTTTGTGCCCAATTTGGACATTTTCACTTAGGGTTGTACTCACTTTTGTGGCCAGCGGTTTAGACATTAATGGCTGTGTGTTGAGTTATTTTGAAGGGACAGCAAATTTACACTGTACAAGCTGTACACTCACTACTTTACATTGTAGCAAAGTGTCATTTCTTCAGTGTTGTCACATGAAAAGATATAATAAAATATTTACAAAAATGTGAGGGGTGTAATCACTTCTGTGACGATACTGTGTATGTATGTATTATATATATATATATATCTCAACATGACGCCACCGTCGGTAGTTGGTCCATTACCACCAAGGTGGTAAAAATCTGCCACCGTCACAGCCCTATTTAGTTTTTTTTTTTTTTTTTTTTTTTTTTTTTTTTTTTTTTTTTTTTTTTTTTTTTTTTTTTTTTTTTTTTTTTTTTTTTTTTTTTTTTTTTTTTTTTTTTTTTTTTTTTTTTTTTTTTTTTTTTTTTTTTTTTTTTTTTTTTTTTTTTTTTTTTTTTTTATTTTTTTTTTTTTTTTTTTTTTTTTTTTTTTTTTTTTTTTTTTTTTTTTGGACCCGTCAGGACAGATGAGATAACACTGTGTATGTTGCACATATGTTTGATGAGGCTCTTTGTCATGCCTAAAACTGTAGGATGCACATATGGTTCCTGTACAGTACTCGTGTAAAATGCCACGATAACAAAGCCGATACAACACAGCATGTGATAAGCGCCATATTCAAACAAAGAAACACCAACAACAGACAGCTGAAAGGAGTTAAGGATGTCTACTACGAAATATACAGTATATATGCAATGAACATAATGTTAAACATTCATTATTAACGCCTGTATAGCTGATGTGCGCGAGCTGATAAACAAAGCACGCTGAGTGGATTGAGCGCGCGGCAGCGAAGATGCGCGAGCTTGTCAAGTGAATATACCTTTCTCACAAAGTTTGTAGTTCGGTCGGAGATGTTCAAACAAGTAAGTAAACCAATGCACAGTTACTTAAGTAGGGGAGAGAGAGAGCGAGAGAGCGCGGCGCAATTCTGTTGTGTGATCTTTGATGTTCACTCACTTAGCACGCATCATTTGGATTAAAACGAAATCGTAAAATTAAAACCATAGGGGCATTCACTATAAACATAATTTATTTTCAACCTTAGGCATACACGACTTTCTGGCGAAAGTGAAACTAACAGCCTGTGTGAAATGCACTAGGCTGTACTGTACTTGTCCCTCTCATTCTGCATCAGTACAAATATGTGCACGCGTTGAGTGTGTTTTGCTTGCTTGAGTGTTTCTGCATTATATGAGTGGCTTTGGAAAAAATAAATCGCTGCACGTTTCAGATTAAAAAAACGCGACTTCTATTTCTGAAAATATCACAGTTAGGAGATTTATAACGAGTGGTTCCCTGCATTATTACAGCAAAGCGCGTGATTACAGAACTGAGCCGCTGCAATGGAGCAGCTCTAATGCTATTAAATTAAAGATGATGTACCAAAGAGCAAAAAAATTTACAGTGAAAGTAACAAAAACTTGTAAAATACATTTTAATGGGCATAATTAAGTGTGAAAATAACCGAAGGATATACAGTCAAAACAAACCTTATTCAGAGACCAGATATAATTTTTGATATTTTTTTTTACTAGTGGGTGCAGGACACTACAGTTCATTTATGGGAGTGAGGATAGCAAAATAAAGTAAACTGTGAAAAATAATACCCAAAAATTCTTCATACAGTGGAAAACTGATTAAAATTTGGGACCAAAAATTATTCAGACCGAGTCTGGGAAAAAACACTGAAGTTGAGGTTTGCATGAAGCTGGGTGACAGCATGCCCAGGAGACTACAGGCTGTCACTGAGGCTAAGAGCTGCCCGACTAAGTATTCATAGTTGTGCAAATACTGTCATACTAACAGCTGTCTGAATAATTTTTTTCGGTTGATTTAATCTTCACATACCTTTCTTCAAAATTATATAGCATCATCAAGAGAATTGTTCGGACACCGTGTGTAAACTGATATCTTGTCATATTTAGTACCCATTTCTAAACTATAGCGAATAAACTATGATGTGAGAAATGTTGAAGGTGTCTGAATAAATTTAGGTTTGTCTATCTATTTGATAAATGAAGTTAACCAACTAACATTATACCTACCCTTTTGGTTTCTGTACCCAATACTTAAAAAAATTTACAAATGCAATAAAAAAAATCGGTATCGGTACTCGGTGTCGGCAATTACCAAAAATAAAAGTATCGGTATCGAAAAGTGGTATCGGTGCATCCCTACTAAAATTAAAACAAAAAGTTGTTGTAATAAATCGGACTCATAGAGGCAAAGTTATCAGACGTTACTTTTACTGTGATTATTCATGTTTTTTTTGGGGGGGGTTTTTTTTTTTTGGAAAGAGGAAATGGACTCCTTACGAAGGGGGGCTTCCAGTTCCTCCTCTAATTCTTTTAGCTCTTATTCATACTCTTTCACAGGATGTACTTATTTATCTCTTGTTCCTGAGAACTGGCATTTTTGTCATTTACTTCAGCGTAGCAGAGACCACAGGCATGTGGCTTATGTTAAGCCGCCAGAGGGATCCTGCACATGTGATCAGTAATGTTACATTCATGACATAATAGTGATATATCACCATATAATAGATTTATATAGATTTTTCTGGCATATGAAATATATATAGTAGGGCTGCCACTAAAGATTATTTTTATTTTGATTAATCTATCGATTAATCTAAACGATTAATTTCCCACCAAAAAATCAACAATTTTATAGAACATTTGATTAAACTTGCAACTTTGCCATTCAGTAGAGTACCATAAAAAAGTATAAATGTAAAAAAGTAATTTAAAACTAAAAGAGTAAAAAGAAAATAATTACAAAAGTCTTGAGAAAGTCAGCATGTTCTTAATATCAATATATCCACATGTTCTGGGCATTACAGCTGTGAGTGCAACTACAAAGCGAAAAAAAAATGTTTCAATTAACCCCAACAGTTTGGTTTTCACATAAAATAAATGCAATGTTTAGAGTCCACTAGAATCAAGTATTAAAATTGTATTATTAAAAGTTATTATTATAAAAAGCAAGAAGCAAGTGCCAGACCATAGTCCAAATCACTGAAATCAAGTCAGTATATAGTGTAAGAATGACAACCTGTCCACGTGTTCTGGTCTACTAATATAAAAATATTATAATTATATGCATTTTGTGGAATAAAAATAGAGTAGGCTAAGTGAACAATCGCCTTTAAATTTACTTAAAATACATATATAATAGCAATGAGGCAATAATAATTAGTTCAAATAAAGTATCAAAAGCAAAAAATCATATGGTTTTATTGAACAAAACTGTTGAAATACTGTATTATAATGTAATGGAGCCACTGATCTATATATAATTATAAAACAATATAATATAATCTCTATTATAGATAGTGAATAGAGCTAATGTACAGTACGCATTACAACAAATGCCTGCAGGGGGCACCAACGGCCTGACGATTGTTTTTACACATTACTGTGCAATCTAATGCTTGTTTAATATTGACCAAGCATCATTTAATTCAAATGTCCACTTAATCTCTAATATTTGGCCATTATTATGAAAAATGCTATAGCCACTGATAAGTAGTAAAGGGGTCATATGATGCGATTTCAAGTTTCCTTTCTCTTTGGAGTGTTACAAGCTGATTGTGCATAGATAAGATCCCTGAAGTTGCAAAGAATAAAGTCTCAAAACCAAAGAGATATTATTTATAAAAGTTAAGACTCTGCCACACACCCCTAAAACGGCTCGTCTAATTCTACACGCCCCCACATATCTACCTCACTATGTGGGAATATTTGCATAATGCCGCCCAAATGTTCACGCAAAGAAAGAAGGCGTGGTTTCAGTAACCGCAGTTAGTGTTGAAGCAGCCATGTCAGGGAGATGCTGTGTGTTTCTAGGCTAAAGCAAAAGCACTTTATTTGGCCTTCCGAAAGTAGATGCATTTAGGAATCTTTAAGATTACTTACAACAGAACAGCAATGTGTTTTATGGACGACAGTTTCGTGAACCTAGGAGAGGAGGTAATTCTGACTTTGCTATGACAATCTGGCGATTCAGAATCAGTATGTGTTGTTATTAGTTTAAGTATTTGCTATGACTGTTCAAATGCGGAGTTTTGCGCAGCGTGTGTGTGTGGGTGTGTGTGTGTGTGGAGAGAGGAAGCTAGAGAGAAAGAGAGAGAGAGAGGTCACATCACAGTGG
Organism: Sinocyclocheilus anophthalmus; assembly: GCA_018155175.1. Taxonomy (NCBI): domain Eukaryota; kingdom Metazoa; phylum Chordata; class Actinopteri; order Cypriniformes; family Cyprinidae; genus Sinocyclocheilus; species Sinocyclocheilus anophthalmus. The sequence goes on from JADLZN010010364.1 coordinate 7,522, forward strand.
AGTCAGCTGTCTAACCGTGGCTTGTGTACTGCAAACATACCAGCTTCATCACTGTGTCTGTCACTGTTCCCCCCACCACGAGACTCTGTTCCCCTTTCAGGCTCTGTCCTTACATTTATTTTGAAAGATGAAGCTCGCGATTATGGTAAGGGGCGTTACATTTCGACGAGTGATTACGGGAGGGGCTGTTCGGCCATCACAACTGCACTGGGTCAGCGTGCCAATCAGAGCAGACTGCGCTTGTCGGAATGAGGGACTTTGTAGAAAACTAAGCGTGTGAGAGAGGCGGGGCATAGAGGACCTACAATAATGTACAGTATTTGAAAAAGAATGTGTTTTTTTGAGTTAAAGCATGTCAACATATTCTGTTACACCAAATACACCAAATAATGATCTTTAAAAAAGCATCATATGACCCCTTTAATGAATATGTGACATCAAAACGTGTAAACTCAGAGTGAGGTTTTGAGCTTTTATTTTGAAACCGCGAGATAATTATGTATTCTCCTGTGTTTGCGTGGATTTATAAACGATTTACCTTACAAATCTGACGAAATGGCACAAGTTGCATTCCCAGATGAACGTTATAATAAACCCAAACTCACAACAACATTTTTAAACGGGTTTAATATATCATGAGGCCTTGGAAAACAGTCTAATAATGTGTTTTATGGATTCTCGTCTGTGAAATACGCCACTTCCGGTATTTTTCCGGTTAGTCGACGCAGGCAAAATTAAGTCAAAAACTTTTTTTTAAATCGAATAGTTGTAGAATCGGCGAATCGTGACAGCCCTACAAGTAACACAGTTAATATTCATAGAATATAAACCTTGTTACCTATTAAAAGCAAATTCAAAAGTATTTTAGTAAAAAAATTAATAATTATTTATTTGGATATTCAAGCACCTCTATTTTGAATATATTTTTTATACCGTTTCAAAGAAATTCAAACAGTATTTGATGTATAAAAAAAAGCAAAGTATTAGGTGTTTGAATATTTATAAATACAGACATAATATATTAAAAGCATATGGACATTATGACGTTCCATTATATTATATCTAGATTTATAGTAATATTTAAAATACACCTCAATATTTTTTGGCCATTTAAATGGCTGGCAATATAAAATGAAGCAACATAGAAAAAAAAGTTCCTCTCGTTAACCATTTCAAAGCAAATTCAAAAGTATTGAGATATTTGAATATTCAAACAAAAAATAACTACCACGGTGTAAACTGAATTGTGATTATTTTGAAACCGGTTTTTGTCTGCCATTGGTTGTAAAAAGAATTTGGCACGATAGACCAGCCGCTCAGATAAACAGCGCAATGTTTAGATAGCACCACAGTGTTTGCACTTTTTTATTTCCTTATAGTTGACACTGCATGTTAAACTGGTTTAGGAGATCGTATTTTAACATCCAAATTACTATGATCAGTTGAATGTAGTAAAACTTTAAGTAGCATAACTACATTATTCTGTACTGTACGTTTCACACTTCAGCAGAAAGTAGATGAATGCATTTTGACTGGATGATTTGCAGAAAGTGCTTTCTAAGAATAGTGAAGGATCAGCACAAAAGTTGCTGACCTGGTCAGTGCATTTTGCTGTGGGTGAAGTGAATGTTTTGTCTTATTTGTCTAATATGTTTTGCATCATAGCTTCTATCCAGTTGCTTAACACCAGTCAAACAATCAAGCCTCTCGATGAAATGCTAATATGTAGAATTAGACAAGCCTAATTATTGTGACCAACAGTGGTGAAATCTTATTGAATTCACCGATCTAAAGAAACAGCCCGGCCATGTATAAATCAAATATCCAAGCTCTGTTTTTCTTTTTACCAATGGTTATATGAAAAATCAAGCTTTTTGCCTATTTGTTTTTAAATGGGGAAAAACAATGGTTTAAATACACCCATACTGATGTGTCAAACCCATATTTTTAAACGCACTGATATTGCTGTCTTTTGTCTTTTTTTGTCTTTGATTTGTTTTTTTTAAAAAAGAGGTGGGGGGAAGGCTGTGATATTCTATACTTTTAATGGGTGTTCATGGATATGATTCCCAGATAATGCTTGAATAAATAGTATAATTGAAGTAAATGTGTAGTAGAAGTAAATTAATACAGGAAATAATACAGGTCTGTAAAAATCTGTCAGTGTTGATAATGCTCATGTTGTTTGTCTTTAGGGAGTCGTGCCTATGTGCTGCTGTCCCTCAGCCAGCAGGATGGCATCGAGCAGCACATGGACTTTGACAACCGCTACACCCTGCTGGAGCTTTTTGCAGAGACCACCTCCTCTGAGGAGCACGGCATCTCCTTTGAGGGCATCCATCTTCCACAGGTGCTCATCTTCATTTCCACTCTAGTCTGAATAACTCTCCAAAACCTAGTCAGGTACCTTGTTGTCTGCTGGCAGCGTGCTAACCCAGATTGAATCCTATAAATGATGATTTATGACCGCAGCTCATACAACACACCAAATGCTACTACCATGAAGTGCGTGAGATGCAATGCACAATTCATTTTTTATTTGACAAAACAAGGTGTCTTATAAGCCTTCATATTGGGAATGCACCTGTGTTGCCCATGTAGGCAAATTGCAAGGTTTTGCTAAAAGTACTTTTATCAATGTTAGACGTGTATTGTTGAGCTTGTGGGCTAGTGACACGAAGCTCTTTTGTTATTTCTTTTTTATCCATTTTTTTTTAGGGATGCACCGAATGGTCATAATATGTACCGAACAATGACTAAGGCGATCAAATAGAGGCACGCACTAATGCAGCAAACATGTCGGCAGTGAAAGTATTTAAAACCATCAGAGAAAGACACAGAAATCATTACAAGCGTGAAGCACCGACAGCGAGAGACTGTTTAGTACTGCATAGGGATATGCCGGTATCAAATTCTCATGTTGCGATTAATTGCTAATGCTTTTATCACGGTATACGGTATTATCACGATATTTAAATTTAGTTTTAAAAAAAAAAGTGCTGTCATAATACAGTATAACAGGTTTAATAACTTTTTTTTTTATAACAAAAATAACTGAACATTTAAATGCAATAAAGCAATACAGAAAAATTTATAAAGTTAAAAGTTTTACACAGATTAAAGTGCAAAAGAACTATAAAGACCAATGAGTATCACTTTACCAATAAGACTCATTAGTTTTAAACCTTAGTTTGCATGCAATTAACATCCAACGAGCAATAGCTAGCTTTGCTACAGTAAGTTATTAATCTTATGTTTTAAAAATACAAGTACTTTGTTCATGTTAGCTCCTTAAATACACTTTGTTGCACCACCTTTTCGATTTTAAACGACGTGTGTTATATTGTAATTACCTCAGATTTAATAGAATGTTCATCAGATTTTTTTTTTCATTGGCATTTTGTTTTTTAACTAATGAATTTAACTAATGAAGCCCTATTGTAAAGTGTGACCGAACAATAAAGAAGCAAAACACTTTCTAGGGCATGTTGTAGTCCAGATTAAAATGTACAAAAAAATTGAAAATAAATAGCCTATTAAGTCTAAAATAAGTATTTGGCGCTGTGATGAACATAATAGCAAATACAAAAATCTGAATGGCTGTTTAAATCATTTAAAAACGATTCAGAAACAGGAAACTAGTGCAGCTGCTTCTGTTTTATAGGTTTTCCGGGTAAACGGCTGCATTTAGTTGCATTTTGTTATTATTATTATTATTATTGCAGTTTAGCGCCATCTGCTGTCAGCGAGTGAAAGTGCGCTTTCATGTTCCGCCGTGTGCTTCGCGCTTGTTTACATCAGAGTGCGCACAAGTCTTTCAAGCATCCTACAGGCGGTGGTGTGTCCCATTTTGTGGACCAGTTGATGGGAACTTCCTTCTTAAGATGCATTCAGAATTCTAAATAATGTTAATATATATTTCACGGTATTTGTAAAGTGCCCCTATCACAATATCGTGGCAGATTCATTACCGTGATATAGTCGCATTCCCTAATACCGTCACAAAGTCTAGTACTGCAATACTGTCTCCGATGAGAAGATGGCTGATGCTGGTGGTTAGTTCTACTGTATAAGATGTGAAATTGCAAATGGCCTCAAACTAGTACTAAAATTGCAGAATGTTTATATTTTCTTATGCCGCACAAATTGCCTGTAGTCTGGACAGGCGCTGCACGAGCTCGCGCGTCGCCAGGTTTCAAATGTCCATCAAACGTGAACTGTGTTACTCGACAGTTGCTCATAACATTGTTGGGAATTATTTTTTAAATGCAATGTGACTAGGGTGTGCGATATTGACAAAAATAATTCTCTATATTAATTCCTGGGATTTTTTATCGATGACGATAATAGACAATATTTTCTGAGTGTGTAGGTGTGGTTGCTGGTACCTTTAAGGACTGCCGAGACACTGACTCATATGTTTTTAATATTCTTCTATGCTGTGTGGTGTCATTTCATACTGAAAGAATGAATCTTTTCCAATACTTTAAAAACAGATTTTTCCATTTTATGGGCGTTTTTACCTTTTTATAAAGCCATTTTTTCTAAAAGTGTTCATTATTTTTTGAGTCAAATTCTTACATTTAATCATGGAATTAGAATAATAAGACATTTTGGCTGTTACCAAGCAAATTAAATCAGAAGCTGCATCTGAAGTGGCATTTAGATGTATTCACACACTGTTTAATGCAGGACATGAATGCATTTAACCTGCAATTACATATGCATAAATAATGTTTTGATATATTCAACATAAAACGTTAAATACTAATATTTGGAAATGATTTAAAAATGAAAAAAATCTAATAAAAAAATAAAAAGCCGCAATGTAACTTAAACTGCCAGTAGGTGGCAGCAAGTCACTTTTAATAAGTGAGTCATTGCGATTGAACCCGAATCATTTAAATGGTTGATTCATTCGAAACACTGTCATGTTTTTCAGAGACACAAAACAGTGCTGTGGCTGTTTTCGGAATGATTTTTGTTGGCAAAATATAGCAAAAACAAGCAATATGGTGTCTAAAACTTAAGTCTCTAAATATTAACTTCTTGTTTATTGAATTATGTCACTTTGTAATCGGGGAATTTTTGGAGAAGAACGGCACCCTTCGTGTGATATTGATTAACTATATGAAATTATATAAATATATACATTTCTTCCCCCATATATTGAATTTTGTGATCACTCTAAATGCATTTTAATAGACTGAATCATGCAGTGAAAGAACACTTGCGCACTCGCACTAGTCTAGACTTCACGTGATGTATGTGTGCGCTCTGTAGGGATGTTTTGAATGTTTTTTTTGCAAAATACTCGATAATGTCAAATCGCACATCGTTAAAACCACAATTACGATATTATTGCAGACGATATATACCGCACACCCCTACCTTTTCCAGATGTGAGCGTGCGACAAACATCTTCCCAAATTCGTAATCATAAATCTGCATGCTGTTGTCAACAAAAAGAAGCACTGAGGTCTTCCTGTGGGTTTCTGCCAAAATAAAAGCAGAGGAAAAAGCAACAACTCCATCAACATTCATAAATGTTAGTATTGTAGTTTTACTGTTGTTCTGTAAAATTAAATAAAAAGTAAGACTATAATAATGATAATAATAATTACCCTATACAACAGCTCTATTGATACATTTATAACATTCACACATAGTGTTCAAATTGGGATCTGTAATATATTCTAATGTTTTAAAAAGTATCTTCTGCTCAGCAAGGCTGCTTTTATTTGTACAGTAAAAAATACATGCTGATTCAAGTCTCAAAAATGGCCAAAATTTTTTTTTTACTAATTTATTAATTTTAAGTTAAATTGTGCTAATGTCTGCTAGAATGTTAAAAAAAAATGTTCAGTGTTAAGTAAATATTTTTTAAATTGTTGTTTTGTAATTGATTTTTTTTTTCTTTGAAAAGCAAGACAACAGTAAAAAGCACATTTTGGCTATTTAATTTATGCAAATGGTGAAAAAAATTGGCAAAATAGGCCTACCATGGGTGGGATAAATTCTAAAACGTGTTCAGTACTTCTGCCTAAGTCGGCCCAGTGTTTCAATTTTTGTTCGGCTTCGTCAAGAATTTTCATTTTCGTGCGTCCCGCTAATTTTTTTTAAAGGGATAGTTCACCTAAAATGAAAATTTTGTCATTAATTACTCACCCTCATGTCGTAATTAATGACAGAATTTTCATTTTTGGGTGACTATCCCTTTAATATTTTAAAAATACTTAAACTGCAATTCATACATTAATTATCTTAATTAAAAATGAGAAGTTAAAAACGTGATATAGTTGTGAAAATTTAAAATGTCGATATTATAAGAGAAGAAAAGTCCTCTGTGGGAGGAAATTGAAAAGTAGTTTGGCATCATATTTCATTATTATTTCTTAAAACAAGCAGTGAAGCATTTTTGTTTGAATAATTCTTATTATATTTAACTTAAAATATTAGATATAAGAAAACTTAACAAATCATTTAATTTCAGCTAGTTTCCAAAGCAACATTTCTCATTTTCACTTAAAATAACTAAAATAATATTCACATAAATTATTAAATGACTAAAACGATATAGACATTACAAAAAACCGTACTAAAAAATGACAAATTACATTTTATGTTAACCAAATAAAAAATGGAAAATACAAAAATAGAAAAGCTATAATCGTATCTAAAATAATAGATGCTAAAATAACACGGATTTGAAATTTATATCCAAAGATTACATTTCTAAGATCTGTTGCTTGGACTCTATTTGTCATTGACACTGTACAAATGTTTTTGTGTAAGAAATTAAGAATTTGTTTGTCTGTTGTAGATTCCAGGCAAGCTGCTTTTCTCTCTGGTGAAGCGTTACTTGTGCGTCACTTCATTGATGGACAAGCTGAACACGGCAGGGGTGGAGTCCACCTCTGAGCGTCAGGATGTTGGCCCCTCCTCCTCCACGGCAGCCTACCAATCAGAGCACGCTCGTGTGCAGCGGGAGTTCGAGTTCACCATGGCCATGGCCAACCTCATCTCAGAGCTGGTGCGCGTCATGGGCTGGGACCGCAACCGGCAGCTGCCCCTGACCTCCACAAGCTCAAGCAGAGGGGTTGTGGAAATAAATAACGAAATCCAGAAACACACCGTCCGCTCCATCTTTCAGCCGCGCTTCTCAGCTTCGTCTTCCTTCATGGCCACTACAGCAATGGCTGCGGTCACGCCACCAAAGAAGAAGAAAACGGCAAACGGTTTCAAGACGCGTTCTGACTTCACTTCTCGTTCAGCTTATGTGGAGTATGTGCAGGACAACCTGAAGAGTGGCATGATGGTCCGTATGCTGGAGGACTATGAGGAGGTCAGCGCCGGGGATGAAGGAGAGTTTCGTTACAGTAACGACGGCTCGCCGCCGGTGCAGGTTAGTGCTGTGTGCATTCATGGAGCTCAGTACCAAACACTTTATATGCTGCTCTCATTTTAGGGCTGCACGATAAATCGAAATAGAAACGAGATCGTGATTCGACAGAAGCTGCAATTGTCATGCGTATCTTTCAGTGAAGCACGGTTGTGTGATCGTGTAAATCTCCATCCAAGCCCAGAAGGGCGCTCCATCAAGCGTGAAACTCCAAATATGCCTGCAGAAGATCTAGGAAATCCCTATCGCTGGCAGCTGAATAACAGAAGATTTAAATTCTTCATTGATTCGTTTGCCTAATATACACTTCCGTGACAATATATGGTTTAATCAGAGTTCTTCTTATTATAATTTTCCTTATAATAAAGTATATAATAACGCAATGCCTTTATCACTGCTTAGAATACTATGAAATATGTTACGTGTCTTATTCTGTGTAAGAAGCCACATCTCACAGAAGGATTTATTTCAAACACTCAACTGACATTATAAAGTGAGTTTGGAGTAAAAAAATGTTATTAAATGTGGTATTTTCAGATGCTTTCAGATGGAGCAGCATTTACTTCACAGAGCCGTATTTCACTGAGAAGCTATGCAAACAGCTTTCATTATCGCAGAACGATATCTTCGGTTTCATTATAACGCGATTAAATCGTCTGTGATTATAAACGCGATTTTGGGTTTCTTTGTTAGTGAACTACGGCTCGGTGTAGTAAATGGTGCTCCATCTGAAAGCACGTGCTGGAGCTTTACTACTAATCATGGAACCGACTTTACTGACAAAATGCTCATGACAATCACATTCGATTAATCGTGCAACCCTAGTAGACACTGAAGAACTTTAGGTTATGTATGGTTTACAAACACTGACAAAATATGGCAATAATTCCACGCTTCTTTACTTTGGACAGATAATTGCATTGTGATCTGCTGTCATATCATTAAATTATTTTTATTAAATAAAAACTGGCTATTAAAATTGTAATGGTTTAAACTATCAGTTTGAATTACATTCATGTTTATGCTGCTTAAATATAGAAATCAGATGCTGTTTTCTGCAGCAGATCTTTTCTCCCTCTGACATGCTAAAACACAAAAATGCAGAATGGAAAACCATAATTTTATGGCAAACTTACTCCGCAAAACGGTTTAAACTAAGTTTTTGGGTTGGATCTCACATCTAATTTCGCAGTTATTAAAAGTAGGTGGGTGTAAGAAAAATATCCGATACACTGAATATCACATATTTGTGTTTGGCGTACTGTATCTATTCCAAAAACACATATCGGTAATAGTATATATAGATATAATATATATATATATTATAATTATATTATATATATAATATGTATATATATAATATATATTATAATAGATATCATTAGTATATATATATATATATTATTTATATATATATATATCTATATATATATATAGATAGATAGAGGGTGGGGGAGGGTATAAAAGGAGGACGAAAGGTAGGGTATAATAATATTATATAGCGACCGCCTGATTGCCGTCTTATCTCAACAGTGACAGGAAGCATAAGGACACGCCACTAATGTTAGCGTTAATATAGTTCTCTGCTAGTAATGGAGGATGAAAGAATTGCTCCAGTTCCCGTTTCAGTGTACAAAGCTGAAGTGTGGCGTCATTTCGGCTTTCGTTACAGACATGGCAAAAAAGAGATTGACAAAAGTCAGGCGGTGTGTAAAATGTGCAATGCCAGCATCAAATACGCTAGTCTAGTGGCGACTGATATTGTTTTTTTTGACCGCCTATGCCGGTATCTTTGAAAAGCAGGGTTGCCGTATCATTTTTATTTATTTTAAATTATTATAATTTGAAAATCGTTTGAAAACGGATATCAAAAGTAAATGTGTTAAACATAACTTATACTTTAGATACAAAGTATTTTTCACAAATAAAACATATTTTATAAAAATATAATGAAAAAAGGAAGTAAACGCTGTAATCAACGGAGCACTCAGTATTCTGGGAAGTTTGTATTCACTGGGAATCATATTTTTCCAGATAAAGCCAAGGTAACACTCATTTGACATACAGCACACAGTGGAAAAGACATGAATATGGCAGTGGGCAAATGCATAAAGTGCAGCATAATTTGAAATCACGAGTTTAAAGTGGGGTTTTTTTGTCGATCGCGCATCTCCAGTGAAGCTTAACTCTCCTCCTGTCCGTATTCAATTCTCACGGACCGACCGTCACTCAGAGAACATGATCCTGATCATGCAGGATACAAATGCACACTTCACAAGATCTCACAACTAGATTCGACTAAGTCTGCAAGGTTTGATATTAAATGTTTATTAGACAATCATAGATTTGTTTAAATTATATAAATGTGTATTTGCTGAATGCTGACGGCAAACAAGTAAGTATTATAATATTTGCCTTTCTATTACTAATGATATAAAAGCAATCGTTATAATACTTTTTGTATACATTTTAATTCTTTTGTTTAACAGTTCTATCTGATTATGAGAGAGATTTCTGTCTGTATTAGACAGAACTGTTAATGACAACGGCGAACAAGAGGGAGAACTGCTGCTGTCAGTGCCGTCAAAATAAAAGTCCCGCCTCGAACACATCGGCCAAACAGGAACAAATTAGAATCCTTTAAATACCAATAAAAAAAAACATTTTTAGGGAATTGTTGGCCTTCTGGAAGTATGTTTCCTTTACTGTACATGTCCTCAATACTTGGTAGGGGATCCTTTTGCTTTAATTACTGCCTCAAATCGGCGTGGCATGGAGGTGATCAGTTTTGTGGCACTGCTGAGGTGGTATGGATGCCCAGTTTTCTTTGACAGTGGCCTTCAGCTCATCTCATTTTTTGGTCTCTTGTTTCTTATTTTCCTCTTGACAATACCCCATATATTTCTATGGGGTTCAGGTCTGGTGAGTTTGCTGGCCAGTCAAGCACACCAACACCATGCTCATTTAACCAACTTTTGGTGCTTTTGGCAGTGTGGGCAGGTGCCAAATCCTGCTGGAAAATTAAATCAGCATCTCCAAAAAGCTTGTCAGCAGAATGAAGCATGAAGTGCTCCAAAATATCTTGGTAAACAGGTGCAGTGATGTTGGTTGTCAAAAAACAAAATGGACCAACACCAGCAAATGACATAGCACCCCAAATCATCACAGACTGTGGAAAATAAACACTGGACTTCAAGCAACTTGGGCTATGAGCTTCTCCACCCCTTCCTCCAGACTCTAGGACCTTGGTTTCCAAATGAAATACAAAACTTGCTCTCATCTGAAAAGAGGACTTTGGACCACTGGGCAACAGTCCAGTTCTTCTTCTCCTTAGCCCAGGTAAGACGCCTCTGACGTTGTCTGTGGTTCAGGAGTGGCTTAACAAGAGGAATACGACAACTGTAGCCAAATTCCTTGGCACATCTGTATGTGGTGGCTTTTGATGCCTTGACCCCACCCTCAGTCCATTCCTTGTGAAGTTCACTCAAAATTCTTGAATCGATTTTGCTTGACAATTCTCATAAGGCTGCGGTTCTCTCGGTTTTTGTGCATCTTTTTCTTCCACACTTTTTTCCTTCCACTCAACTTTCTGTTAACATGCTTGGATATAGCACTCTGTGAACAGCCAGCTTCTTGTGAATGTTTGTGGCTTACCCTCCTTATTAAGGGTGTCAATGATTGTCTTCTGGAAAACTGTCAGATCAACAGTCTTCCCCATATTGTGTAGCCTAGTGAACCAAACTGAAATACCATTTTGAAGGCTCAGGAAACCTTTGCAGGTGTTTTGAGTGGATTAGCATGTCACCATATTCTAATTTTTTGAAATAGTTGAATTGGTGGTTTTTGTTAAACTTGCTTCAAAATCATCACATTTAACAGAACCAAAGACTTAAACTACTTCAGTCGTGTGCATAGAATTTATTTAATACACGAGTTTCACATTTGAGTTGAATTACTGAAATAAATGAACTTTTCTACTTATTCTAATTTATTGAGATGCACCTGTCAGCAAATATTTGTAAGCATGTTGTTAGCGAATCAGCTCATCGGAAATATGAATAATTAATCATAACTAGTGTAACATAATTATAAATATTTAGATCAGCTGTAGATATTTACTTGACCTCTCAGGGTCAACTGTCTTGTCAATTCTAAGAACGTTGGTTTCCTGGTTAAGGGAAATAACTTTTTTACTGTACAATTCTACAAAAGCTTGTTGCATGAATCTGCATGATTAAGTGATTCCAGTTATGAGCAAACGATGAACAACTTCAAGTGTGATACAAGTAAGGTTTTATAAACTACATAAACACTTAAACTAGTCTAACATACTACATAAACCCTTAAACTGGTCTAACATACACATACACACGCATACAGTTTGTATAGGAATGGGTTAAAGTTTGATGCAGTAAAGAGAAGAGAAATAAGATTATGAAGTTATGGAATCATTTGCATATTCAGCAAATCTACACCTGAGGGAAAAATCTGATTCTTAGTTCAAACACAACTTTGTAAAAAGGCACAAATGATACCTAATGTATCAATTAAAAAGACTAAGTATGATACTTGCACGTCTTGTCTGTCTGAAAAAGAGTCCTGATGCAATCTGAAGGCTCAAATTGATCTTTGCTGAAGTTGGTTGATGAAAATGAACCAGTTTGCGTCAGAGAATCTTGAAAAATGGAAAAGTCAAGGCCGAAGCCTGGCACACACTTAAGGTGTCCTGGAGGCGTTACTCACATCTTCTCTCTCAGAATTTTTTTTTTTGTTTTCAAAAGCAACCACCGACTAGGGGCGGGTCACTGGTGTGAGTTCTTTAAAGTCTGCGAAGATTCACGCTTCTCAAGAGGGCTTGTCCAATGAGAAAGGCCGGAATCCCAAGTGGGCGTTTTGAGATCCTGGGGAGTTTTTTTATGGCCCTTTGTTTGAAAGCATGGTACTTTGCATATGAAACTTGACTCGAAATTACTAAAGATTCTCAGGACACAATATATTGCCTATATATTGCCTATGTACCAACATATAATATCCACGCTCGTTTAGATCATCAGAAGGCGAATTCATAGATACTAAACAAGGTATGATTACATATAGTGAAAGGATGACAGGAATGGTTTCCATCATAAGCATGCATAAAATAGCATAAAATATTAATGAATTAATTAGTAGAACAATCTACTGTGCAGTGTCTCTCTTCCTATGGAAAATGAGAGTCTCTCTGCTCACATTCCTCCGGGCAATAAACCCAGGGGTATCATCTAGGGATGCTCCCGATCCGCCTTTTTTCCGCTTCCCGATACCGATTCTGATACCTAGTGGTTCAGTATTGGCCGATACGCGATTGCCGATCCGATACCATGACGTTTTTTCCCCTCTTTTAACTAAGAGTTTCATTTAAATAAATTTAGAATTTATATATTTCTGTGTGTGGAACTGATAATGATTCTTTATCTTTATCTACTAGATACAGACTACTTCATTTAAAAAATAAAATAAACAAACATGAAAAAATATAGGCCTATGTATAGTTATAATCTATGACACAAATGTATCATAAACTAGGTTAGTGGATTATTCGGCAGCAAAAGTTATTCTAGAAAAAACAGTGCACAATAATTTTAGAAATCCAAACATTTAGTGAAAACAATATTTTGTGGGTAACAAATAAAAGTGTTGCACTAAATATTGTAAAATGTTACACATTGCTATTTGTGTTATTATAAAATCCATTCATTAAAAAAATTCATGAATGTATTTATATATAAGTACATACTATAAAATTAAAATACATTTATTTAAAATGTATAGCATATTTTTTAATAAGGCAACAAAATATGATAGATACGATAGGACAAAACAAATACAGTGCAGCTGTTTTTAATCAGTCAGCCGCACGGTTATTTATATATATTATATGCATATATAATGTTTGTAATATGGTACAGCTTTTTAAATATCTGAAGTACACTCTTAATATCAGTCAGTCAAACATTATAATATGATAATCAAGTATTATTTAATAGAAGTTTAGTAATTAGAATTAAAACTTTGTAACCATGAACTTAGGACTGGTGCTTTTTTTGGTAATTCAGTGTTCCTGTAAAAAAAAAAAAACGAAATAATACTGATAAGATATTATTATTATTATACGATTTCTACTAATAAGAACAATATAAAACGAACTAAGGATTAATGAGCTGCTGGATTAATGAATATTAATCAGGTTGTTTGCGTTTGCTCGAACTGATTTGCTGAAATCTAAACAGGGATGATAATAGGTGAGCACCAGCCAATGAGTTTGTCGTTTGTGCATTAGTTCCGCCTACTACAGGAAAACCCGGCAGTTCTTAAGCTGAAGAATTCCAAAGGAACTCCTTTATTTTTTCAGGGAAATACAACAAAGTATATCGTTTACATTTAGCGCATCAATTCTGCATGTTATGTTAGACTCTCGCTCTTTGCTCACAGTGAAGAGAAAGCGACGGCGAGTCGTCCGCCATCACACTAGAGTTTACGTTACGCCAAATACACAAACACAGGTGCGCCATTCAGATGAACTGAAAAATATCAGATCGCTTGATGGAGAGTGAAACTCTGAAACACTCAAGTCAGAGTGAAAATATATCTGTGCTAATCATATACTCAGCCTCCAACTCACACACTGGAGAGTAAAATATTAGACATCATTTAGTCGCCCAGAGTGAAGATTTAGTCGCATATGCGAGTGATTTACTCGCAATGTAGATGGTTGACAGTCTATGAGCACGAAGCCTCTTTGTGTTAAAAAGTGCAAAGCACAAAGGTAAGAGAAATTGATGCGTAGTGTATTATATCTGTGCAACAGTTATTGAGCCTTTCTTTTAACAGTTTTAAGTTTCAGTTACTGTGCACGTTAAAAACAATTGATAGTCTTTTCTACGCCCGTTTTTTGTTCTCACAGACACCCTAGCAAGTAACAAAACAACATTAAACTCCGGCAAGAAGATAAAGTCCTTTTTGCAAAATCATAGACATGTATTTACAAATCAAGTATAATGGGAACACCGAATGATCTCAGAGAGAGCTTTACCGAGCTGACTGCTGTAACCGAATGCGACCAGGGTTTAAAGGCTGAGTGAATGACTGACAGCCACAGCGGAGAGAGGAGTTTGTGTGAACTTTAATGTAAGACTTAAATATTCACATGAAGCTCACATTAAGCTATCGTATGGCTTCAGAATTAACACAGAATAATTCGCACAGCGGAAAATAAAATAAAATTATCGGGTTTGGATCGGCTCTCTCTGACCGATAACCAATCCGAGAAAAATGACACTATCGGAGCCGATACCCAATATGAATATCGGATCGGCGCATCCCTAGTATCAGCATTAGTTGCCATGGGGACCAGGGGCCTGTTCGGCTTTCCTGGGGTGTTACGCTTTTCGGGGGAAGGGTCCATAGGTCCTAATATGGCTTGTTAACTGAGGGGGTGTTACAGAGTATTTGTTAAATAAAGCTAACAAAATATATATTGTGTGTTTTATTGGTCCAGACGCTACAATATATATGAATATTTGGGGTCATACATTCATAAACATAATACTCATTTCTGTAGGCGTACTATCAAGCAGCCGTTGATCCTAGTTACATACATTTACATTAATGAATAATATACATATTCCACATATATATATATATTCCATAGACGAGTAATCGCTTTTTTTGCTGCTGCTAGTAGAATCCGGAGTAAATATTTATTCCTTTTCTTAACAGAATCAGGTATGTGGCCAAGAAATAGAATAGCCTATAAGCTGTTTTTTCAATCTCAATTTCCAACATTTCCTCTATGCTAGAATTTATTTCTGACCAAAACAGGTTCAAGACTGGACAAGTCCAGAAGACATGTACATGATCAGCCAATAATGTCCCACACTGCCTCCAACGGGAGCCCTGATTTGTCATTCGTTTTTGTTTTGCTTTCACTTTGGGCATAATAAAGAAACTAATTGTATTTTTCCAACAAAATTCCCTTAGAGCCCTTGACTGATTAGTCCACACACTGTGAATGCCATAAGTTCCGCCATTCTTCAGCTGGATTACACATTTGCATTTCCTTTTCCCACTTTTCTTGGATATACTCAGTAGAATGGCCTCTAATATCTTGAATGCAGGTAAATGAACCAGATATTAATAATTTTTCACAAGTATTTGTATTACATTTACATTTACATTTAGTCATTTAGCAGATTATACATATTATAATACATGATTATTAATGATTATTCCCCTTTGATAAATGTTTATTAAAGTGTATAATACTATACAGTATACATAGTATTATACACTTTAATAAACATATTTATCAAAGAGGAATAATCATTTGTTACTCTTCTGATTTTCATATCATAATAGTGTCTAACTTGTCAAAATCTATAAAAATCCTGTTTCTTCAGACCAAATTTGATCATTAAATTCAGAAAATCCTGAATTTCCCCCTTTGATATAATAGAACAGTAAGCAGTTATTATTGAAATAATAACTTTTATCCATCTGAGCAGGGTAGAACGGAGAATCATAACTATCCAACTTAATATTCTCATCTGATGCTCTAGTTTGAACTTTCTCATCAATTTATACCATAAATCTAAACCACATTTTGTCCACTGAGTTATGTTTTCAGATATCTCCTTAAATTGATTGTTATCACCTAAAAGTGACTAAACTGGAATTGGGCTTTGCAAGATTTCCAATTGTTTCCAATTGGCAGTATAGGTTAAATCACAGCAACACACCAAATTTCTCAGTTGGCAGCAATATAGTAGTCTTGCAGGCATGGCAGGGACCTTCCTCCTTTTTCTTTTGCTAATTGTAGAACATTTAATCAGTGGTCTTTTACTATTCCAAATAAATCTAGAAATTATTCTGTCCCCGTCCTTAAATTGTTTCTGGGGAATTTCAACTGGTATGCATATGTACATTTGATTATTCATTGAACATTGACCTGTTGTTTATGTAATATGTGAATGACTGAGCTCTTGAATAGACAGGTGTATATATTGACAGGAATTGTGTGCGTTTATATAGTGTTTGGATGCTAGACGACAAGATGCTTTGTCAGACAGCAGACACAGGATGACCATTTTACACTTTCTAGTTTAAAGGATTACTCAACCCCAAAATGAAAATTCTGTCATTAATTACTCACCCTAATGTCGTTACAAACCCTTTGTTAATTAATACCCGTAAGACCTCCGGTCATCTTCGGAACACAAATTAAGATATTTTTAATGCATTCTGAGAGCTCTCTGACCCTCCCATAGACAGCAATGTTCTTTGCGTACAAAAAGTTTTCTCGTAGCTTCGTAAAATTACGGTTGATCCCCTGATGTCACATGGATTATTTTACCGATCTCCTTGCTACGTTTCTGCATGTTGATTGGGTTACTTACATTGCGGTCTATGGGAGGGTCAGAGAGCTCTCAGAATGCATCAAATATTTTTTTGTGTTCCGAAGATGAACGGAGGTCTTACGGGTTTGGAACGACATGAGGGTGAGTAATTAAGAATTTTCATTTTTGGGTGGAGTAACCCTTTAAAGCGAGCAGCGTCAGTGTCAAAACAATCAAGCTGTACACAACACAAGTTATATCCTCTAATTTTTTTATATAAAACCAAAACCTTTCAAGCCCTTTCCGCTCTGTGTTTGTTGCTTCTCTCGCCCTCTAAAGACGTGAGGCGCTAAAATAGATATCACAGTTATTTTAACACCAGTAGCAGAATTTTTTATACTTTCACTAAAACACTGCAGAAAATGAAAATGCAGCAAACACAAATAAACCAAGTTTGTGACTACTTTTTTAATGACAAGCATTATTAATCAGCCTGTTAAAAGCATTTCATAATAAACAATTATAATTGGAAAAAAAATTTTGTAGATGGCAAGAAAAGACTTTGAAATTACTAACTGAATTTGTTTTCTGCTCATGTGAGAGCAGTTTTATTGTATAAATAGTTTTTTTTTTTTTTTTTGTAGATATGTATTGTAATCAAATACAATAATGGTCTAGACTTCAAGAGGGAAACCCTGAACCCCCATACAGTAACTTTACACCACCACATGGCCTTCTGCCATACATAGATAAACGCCAGCATATAACACCTATTTTAGCTACTTTACATTGGCTTCCAATTTATTACAGGGTCGATTTTAAATTACTTTTCTTGGTATATACAGTTTTACACAATTTGGCACTCTCTTATTTAACTGATCTTTTACATGTACACAAACCCCAAAGGAATCTAAGGTCATCCAACCAGATGATTTTAAACCTACCTAGGACAAGATTAAAATTGAGTGTTAACCGGGCATTTTCAGTGGTGGCCCCAAAGCGTTAGAATAGTTTGCCTTAATATCTTAGACTTTCACCTTCTTTGGGCTCTTTTAAAAGAAATTTGATACTATATTTATTACAGTTAACTTTAGGCTCAACAGATTGATCTTACAAAGTGGCTTTCGTTTTCTCCATTGATGTTTGTTTTATTTGCTTATTTTTACTTTTTGTCCTTTCTGAGATGTTGGTCTCATTTTTATTAGCTGTTGTTAGTTTATTTTACCCTTAGTGATTGTACAGCACATTGGTCAACCTTGCGTTGTTTTAATTGTGCTCTATAAATAAAATAAACAAATGGGTATTTAAATGTAAAATTAATGGTAGCCTAATAAAATACTTGATCTTACCTTTTATTATTCATATAAACTCTTCTCAACTAATGAAATATTTTAATTTGTTTTGTAGAAAACTACTCAAAAACCACTGCTTTGGCCCTGTAATATCCTCATCTTTGACTATTTTGACTGTTTTGGATTGTTTTTCTTTTGCAAAGTACTACTGCTGCCCAGATGGAAATATATAACTATTTCAAAAAAGTATTATCTAGACCTCCACTTGGAAGGAAATAATATAGAGACCGGACCAGAACTTTAATTTAATAGCACTGACATAAATGCATCCTTGAATTCAATACAAGTCACTTTATGTAAAAGCATCTGCCAAACACGCAAATGTAAATAAAATATAAGTTTACCAGTAACAAGCCAACCAACATTTGATCCCAAGCTAGCTAGCATCTGTTCGCTGGCAGCTTAATTTAGGATGCATTTGCAACCTAAGCCTGCATAGGTTTTCCCCTTTTGTAGTTAAATTAGGGCTGGTACGCGATTAAAAATTTTTTATCTAATTAATTACATGATTTGGCGATTTATTAATCTAATTAATCGCAAATTATTCGCACATCAAATTTGGCTGAGAAATTACTCCCAAAAGTTCATTTAAAGTCATTGTTGTGTAAAGCATCAAAAAGTAGCTTCAGCAAGAAATATTTTCTTTGATATAATTTTTTTTACATATGCAGGTGCATCTAAAAAAATTAGAATTGTGAAAAGTTTTTTTTTTTTTTCAAAAAGTGAAACTTTCATATTCTAGATTGTATATTCTATTGTAAAGTAAAACATTTCAAGTTTTTTTGTTTTAATTTTGATGATTAGAGCTTACAGTCAAAAATCCAGTATTCTCAAAATTATTAGAATATTTACATTTGAGTTTCATTAAATGACAATCCCTACAGTATAAATTCCGGGTATCTCTTGTTCTTTGAATCCACAATAATGGGGAAGACTGCTGACATGGTAATAGTCCAGAAGACGATCATTGACAACCTCCACAAAGAGTGTAAGTCACAGAAGGTCATTACTGAAAGGGGTGGCTGTTCACAGAGTGCTGTATCAAAGCATATTAAATGCAAAGTTGACTGGAAAGAAGAAATTGGGTTGGAAAAGGTGCACAAGCAACAGGGATGACCGCAAGCTTGAGAATACTGTCAAGCAAAGCCGATTCAAACACTTGGGAGAGCTTCACAAGGAGTGGCCTGAAGCTGGAGTCAGTGCATCAAGAGTCACCACGCTCAGACGTCTTCAGGAAAAGGGCTACCAAGCCACTTCTGAAACAGAAACAACGTCAGAGGCGTCTTACCTGGGCTAAGGAGAAAAAGAACTGGACTGTTGCTCAGTGGTCCAAAGTCCTCTTTTCAGATAAAAGTAAATTTTGCATTTCATTTAGAAATCATGTTCTGGAGTCTGGAGGAAGATTGGAGAGGCACAGAATCCAAGCTGCTTGAAGTCTAGTGTGAAGTTTCTGAAGTCAGTGATGATTTGGGGTGCCGTGACGTCTGCTGGTGTTGGTCCATTGTGTTTTATCAAGTCCAAAGTCAATGCAGCCATCTACCAGGAGATTTTGGAGCACTTTATGCCTCCATCTGCTGACAAGCTTCCAAGTGTGTTTCTGACCGTGATATTACTGTGCTTGATTGGCCAGTCAACATGCCTGACCTGAACCCCATATGGAATCTTTGGGATATTTTCAAGAGAAAGATGAGAAACAGTCGATTCAACAATACAGACGAGCTGAAGGCTCAACAGTGCCTCAGCAGTGTCACAGGCTGATCGCTTCCATGCTACACCTCACTGATGCTGGAATTTGTGCTAAATGAGCCCCGGCCAAGTATTGAGTGCATAAATTAACAATTTAAAGAACTTGAACTTTTCTGTTTTGCAAACCCTTTTTTTGATTGATCTTAGGAAATAATCTAATATTTTGATATACTGGATTTTTGACTTTCATGAGCTGTAAGCTCTAATCATCAAAATTAAAACACAAAAACTTTTGAAATGTTTTACTTTACATGTAATGAATCTAGAATAGGGCTGGGCGATATGGCCAAAAAAATTATCCGAAATTTTTTTCATATCAGTCTCTATCGTAATTATACGAAATCTTATTTCTTTTCGAGTTTAATCCATATTTTTTGCTCCACAGTGAACGTGTAGAAACCAACCATAATTTTCCTTAAAATAAAAAAAGTTTTATATCTAAATAGAAAAATTTTTTCTTAGTTTCTGCATGTTCTAATGAGTAATATTGTTTCAAATCAAGAAACCGGTTTGGGTTGCCTGATAATATTAATATCACATTTTTGTCTCTTAGAAATGCACATTTGATAGTAGCTTGAGTTAGGATGCAGAGGTAAATTTTTGTTCATTATCAAAATCAGTAACATCTGTAAAAATTGTAGCAACCTCAGTTTTATATGGTTACCTTTATTCTGACCGTTTTCGTTTTCTTTTTTTTCTTTTTTTTAATTAAGCATTGGTCTTCCATAGTAGCATACATTTAAATCATGTTAAAACCACACATATAGCACCTCAATACCATGGTAAAAATATAACTATCTGGTTAAGTAGTCTGTATGAAAAACAGTAGTCTAAAAACATTCAGTATAAATGCACACATGTATAACTATAATTATATACCATTACTCCTGTAATAAAATTCAATGTGAATATCCCACATTTGTGCCACAATACCATTGTGCAGTGAATGTTACTACAGTAAATCCATGGTAAATGATGGCGATGTGTAGATTGAAAAGCCTTCTGATGGTCTCGTTCGTTGCACACAGTGTTTCTCCTGTTTGCCATTAAACTAGTTTAAATCACAGTCATTTGTGTTCCTCGCTGAGTTCAAGTGCTTCACACTGTATCTCACAGCGCTGCTTCGAGCTCGCGTGACCGAGTAAACGCATCTGCTCTAGTGAGCTTGCACCGCGCGGCCGTTTTGAACATTGGTCTGAGCGGATAAATGGTCCGTGTGGTGCGATTCAGATGTGTCGCTCTGTTTCGTGTCGCTTTTGGCGCATAAACGTTATATCGAACATTTATCGAACTCTTCATATCGTTTTAGCGAGGAAAATTATATTGCGATAATTATCGTTATCGAATTATCGCCCAGCCCTAATTCAGAATTATGAAAGTTTCACTCTTTGAAATAATACAAAACACAATACTCTTAATAATTAACTGTACTCTTTTTGGACCATGAGGGCCATTCTGGTGGGTGAACTATACCTTTAATTAATCTTATTAATTTTATTATTATTATTATGGAAATATGAAATCATTTCTTTAATGAAATGATACTCTAAATAATAAACTATAACTGCCAGTAGGTGGTGGTAAATGTCTTAATGATTAAGTCATCGAGTCATTTATTCATTCATTTGATTCGTTCAAATGGCTGATTCTTTCAGGAGTGTATTAAATGGTTCTTTATGAATGGTCCATTGAATAATCAGGCTTGTTCGACTTGAAGCGGATCATCACCATCAAATCGATCGGTGTATGACATCAAAGTACAGCGAGAGTGATTAGAGAGCAGACGACTCTGCGATGCTTTTGAATCGCTTTCGCGGTACTTTGATGTCATACACCGATCGATCTGTGTAGCGCCGCTTCAAATCCAACCCGCATATGGCCAATGGTTCAACACGCCAAATGGTTCACCCAATTCGTTCAAAATGTGCATTAAGAAATGAAATGCCGCTGTGTGTTGCTTGGAGATGAACAGTTCTGCTTTGTCTTTATATTTCCGTTGGCAAAATTGAGCAAAAACAAGAATATTATGTCTAAAATGTAAGTCACTAATTGCTTTACTGAACTTGTATAAAATGTAATATGAGACAAAATCTCAAACAGGCATTTTTGCCCCCTATCTTGTATTGTAGGGACATTCTAACTACGTTCTCTAGGCTCCATCACGCAGTGAGTTGTTGCCCGGCCTCATATTTGTCATAAATCATCTGTATGAAATGTCAGATGACCCACGTAGGTATGGGGCG
This sequence comes from Sinocyclocheilus anophthalmus, assembly GCA_018155175.1. NCBI lineage: Eukaryota > Metazoa > Chordata > Actinopteri > Cypriniformes > Cyprinidae > Sinocyclocheilus > Sinocyclocheilus anophthalmus. The sequence continues at coordinate 29,639 of JADLZN010010364.1, forward strand.
GGGCATTCATTTTCACCTTAATTAATCTAAGTAACATGTTAGATTACCAGCCCTAAGTTAAATGTGATTTATTTTGCATATTTACTATGGTTTATAATATGTATTGCTAAAAATCACACATCTCTATGTAGACACGTTAAAATTTTTGGTAAGCGTTGCAAATAGAAAATAAAACGACCTCCTGAGTTTGGCGGTTAGAAGCGTCTCCTTTCACTACACATTTGTTGAAAACTAAGATATACTTAGGCCTTAAGTACACTGTTTATGGATATACTGCCTGTACAAACCTTGATGTCTGTCATGTTCTGGCTTTTGCAGGTGTACTGGAACTCCCTGTCCAGGACCTACTGGGTGCACTGGCACATGATTGAAATTCTGGGCAACGGCAGCGGAGGACAGGCGGAGAAAGAGACTCAGGAGAAGGCCTCGTCCCTCACTGAGACACTCAAACTCACTACTGGTAACTCTCACACTCAACCACATGATCGTGCGTGAGTGTTTTATATGCGTGTCCATCACTTTATATGAAACAAGCAGTGTTTTCTTCTGTGTTTGTGAACATGACAGTGAGTCAGACGTTCTTCTCAAAGCCCCCCGGTGGGCTGTACTCATTGCCTTACCTGATGGAGGGCTCTCAGGATGACACAGGCACCCTGAGCCGTGCTGAATGGTGGGAAGTGCTGTTTTTCATCAAGAAGTTGGAACCCAAGCAGCAGCAGGAGATCAACAACATCCTGCGACAGAGCCTCGATGAGCCGGTACTCACCATCTCTCCTACACTCTTCACATTGGCTAGAAAAGACCAGCAAAATAAAAATTTAAGCAAGTTAGATATTAAAAAAATTAATAAAAAAATAGTTCCTCCCCCCGACAATGTTTTTAAGAAAGAAATTTTAAACAAACAAAAAACATCCAAATCCTAAATCTCATGAAACTTGTGAGAAGATTGTGGTCATATTTCATGTATTTCCAGTATCAATGGAAAGAAAGGGGGGAAAAAATCTTAAAGAAAATTAAGTTTGTTTATTTATGTTTTTGCTGTAATAGTTTGAACACCAGTTTTGAGGTAAGATTTTTTAGAGGTAAGTTTAATCAGCAAGGATGCATTAAATTGATCAAAGTTTTATTTCTTGAACTTTATATTCATCAAAGAATCCTGAAATAAATTGCATCACAGTTTCCAAAATATTAAGCAGCACAACTGTTTTCAACATTGGTAATAATCAGAAATGTTTCTTGAGCAGCGAATCAGCATTGAAGCATGCATGAAGCAGCAGGAAGACTGAGTAATGGCTGAAAATTCAGCTTTGCATCACAAAAAAAATTATATTTTAAGATATATTAACAACGTAGAAAATAGTTTTTTGAATTACAATTATATTTCACATTATTGTATTTACTGTTTTTTTTTCTTTTTCATTTTTACTTTGTCAAGTTAATCCAGTATTGTTGAGCATAAGAGACCTTCAGAACGTAAAAAAAACCTCTTACTGACCCCAAATGTTTGTGTTATATATTGTATAAATTAGGATGCGCGATATTATCGGACTGATATCAGAATCGGCCGATAATGGCTTTAAATGTAAATATCGCCATCGGCCCAATATTGAACATGGGTGCAGATATGTCTTGCCGATAAGAGGAATAGGTTAACTCGCATGTGCTCAGGTTGTGCTAGTGATTAGATCACGTCAGCAGTGTGGCTCATTCTTCAAGCAAAGTTTTGTCTGAATGATGATTAGATTCACTGTTTTGGATCGCTGCATTTAATCTGTGAAAGCACATACAGAATGACACGTTCGGTGTATGATAGAGTAAACAGTGATAGCATAAGCTCTAAAATATTTTCAGAATTTGAAAATTTCAGAACTCTTTTGCTTTAGACAATCTACAAATGTTAAATCTTAAAATAAAATGTTAGGGTTACAACTGCATCTTTCTGGGAAACAAATGCAGTGATGATATATAGTTTGCTTATAATTTCTGCACAGGAGAGACTTGGTGTTTTTTCCAAACAAAGGAAATATATCGGTATCGGCCAAAATGAGTTGAAAAATATCGGCATATTGGATATCGACAAAAATCCAATATCGTGCATCCCTATATAATTATTTGGAATATTTATTTGTATTATTATGGTCATTGGCCACCCTGTTACTTAGATATCAGTATTAATATTTGACATTGACAGAAAAAAAATATGAAGAATATATCTCCTCACATTGGCAATGTCAATCTACATGCTCCAAATGAACTAGGCAATGACTAATTCCCTCTACTAAACGAGCATGTTTGGGATTATTCATGTTATCTTTTCCTCTCTCTCCTGGTATCTTTCAGATGGTAGAGCTTGACGAGTCGACTCTCATCCAGCTGTCCCTCTCGAGTGAAGTGGCGCGGAAAGTCCTCCACTACCTGAAACAGAATTTGCAGGCGTCTTGTCTGGGTGACCTGCTCTGCTCCCACACTTTCACCAAGCACTACCTGAACTGTGGAGGTGCTGGCCTCGAGGACGAGGAAATGCTGATGGATAGCTCGCTCGGAGGCCAAGGAGCTTCATCATCTTCATCGTTGTCCTCAGCTACGGCATCGTCCTCTTCCTCAGCCTCTTCCTGCACCATGGGCTCTGTGTCCAAGAAAGCTAAGAAAGAGATCCCAGCAGACACGGGCAGCGAGACCGAGAGTGAACTTCCCACTGAAGATGAGACAAAGTATCCTGATGACCTGGAGGAGAAGATGAAAGGCAAGCCTTTGTTTTATACATGTTGCTGCTCTCCTGTGGATGTGACTGTTAGTGGAACTCCTTGTTTTGTTCATAATGCTATATTTGCTGAGCAAACAAGAACTTGTCTTTAACCCTCTGAGGTCGATTAACGCGGATACGCGTTTTGAGGCATCTTCTCCTGATCACACCGAAATTAACTTAAATTACACTTTCAGTTTTGATCTTACAGATAAGATCAATACATCAATCGAATCTGTAAAGGTTCTACTTTTATTTGTATACACACATAACAACAGAACTTTGTGCATTTATAAAATAAAGAAAACAAACAGGGTGCGCTGTCTGCTGCCTTGGTCTGCGTAATCTTTATTTAGAGACGCGTCATTAAAATGAACTGTAACTCAGCAAATACTCAACAAAGAGACATGAGAGATATATCTATAGAAAGCTTGACATGTCTACTATTAAACTAAGCAAGTCTTATCGAAAGCAAATATTCTGTGATAAAGTAATCCATATGAAACCAACGCGATGTCCAGTTTTTCACCTCTCCCTTCATTATCTCTAATGTGACCACGCCCACGCGCTGAGCGCTTTTGATATTATAATCGTCCACTTGAAGCGCGCGGCGTGTAAACGCCCACATCAAGTTTTACTGTTCGCGTCGCGCTGAGAGGAATAAGACAGAATTCACCTCAAGAAGCTTTGGATTACCTCAGGAAAAAACATGAGTAAGTCTTTTTTATTAACCTACTTGTATTAGTTTTCACATAACTTGTACACATTTTACTAGTTAGACTTTCTCCAAACTATAATTCCTGACTAAATGTATAATCAAGTGAAACATTATGAAGTTTCATTCACAGCATCTAAATGTCATGATGCCAGGATGTTTTTTTATGTTCTATAACAGACAGAAATATGATATAAAAGTAATATGAGTTATAATGTCACTAGCCTAATGTTCGTAAGAATGATTAGTCAAAACTTTACTGTGATAGGATATTCTCTGTTCATGAATATAGCCATACATGTTTATAATGATAGTTTTTGGATTGTATAGGCCTACATGCAAAGCATGCTTGTGTTTATGAATGTAACTAAGCTTCTGTTCATGAATATCTGCTCTGGTGTAAATATTCTGAATGTGTTATACCCGTGTCTTATGGAGTAATGACGCTGAAATGTTTGAAACTGTTTTAATGTTCGTTTAGGACTGTGGCTGCATCACCGGCATCTTGCACAAGAAAGGCACACGCATGTCGTTCAGTTTTGAGTTCACTGGAAAATCATACCGAGTTAAGTGCACAGTATAGTAATTGTATTATTCCTAGAATATGTGGTAATATTATTTGTGGTTGATAGTGTTAAAATGTAAGAATTGGCATTGTTTTCTCATGAAGTATGCATACTATACTAAGGTACTGTGGGGAATACACCACTCTTGCATTCACCTGCATCTCTCATAGGAAGGGGGCACTCGTTCAGTTTTCAACTCCATTCAGAATTTTAGAGTAAGTGTGCATTCACTATTTTACAGATGTTACTTTCATTTGATTTAGTTACTTCGTGGTAAAATATGTTTGCTATGTGGTAATTGTGTTCTTTGTTTAGATAAATTAGTACTAGTATCAGTGAACATCATAATAATGTTAATAATGTAGTTTGTGTAAACAGCATGCTTGCTTTTTTATTTCAGATGTGAGAATAACAGTGCAAAAGAACCTGTTGCAAAGAGAGCCAAAGCAAATAAGCAGCCCACTTGGTCATGGAAACCAGAGACTGACGTTGACATGTTCCACAGGCTCTGAGATTCCTGCCCCGCACAAGAGCCTGGACCACAGCTAAGACCATGTGATGCACACACTTCCAAAATGATGTGATAGTTATATATATTCTAAATAAACTACAAACAAAAAAATAGATACATTTCTTTTTCCTCATTCTTTCTTGTAGCAATTCCTTCTCAGTCACACACCTGACTGAAAGGTTCATTATGCAGGCCTTTGTCTTCTCAGGTGTGAATCACTCATTATACATGACCATTCACGCCCCCTCGCATATTCCTTTTCTACACAAAAAGTGTCTTAGAAAATTTAAATCAATATATTGTTTTCTGTGAGTGAGTAAACAAGATGATTTTCACATGATTCTGGTGCAAAAACTCTAGACTTCAAGATCTGTTCTCAATAGTCCTGTGAACAAATGTTCTGTATGTGTTTTATGGCCTTATTTCAGTGACTTTAAAATTTTTGTTTTTCACTAAGCATGCATAAACTTTGTTTTCTCAAAAACACAAACATGTGGGCTATTTTCATGCTGCTCGTGTATTATTTTAGCCCAGTTTGTGCTGATTATGGTGCTACTAAACTTAGTCATTAAAATGTTTATTAGCAACTGAAAAAAGCACAAATGTCAGGACATGTCAAAACTTCTCCAGGGCCCAAAACACCCTCAGACCCCAGAGGGTTAAAGGAGTGTTGTTAGGCTGAGTTCAGAGTTCAGCTGATTGCCATCACCGATGTGCATGTTTATATTGGTAGGGCTGTATGATTTCTACAAACTGCATGCAGAATTGTGGAATCCAGTCATAAAAATGGAATTTATAGTATAATTACAGAATTTGGCAAAGTTTAGGATGAATAAATCAGAAGTAGGGCTGCACACATAATCAGATCGATATGGACTAATGTCTGTAAATATTAAACTGCATAGACTGCTATTTAAATAGGAAATATGCATGTCTGTGTGAACGAGTGGCGTAATTTTGTCTACTGCACGTAATCCAGCATGGTGTTTAAAACATTTTCAAGCAATTTTCACATCATTTTTAGTTCACGGTTTAATTTAAACAGTAGTTGTGCAGTGCTTTGTTTGCCAAAAAAATTAAGGAATTGGTCAATTTTGATATATTTGTATTAAATCAGAAAACAAAATCAAGAAAAAATGACACAGAATTTTGCACTTGTACATTTGCATTCATTCATTTAACCGATACTTTTATCCAACATGACTTTTGCTGAATGACATGATTATTGATGCACTAGATTTTTCCCCTCTGCAACAGGAAGTGATGCATTTCACAGAATGTGTTCTGAGCATTAGGCAGCAAAAGGTTTTGGCTGATAACTGTTTGTAATGTAGCTAATAAGTGTTCTTCATATGGGGTGTTTGAATCGTCCACTGGGCAGCATTTCAGTTCTCAGGATTTGATTCTATTGACTTTGATGATGACTGATATTTGCATAGTTATATTTGCATACTGAATTGAAAATAGTCTGTCTTCCTTAAATATTGTTAACCATTTACAACTGCCTTTACACTTCACAGTGAGAAAGTGTTGCATTTAATAATAAAAAAAAAAACTGTGATGGATCCATCCTGACCAGTGCTAAGAATAGTGCCTCCATGTGTAAATTCAGCAGACAGTTAGCAGATGATTTATCAGACATGATAAATCTTAAAAAAAAAATAATAATAGTATGTGTCCAGTTAAAGAATTTTTCATGCTAATTGCTATTCTGAGTTTTGTAAAACTCTCTGAACAAAATACAGCCACATCCATCCAGCAACATATATTTTATCGAGCCATCAGTTTCTTTGTAAAATTGGTTATTCGATAAAAGCAGTGAAGTGTTTAGAGCAAGTAGATGTACATTTCTTCCTCTAAGCAAGTGTTTTCTGTTCTCTGCAGTGTTCAACAGTCCGAAGGTGCAGGGTAAGAAGAGCTCCATAGAGAAGATGGGGGAGGTGGTGGACATCATGAAGAAGAGCAGCTCAGACTCAGGACTGCAGCTGGCTGGTATGAAGGTCATCAGTAAGATTCAGGAGGAGGAGGGACCTCAGGAGAGAAGCACCCTCAGATCAGATTCAGCACAAACCATCCGGTGAGACTCACTGTCTACTCTCAGCTCGGCGTTTTCTTATGTTGATTTCAATAACTGCAATTGAATGTCTTTCTGAATTACGCTTAAAGGGTTAGTTCACCCAAAAAAAATAGCCCATTTTTACGCTCAGTCCCTCAGAAGCCATCCTAGGCCGTATATGACTTCCTTCTTTCAGATGAATCCAGTAGGAGTTATATTAAACAGAAGTCCTTTGGAGGTACTTCTTCACTGTTCATGGCAGTCAGCGGGAAGGTGTTAATGGTGTGCTACTGCATCAGTCCAAAAGTAGTCGAATAAAGCGCATCCATCCATAATAAAAAAAGTGCCACACACGGCTCCTGGGGGTGAACAACGGAAAAGCACATCCAGATAGTCATTAAATTGTGAGAGTAGGATTGATAACTTAATCTTAGCTGCTCCAAACAGTTGTATCCGGGAAGCAGCTCCGGGAGGATGACGTAAGATGTCGGCGTTGCGCCATGGGCACGTGTAGGTCTCGTGAAAACCAACATTTGTTTACAGGCTTATATCGAAATCCTCCGACTTTCTCCTTTACAAATCCCGTTTTGTACCTTCTAAGTTAGTGACACATTGCGCTCTGCCCCCCCCCCGTTTTGATTCTCCAAAACAGAGCGCGCTATGCGTTCACGCTACACTCTACACCCGATCACACTATGAGCAGACACGCACATGCCCCGCCCTGCAGAAGAAAGATACGTCATCCTCCCGGAGATGCTTCCGTGTACAACAGTGAGCGCAAACAAGATTAAATTGATTATTACGTTTTAAAAATGGTTATAATTGAAATGTTACTCATTTTAGAAACGGCCTTGTTCACGACCCCTCAGCGGCAGGCACGTGTGAGGTAATGGATAGACTTGTATCGGCTGGATATCACTTCTTTTGGACTGATAACTTGCAACACCCACTGACTGCCATTAAACATTTTGGAAGATCAAAGACAATTTTTAATATAACTCTGATTGTATTTGTCTGAAGGAAGAAAGTCATATACACCTAGGAGGCCTTGGGTGGTCACTGCGTGAGAACAATTTCACTGGATGCATAATTTAAAATTTGCGCGGTACACATAGCCTTTGAGTTAATTATATAAATAGAGTCAATAGGTTACACGGGGATAAGAAAACATTACCCACGTTTAGTATTACAAGATTATTTCTCGTGTGAACACGCGTCAACCACATTTCATTTTGTTTGTGGTGTGTTTTAGAAGCAGAAGTTATACGAATATAACACACAACATTGTGTATAGATGTTCACATTATGAAGGGGTTAGGCTTCACTCAAAAATTAAAACTGTCATCAATTACTCGTCATCATGTTGTTCTAAACCCGTAAGACCGCCGTTCATCTTCGGAATACAAATTATGATATTTTTTATGAATTCTGAGAGCAGCTGAGAGTTTCATTGTGTTTGGGCCCCCCTGGACGAGCGAGCATAGAGGCACGTGCCTAGAATGCCTATGCATAAATCCAGCCCTTTGCGCAATCGGGAACGTGATTGAGACACCGATGTTGTTTTCAAAGTGGAGTTTTGAGTAAACGAGACTAAGAATCATATATTGTCTTATGTAGCTATGATGCACAGAGGCCAATGGAGATGGTCACATAAAAATGTATATGCACGACGGTTCGGGTCGTGTGCGTAGTATGAACGGCAGACGGTACATCCGCGTCAACTCTCCATGGAAATGCTGACCGGTGTTCATGACTCGGTGTCATTGCGGGATGCAGGCATAATGGAAAAGCCAAGCCGGGCGGTTGAACGCAGTGGAACGCCAGATGACGCGGATCGTTCCCAGTTTTCACCGCGGCTAAAAGATAAAGCCCAGTGGAAATGTATCCTTAAACGCTAGGGGAATCGGGCGCATTCACATTACAGGCCTAAAGTGTGCCGCCACATCTCTGAGTGTAACCGGTTTGTAAACTAGTAGGTGTGTTCGACGTGACGCGGGGAGCCAGACTGTGCAAGACCCCGATAGGTGATATTACAGTACCACGAGAGCTACAGAAAGCAGACTGCTCCGTGTGCTTTCGAATCACTCTCGCGGATGATCAATCTGCGCCGCACCTCTTCTAGTCGAACACACCGACAAGTGCTGCAGGCTTATTGGCTCACTAACGCTGATGAGATGACCATAGGTTATTTTAGGAATTTGTTATTTTTCACGCAAACGGACAAGGACATTTTTAGATACTCGATTGTATCGAGGCAATTCGGTCGGTGCCTAAAAAAGTATCGACCCGATACAAGCAGCCCTAGTGTCAGGAGAGCTCTCAGAAGTCATCCAAAAATATCTGAATTTGGATTCCGAAGGATGAACGAGACGTACTGACAGGTTGCACAAGAGAAACAACATGAGGGTGGAGTAATTAATCTTTCGTGGGGAAACTAGCCTATTTTAATCTTAAAAAAAAAGGAAAAAAACGCCTTTGTTCAGCTTACACTTAATAAAAAAAAAACAAAATTTATAGAAACAGTCTGTTGAAAAGGTTGCCTGGGCCTACATGCAATGCATGCCACATGCAAAAGTCAGTCATTTGTAGAACGCAAGCTTATAGAGGGCACATAACTCTGAATTAATGAATTTAGGTAAATGGGTACAGAGCCAATGGTGGTTTTGTAGGCAAAAATTAATGCCTTTAATTTAGTGCGAGCAGCTACTGGTAGCCAGTGCAAAATGATGAACAAAGGTGTGACATGAGTTCTTTTCGGCTCATTAAAGATTAAACTTGCAGCAGCGTTTTGGATTAATTGTAGAGGTTTGATAGAACTGGCTGGAAGACCTGCCCAGAGAGCATTGCAATAGTCCAGCCTGTATTACACATTACGTTCCATAAAAAGTAAATGTTAGCTGCAAGTAACCCTAACCATATAGTTTTGAAGGTTACATGTATTAAAAATATTTAATTATTTACTCCGTATTGGAAAAATGTGTAATGACCTGTACACAAGCCACCTTAAAAAAAATGTAACCGTATATGCGTACTAGGTTATATTAAAAAAAAATTATGGCTGCACGGGGAATTTAAGTTTAATAGGAATAACGATGTTATTTGTCCACTGGTTTATTTATCATGAAAAATTTCAGTATTAATTTGGAATTTTGCATATCTGCATTGGTAAACAAGCATCCGCAAGTTTTTTCATGGTTGCCTTATTTCACGCGCTTTAATCAGGAGTTTAAACCCCAATCAGAGTGTTTTCTCGCTAGAAAATCAGATTATCTGCCCAGTGGTTACGAATCTTCTAACTGGAAACTTGTATGTTAGGGCTGTCAAAAAAAAATTCGAATATTCGTCGAATTTAAAATACAAATCCACATTCGAATGCAAAAACCTTGCATTCGAATTTTAGGTGTGCGTTAAGGACCCTTATCAGCGGTGCACGAGATGCGATGACGATGTAAGTGTCGTCGCATTATAATGTTTTTGTTAGCATATCCAGTTGAAGCCACTAGATTGTTCATTAAAAATATTGTGGAAAAAGACAACATCAATGCGGAGAAGATCTTGTTTACATCAAAACCAAAACCAAGCCGTTCACACAGAATCCATATTTCACACATTTTCTAGATGGACATCTATTACTGTTTGCACTCGCGTCTCGCACACAAGAGCCGCATGTTTAGAAAGCATGTAATATTAATGCAAGTTCAACTTTGAAAAAACATATATCGAGACTTGTCGAGTTTTTACCCCCACTGCATTCCGTTTTTAAATGAAAAAAAAAAATGTACTCGTGGTGATTGCTTCGCCCTTTGTATTTAACTATGCATACATACATGATGCTGTTTTGTTTATAGTAGTTTAAGCAACTTAATTATAATTGGTTTATAAACGTTATTTTAAACATTATGCACTTTTTTTAGAAGATAGTAATGTTATCTTATGCTTTGAATGATGTGCCCTCTTGTGGCCTCAGAAGAGAAACCAAAAGATTTTCTTCACCCTAACTGAAATTATGCATTTTAAATTAAAATATAATTCAAATTTTGATAATATTTAAGTACAAAATTCGAATTAAATTTTTCAGCCATTTAGACAGCCCTCCTAGTGGCAAACACTCTTACATTATGGAAACAAGCACTGTGCGCTGAAAAAGCCTGCAAACTTTTAGCGATCTCATTGATACATTCTGTGCAAACGTCTGTTTTCTGTCATGTGGTGTTTGGCGGTTTGTGACAAACTGTGAGCAAACCATGCAAGGTGATGCGGTTCTCTTGATTGTGCTTTTAAATGCCATTAATTCGATGAAATGTAAAAAAGTCATAATCTGATCTACCATTAAACTTTGTGCCATCCAGAGTACCGTAAAGGAACATGATTGTAGTTGTTTGCCCAAAGAGTTTTTAGATAACTTTCTGTCTTTTTCCGGACAAAGTCTAAAGATGTTTGGTGGGAGTGATGGCCGTCAGCCAAGCAGAAACGCCGTCACTGCGGTGCTGCGACCCGCAGTCTAATGCTTGAAAATACGAGTGGAGGTCTCATGCGCCACAGAGGGGGTGTTAAAGCCATCCTGAGCTGATGCAGGAGTATGCCTCCCTGTATACAGGGCAGCAGATGCGTGAGCGGTTGAGTGAGGATTTCGTGAACTGATCTTATGTCTTCAAGGGATGAGGTATGAGTTTCTCCTTTAAGAATTTCACTGTTCTCCAGTCATATAAAAACAGGAAGTGAGGAGAGGGCATGAAATCCGCTTGTGAAAACCCATTAATGAAGCAGAAATAACTTGTGTTTAGTCAAGTAGGAGGAGTTGCTGTTTAAGAAAAAGGTAGAAGAGGGAAGGAAAAGGCGAAAGAAATGTTAAGAACTCTTTCATGCAAAGCATGTATCCCTTAAAACTTATTTTTGATCATTAAAATTACATATTTAATGTTTTTTCTTGTGAAAATAATTTTTCATGCCTTAAAATAGCTTTAATAGTAACTCTACACCCTTACCTCATTTAATATACACGGGATCATGAATATGCAAATTAGTCCCCGCCTCCACTCAGTCACACCAGCCATGGTCTCCTGATTCACGGATAATGACGGATAAAACTGTTTTTTACTAGCCGACAACTACAGTGGATGCTGTAACATGCGTTAAAGTTACTACTTGACGATGTGTGTCCTCCAACATGCCCTTGAATACTCGAATGCCAGCAAAAGTTGTGATTCTTAAAGTGCCCTTATTATGCCTTTTCGAATATTACTTTTCATGCAGTGTGTCATGTAGCTGTATGTGAACAAACTATCTGCAAAGTTGTGAAGCCGACAGTGCACGATAAATAAAGTTATTGTCTATCAAAAAAAAGAGCTTGCAATCACATAAGCGAGTCGTCAGAAATTCGAATCTTATTCTGTTACGGCTCAACGTCACAAAGTAACACATTTGCATAATATCCGCCCACGTTCTACGTCGCCAACTTACCCGCCCACAAACACAGTAAAATTTCTGTGTGGTTAACATCATGTTGAGAAGACGCTGTATCCTCTACGCTGTGAGAGTAAATTTGTTTTATCAAATCTTATAATTACCACAAACTTGTTAACACTTACCACTGAGAAACGTCCTGCTCCAGTCGTGCTTGCGAATCAGTCTCTTGTCGATCAGCCAGTTCAACCGTTTCATCATCAGACTCCGGCTCAAATTGGTAAGGCACAATCGATACCATTTTTTCTATGTATTGACAAGTCTCCAGGCCTGTCACTCCGTTCATGTCAAAATGGCGGTTTCCAACACGCGCTGTACGCGGTAGACCAATCAAGAGCCAAGCTCTCTACGGCTCTGGACCAATCACAAAAGAATGTGCCATCTGACCAATCACAGCAGTGAGGGCTCAGAGAAAGGAGGGGTTTAGAGAGACTGATTCTTTGAACTGTTCGCACGAGTCGTTTCGAATCATTTAGAAATTAGTAAAATTAAATAATTTTTTGCGAACAACTTAACGTGGTTGTGTTACTTTGCGGCAGTAAACCTGTTTGGGACTCATAAAAAATATTTAGCAACCGTAAAAATGCCATAATAGGGGGTACTTTAATTCGCGGCACTGCGGCAATGGGGAAGTGCTGACGCAATGCGGGAGAGTGGGTCTGACTCCGGGCTAATTTACACTGTTGCCGTGGGTGATTATTTAAGTTAGGGTTCTAAATTCGCGTTAAACCACGGCTTCATGGGTTTTTGCTCTATTTTATTTTTGATTTTGGGCTGGTAATGCTGGTATATTTTTGCTATGCGATCTCTAGCACGCAATGTGGTGAGTGTTGTCAAATTGGAACTGAGAGGGATGTGACTAATGATCGGAATTGTATCTCTGGAGTGCATGGTTATTGAATTTTGCGACTAGCAAACAGAGGGGCGTTTCAAATGAATTTATGAGATTGGGAAACTACAGTTTTAAGGAGAATATACTCAGCAATGGTGTTGATTAATATATTGGCACATGGTTTGTCTAAAAGCAAATTTAGAAAAAGCACATAAACAAACAACATAAACTTGATTTTCACTACAGGGGGACTTTAACCACTGTGCGTCAATTTAAAAAAGTTACAATGAGGTCCTTGGAGGTCAAGAATGTCCATTAAAATGGTCATATAAATATTATATATATTATATTTTTTCCACTTTCACTGGCATAGATATTTTTATCAACATCAGTCCTGATCATAACTTCCAAAAATTAATTCATTTTCAAGATTTTAACCCTTTAAATGCCAGTTTGTGCACTTAATGCCACACAAAAAAAATATTATTTTCTGTATACTAAATGCTAAGCATTTGGATTATTATAGTCCTGAATATGTCAATGATTAGCAACAACCTTAATTTTGATGCATTATTTTTTTTTTGTGCAACAATCTTCTACATTGCGAGTAAATCACTTTTTGCTTAAATGGCACGGAGATTAAATATTGTGGTTTTAATAGGGACGTTTTTGTCCTTAATGTCCTGAGTGTAACTGTTTTTTTGTTACTAGTGTAAAATAGATTTATGAAAGTAAATGAGGGTGAAATATTAAAATTCCATATATTACATTTCTGTATGGAATTTCCATACTGTATGGAATTGTATACACATCAATGTGTATACAAACTATGATTTAGTCAGTTTTTTGTTTAAAAATAAATAAAGACAAAATTGTCCCTAAGGATGCCCATGTGTTAAGTATTGTTAACTAGAATTGGGGCCAGAATTATTGCATTCTTTACAATTCAAATCCTTTTTTAAATAATTTTGTCAGTACATTTCAAGTGTACATTTGAAGGATGCTATTGAAATAAAAATGAATTGCTTTCTCCAGACTCTGAAGGTTATCACAGGTGCCAGTAAACATGACCCTCGCAGTGTAGGTGGCTGTCTGCCCCTTTCTGAGTCTGGCACTCAGATGATGCTAGAGATTTTTGCAAGCATAGGCTCTGCTACACCTGAAGGCTCCAAAGGGCTCCTGTGTACCATCCCTTCTGCCATTGACCTCATGTTCAGCACGGCAGGGTAAGAAGCTTGAAGTCTGCTTTAGATGTAGCATCTTTGTTTGCTGAATTCACATTCATTTTTCTTCTGAGTTCACATTCACTTTTCTTGAGCAGTTGCGGTTTGTCCGTGCGGAACGGGCTGCTGATCATCATCATGCTGATTTCCAGCCACAAGAGCCTGGCAGAGCAGCTAGTCGCCTGCAATGTCAGTGCCACGCTAAAGAAGTGCCTTTCTGCTCAGAATCAACACAGCATGCTGGCTATTATCGCCCTCAACCACATCTCCATGGTTCACAAACTGGAGAAAAAAGGTACCATCATGCGTTATTTTAACTGCTTGCCAAATTGAACTTCTTTTAGGTGCTTTTAAAAAGCCCTGCGTTTGTGAAGACATTGGGTTAAAATATATAGTCATCTCCAGCACACTGATTTCTACACTCCTGTAATAAACAGAATGTTAATAAAGCAATGCACATTCATTCTTGACTTGGATTACACGTGTTAGTACCTCATTTGAAGTCACACGCAGCTCTGTTCGCCTCTGTAGAGTCTCAAGATGAGCATGACTTTAAGGACACAGAGCTGAAGATGTTGGTGGTGAGTCTGAAGGAAATGCCAGCCACTAAAGATGTTATACTGACCCTGGAGCAGCTGCTCTGTGACGACGCATCGGCAAGAAGCGGGAGAGGACGAGAGAAGCGAAGAATGGGAGGGGAGTGCCGTAAGGCGCAGGGTAGACACGCAAGCAGAGACACCTTCAGAGGACCTCATCCGCCTCATGGACCAGCACAGAGCGGATAGGGCTGCACAGCTGTCCATCCTGAGGTGAGCCCTTGATTTATTTAGGTAATAAATAGTTAACAGCTATTTCAAGCTACTTTGAGGTAGATGTACTCACAAAAACATGTCTAGGACACATTTAACCCTAAAATTCCTCAAAGTACATTGACAGAATAAGATATATAGTATATAGATACAATATATTATATATATACAGTACGTCATTCTTATATACAGTACCCAGTCAAAAATTTGGAATATACTGTACTACTAGCCTACACATAAAAGAATATCGGCAAAATATATCGGTATTCAGTCTTTGTCTACTCCCTATATCGGGGAGCGGCCCGCCAAAAAAACCAGATCGGTAGCGCGCTCTAATTTGATTGTCACAATTTATGATCCAAATGTGGAAAAACATGTAATGAAAATTACAATGTGGACAATTCCTTTGGAAAAATGCCTGATTATTCTTACATGTATGGTAGATAGCATTAATTACTAAAGGGGCAATATAAGTAAGAACACGGCATTGATGTTTTCCTACAAAACCCCCACTGGCTCTGCACCCATTTACCTAGTTTCATTACTTCAGAGTTATGTGCCCTTTAGAAGTTTGCGTTCTGCAAGTGAACGTTGCTTAATTTTGCATCCCAAAGAGGCACAAAATCACTTTCACTGGCTTTTAAATTAAATGTTCCCTCCTGGAGGAATTACCTGCCCAACTCAATCCGAGCAGCTGAGTCCTTAACCATCTTCAAGAATCGGCTAAAAAACACATCTCTTCCATCTTTATTAGACCCTCTAACTCTAGCACTTTCTATTATATTTTTTAAAAAAAAGTGTGCCCTTTTAGCCTTTTAGCACTCTATTCATTTGTAAGTCGCTTGGATAAAAGCATCTGCTAAATGATCCCGGGGGGAAATGTGAAAATATATATTATATATATACAGGTGCATCTCATTAAATTAGAATGTCATGGAAAAGTTCCTTTATTTCAGTAATTCAACTCAAATGTGAAACTCGTGTATTAAATAAATTAAACACACACAGACTGAAGTAGTTTAAGGATGTTGGTGTTTTAATTGTGATGATTTTGCTCGCACTTTAAGCACCAGCAATAAAAAAGGGTGTTAGTGAATTGTTCGGCGCATGTCTGGAAGAGTAGTTCATTACTCTACCGTGTACGCCAAAGTTGAGGTAGGGGGCTCCTTTTGCTTTAATTGCTGCCTCAGTTTGGCGTGGCATGGAGGTGATCAGTTTTGTGGCACTGCTGAGGTGGTATGGAAAACCAGGTTTCTTTGACAGTGGCCTTCAACTAATCTGCATTTTTTGGTCTCTTGTTTCACAATTTCCTCTTGACAATACCCCATAGATACTCTATGGGGTTCAGGTCTGGTGAGTTTGCTAGCCAGTCAAGCACACAACACCCATGGTCATTTAACCAACTTTTTGGTGCTTTTGGCAGTGTGGGCAGGTGCTAATTCCTGCTGGAAAATGAAATCAGCATCTGCATAAAGCTTTTCAGCAGAAGGAAGCATGAAGTGCTCCGAAATTTATTTGTAAACGGGTGCAGTGACGTTGGTTTCAAAAAACACCAACATGGACCAACACCAGCAGATGACATTAAACCCCAAATCATCACAGACTGTGGATGAGAAATCTGGACTATAGGGCAACGAGAGCCTTCAAGCAACTGTGGGTTATGTCTTCCCACCTTCCTCAGGGGACTCTAGGTCGCAACAACTTGGTTGCGCACCAATGAAATAGCAACAATACTTGCCTCTGTCTGAAAAGAGGACGTGATTTGGGAACACTGGGCAACAGTGTGCCAGTCTTCTTTCCTTACATAGAGGTAAACGCCTTTTGACGGGTCTGTGGTTTCAGGAGTGGACTTTTAACAAGAGGAATACGACAACTGTAAACTGTAGCCAAATTCCTTGACACATCTGTGTGTGGTGGCTCTTGATGCCTGGACCCCAGCATCAGTCCATTCCTTGTGAAGTTCACTCAAATTCTTGTATTGATTTTGCTTGACAATCCTCATAGGCTGCGGTTCTCTCGGTTGGTTGTACATATTTTTCTTCCACACTTTTTCCTTCCACTCAACTTTCTGTAACATGCTTGGATACAGCACTATGTGAACAGCCAGCTTATTTGGCAATGAGTGTTTGTGACTTACCCTCCTTGTGAAAGGTGTCAATGACTATCTTCTGGACAACTGTCAGATCAGCAATCTTCCCAATGATTGTGTAGCCTAGTGAACCAAAATGAGAGACCATTTTGAAGGCTCAGGAACCTTTGCAGATGTTTTGAGTTGATTATCTGATTGGCATGCCACCATATTCTAAATTGTTGAGATAGTGAATTGGTGGGTTTTTGTAAATGTGAGCCAAAATCACCACAATTAAAAAAAAACAAAGACTTAAACTACTTCAGTCTGTTTATTTAATACACGAGTTTCACAATATGAGTTGAATTACTGAAATAAATTAACTTTTCCACGACATTCTAATTTATGAGATTGCCGGTATGTGTGTGTGTATATGAGTCATTAGATTAGCATTGTTGCAATACTGTATTTTTTATTCTATTACAGCAGAAATAATCATTTTAATACAGTTTTTAAATGAATAATAAAAATTAATTAAAATCATATAAGGCAAGTACATGAATTCCCATGAATATAGTACTTTTAAGTTTGGTAAGTATAATAGATTTGTTTGCATAGAAGTTGACATTATGACGTTAGGTTTAACGTCTGTAATACGAGGGGTTCATTATTTCAAATTAAGTTTGTCGTTAGGTTTTTTTCTCTTGATGCACGAGTTTGAGGTAATTTATGTTTTTGTAGGGTATATGAGATCGATTACGAGGTAAAAACATCGTTGAGAACAAAACTATCGCAACCGTACTGGGGGGCGTATGGAATTTTGTATTAGTTAAGAATTAATTCAAAATAAGGCAAATTCTGTCATTATTACTAACCTTGCCTGATTAATGCAGATAAAGAACAAAAAAAATATAATATAATATTTTTTTAAATGGTCTTTTGTTTTATGGGCAAAAAAGTCATAGGGAGTTGGATAGCGGGCTGCGACACGGTATAGATTGGAAAAACTCACATGCACTATTTTTTGAGAGGAACAGATATATATCGATATGAGAAATTTCAGCTGACTTCAATGAGCTCTTTTGGGGGGGAAACAAATCAATGATTGGGTGAGTTTTGTAGAAGGCGAGGTAAATCAGCATGGACAATAAACAAAATCTACAAGGAAAAGATAAAATAACAGAACAAAGACCTAAGAAAAGGAATAAACAGATATGCTATGAGAGTGGGCTTTATTTTTTGCAGAGGGATAGTCGCTCTAACAGGTATTCAGGTACAGAATGGCGGGGGGCTGATGCGCAGCATCGCGATATCGAAGGGCTGAGAAGGCCGAACATATATCGCATGCGAGTCAACTGTTGAGGACTATGGAAAAATAAAATATCGTTCTATGTATGGTGATTCAAACTAGCTTGAAACGTGACTTGAATTCAAAGTGGATAGTATTGTTGTAACGGAGTTTCGTATTTACTATGTCATCCTTCCACAGGCTTTTGAACAACGAGAAGTGATTTTGGGATACTAACAGGAGGATCTGTCATGCGCTGGCATGGGGGAGTATTGAGCACTTTGCCTGGCACTCTTGCGGGCACGTGGTGTGGTCGCAGACAGGAGGGCAGGGGTACTTTCCCGTCATTAGCTTTATAAGGTCATGGTTGTAATACTAGATTTTAAATCGCTCTTTGAGTCCGACGCCACGCCCTTTAGGCGTACAGCGAGCAAGTATATACGCATGTGCTGGTGTAGTATCGCACTTGTCGTGTGCATATACCGAAATACGATAAGACTATGCACGGTTGGTGATGTGGAAGTCGGACTGTGGCGACTCCACGAGAGGAGCGCTTAATACAAAGACAGAAAAGAAGTGGACAAACCGCACAGCAGCACACGAGCAGCCTCTGGCTCATATGGCAGTGGAGGCCCGCGACGGAGAGGCACAGCAGGGGAGGACGCTGATCCATAGGACGACTGGGAGGGAAGTACGCCAGCACGTCTACCGCAAGAAAAGGATATAACGACAAGGGTGGACGCTCGGATAGTGTAGCAGGGTAAAGTGTAGGTGGGGGGATGCGCTTCACACAAGAGTAGAGCATATTTGTAAGGAAAGTCAACTGAGTGAACAGCATTTGTAGCTGATAGGCTGGTTTCTGGGTCACCTGACCTCGAACAGACTTGTTCCTTAGAAGTCTTTTACATAAACATTTAGGTGGAGCTTAACAAAGCAGGTTTTATTGGATGGTTCGTATCTAGAATGGTTTAATGGTTTGTTAGACGATCAGAATAATTAATGGACATGTTCACTGAATTACACACTCCATATCTGTATCTTTAGATGGTCCTTGGTCAGATTGAAGAGCATCGTCGCAGCCATCAACCCATCAATATTCCTTTCTTTGATGTGTTCCTCCGGAACTTGTGCCAAGGTATGTTCATAAAACACTTACAGAAAAACACTTGTAAAAGATACTAAATTGATAGAGCAATAATTCACCCCACAAGTTAATTTCTATTCACGGCCACGATGGTTGAATCTAAGGGCTCATGTATTTCAGCAGGATCTGATGGAGTTAGAACCCAAGACCGCCGCTCATATTTTGGTTCAATAAATTCGTTTACACACGGACAGTGTATGGACACACATCACGGAAATGGGGGTGAAAGAGAAAATGATCTTAGCTACTTCACCTTCAGGCATGACTTCAAAGTTTTCTGAAATCATGAGATAGCTTTGTGTGAGAATCATCATCCACGTTGTTGTATGGGAAAAAATATCTCCTTTTGTACCTACTACACAAATGAAATAATGTGGAACATATTGTACTAACCATGTAATATTAATATGTTAGTTTGGGTTGAAATTAGTTCATTAAACTACGGCCTTAGTAGAACCAGATTTGCTTACGAAACAACCGTGCTGTAGTACTAGCCCAAAGGTTTAGGTATACTATAACAGGTACCAAACGTTTTCGGTGATTTTGATGTGTGCAGTGGTCTCCAGAGCTCAGTGTGGAACGAAAGAGACAAAAGTGCGGGAGAAGGTACGTGGAGGGTCTCCGCCAATCAGACGACGAGCTGAGCAACTGGCACGGAATGTACCGGCTCCCTTTATCAACATTTACAGCATAAAGGGTGAATCAGGTATAGCGGCCTAAGATACGCTTTATTTAGTGAATGTGCTAAAAGAAATCTCTAGATTCTCATTTACAGAAACAGCTAACGGTGCTGGAATGAATGCCTCAAAATCAAGATAAAGGGACCAGACTTTTTTTTTTTTTTTTTAAGCATGACTGTTAAGCACTAATCACAAGCAAATGTGCGGTTTTCCCGAATATGCAGCATATTGGTACAAGCAAAATGTGTTTTTTTTTAAGTAAAAAACTTTTTTAAACATTTCAGTCGCGAGTAGAGTATTGTCAATATTTTCTTTTTTGCTCCGTTTTAGTTAGTAAAATATAGTAGGTAGTAGCAATATTCATATGGACATTCGAACAACGCATTCATAAAAACAGTCACGTGTTTTGTTCTGGTGGATTTCTGTATTCAAAATTGCACAACATTCATTCATTTATAACTTCCCTATCGTGTCTTACTGGCATATATTTAATATGGTTTAATAAATATTTTCCCTTATAAAGGTAAAATATTGGACCTAGAAACCCTAGAATATTTCCCTTTAATGGAAGAATACATTTCTGTCACTGCAACTTGATGAAGATCCTTTATCATTTTCTTCATTCACAGGCAGTTGACTGTGCTTGTAGCCAGTGAGGACTCAAGTTACATGCCAGCTCGCATTGTAGTCCTAGGAGGAGATGATCCCACAAACATCAATACTGAACTCAACACTGTGAGAAAGCCCTTCTCATTCATCTTCATCTTACAGGTGGTGACTGCACATTGAACTTTAAGATGATACTTTCTCTTCTTTTTTTTGTGTTGGACAGGTAAATGTGGCACCCTCCGCCAGTCATGTGTTTTTGCTGGAGAATATGACCCGCTTCTGGCCCATCATTCAGATCAGAGTCAAAAGATGTCAACAGGTCGGACCTATAGAATGAAATGTGGCAGAACTTGCCTGGAGTTATATGTAAATCCTAAGATGTTCTTTATTCCACTTCTAGTACAAAGTATGTTTCTTCCTGTCAACAGGGTGGCATTGACACACGAGTGCATGGGTTTGAGGTTCTGGGGCCGAAGCCCACGTTCTGGCCGGTGTTTAAGGAGCAGCTGTGCTGCCGCACTTATCTCTTCTATACGACAAAAGCTCACACCTGGTGCCAGGAGATCCTGGAGGACAAGAACCAGCTGCTGCAGCTCTTTAACAGGTGAGACCTTCTGTCATAGCTATAAAGTTGAATTAAGATGGTAGGAGGTGTTATTGTTGCTGATTTGTATTAAAACCCCTTATATTTTCGTGCGTCTCTCTGGGCTTCAGGTTAAACAGTGCCCTGAAACATGAGCAGATGTTTGCTGACCGTTTTCTGCCTGATGCCGAGGCCGCAGAGGCTTTAGGCCGAACCTGCTGGGAAGCTCTCATCACCCCCATCGTACAGAGCATCACTATCTCAGGTAACCAGCACTTACCTGTGACTGAAGTCTGGTCCAATTTCCAGCTTGTTCTGGCTAAGTACCACCCACTTAAAAAGGAAGGGACCATCTGACAAACACGCAAAAAGCATTAAACCCCAGTTTTTGTTTCGTTTTTACATACTGCTTAGAGAACGGTTTATGTGAAATATATTATACCACATTAATAGATTAATGCTGAAAAACAAATTATGGCGTCAAACATCGGAAAAGTGCTTTTATCAATCCGGTATCTCCAGTTGTGTGTGCCGTATGAACTGGGTGGTCCATTTCGATTGAATTTCCGATCATCTTCTTTATAACAGAGACTTCTACTCTCAGCCCTCTGTCCTGGTTGATGAGCGAATATTTGGAGAACACTGAATCCTCCAAGAGATGTAAGAGCTCAGCATCCATCTTCAACTCCCGTGTGCGGCGTCTCACTCATTTGCTTGTCCATGTGGACACCAGCACAGTTGATACAGAAGAGCTCAAACCTCCCATCAAATCCAGTGAGTGCCTTCAAAACAATAAAAACTACAATACTTCATTCTAGAGACTGGAGTGCCACTACTGTGGAGTACTTTTAAATATACATGAGACATATTTGTTAGTTTCATGGTGGTCCTAAGTCTTTTCTGGTAAGCCAGAGAACAGGTGTGCTGTTTTTAAACCACCTACTGTAGATTGTGTTAAATGAAGGCTTCTGTATTTCAAGGTATTTTTCTTGTTTTCAGAAGGTATCAACAGAAGCAGAGATTTGAAGAGTAAGTAATAGTGTAGATGCTAATGTTATTTTATTTTGACTTAATTTTATGTACATCCATCTGCTCCGCTGAACTCCAAACTAACCACGACAATGCCTTTTTATTTATTTATTTATTATTTTTTTCATTAATTCAGTTCCGCTGTCTTTAAATCTGTTTTTGAATTGTTCTGGCTTCCCATTTAAATCGCTGGTAGGGCTGCACGATTTGATAATTTAGGACTGCAATTTTAGAAACATTTAATGTATTTCTGTTGGTTGGATAACAGAATATCTAGAAAAAAGCATAAACCATATTGAAACAACAGCTTTCATGCTAATAAGTAGGTTGAAAAACTGCAAATTGTTAATTTTTCATGCCCTTTTATCTCCAAAATGATTTTGTTTTGTCCATGTTCTGCAGCCAGTACAAAGAGTCCACACTTGAGTCCTTGTTACAAGAACCAAACTCAATCTTGAAAATCAAATCCAGCGAAAATGAACTCTTTGCTTTCACATTGAAGCCAAAACTTGAAAGTGAATTTCAATCTTTCGTCTTTTTTATTTATGTATTTACCCCCCCCCCCCCCCCCCCCCCCCCCCCCCCCAATCACGTTGAGTATTCTTTTGTTGTAATGTTGATATAATATTGAATTTTTCATTACAACATTTAGTATTTCTATTTTGCATGGGGAAACTCTTGTTGTTGGTTTTTTAACACAAAGACTTTTATGCTTGTAGTTGACCACTTTTAATGTGCCCATTTTTAAAATCAGGTGAATTGCTTTTCTGCACAGTGCCATTGCTTTATTCTAGATTTGTGTAGGCCAAAAGTCTTGGAAATTAAAAATAAACACTGAAATTCTTTGTTTTCATTGTCCATGTTAGAATTTAACTACAGATTTAAAGGGAACCAACATTGTGATTAATTGTGCAGCCCTAATTGCTGGCACATTGTTTTGATGTTTTGGTTAGTAGCCACATGACATGTGATTGGTTTTGAAATTTGGTGCAACTTGTTAAGAGCCCTAATTTATGTCCTTTTTTGTTTTGCAGATGGTAAAGAGGGAAAGAATAAGGAAACGACAGCAGTGAGCTCATCTTCATCCTCTGGCAAACCAAAAGTGAAGAATACTAGCAGCATTGCAGGCATCGCTTTGTGCTGGCAAGGTGTCGTTCAGCGACAGGTTAGACATTTATTTTAGATTTGGTGAAATGTAGGATTGAAATGTGGAGCTTTAGTAGGTGAAAGTATAATCAAATTAGTCAAAATACCTGAACAAAATAAAAAATCATTCAGAAATCGGTGAAATTTTCTGCTGAACTTTACACCACCGATTCCATGTGTCCATGTTTCAGTTTATTTAATTAAAAATATGTTGATTTACAATCAATGTGTCTCAGCCTGAAATTAACTGTACTTCCACTTATCAATTACTGTAATTCTGGATACATTTTTGTTTGTCTCCTTCCAGGTAAAGAGTTTCCTAGATTCGACATGCAGCCTCCCTGACTTCGTAGAGCTTTACAGGGGTCTGTTCCTCCGGCTAAAGAATGCCATGGAGGAACTTTTTGGCCAGCACACTGCCTTTGTGCTTGCGCTCCGTCAGGGCTTTTCTGCCGCCTTGCTCCAGCTCTCCATCCTGACCGCTATGCATGTGAGTCAACAGGGAATACTTGAGTGAATGTTGTGAAACCTGTCAAGATTATGTCTGTCATATTGCCCATGTAATCTAATTCATAATTCAAGAACTAATTAGGGTTATTTTTCGGAACATTAGGATACTTTGAATTTAAATGAGAATTCAAAAGTAATTCTGTTTGTTTATTACAACACTTGAAGGTGAGTGAACGTTTTGCGCAGTACATAGACAAGATGATCCAGGAAAGTGGAGTGGACTCTGGAAATGTGGACACGTTAAACCAGCTCCAGCAGTTCCTGGAGCCCATGCTGTTTCTCTCCGGTCTGGAGCTGGCCAACACCTTTGAGCACTTTTACAGGTATGAGAACGGCTGCCGCTAACTAGGGCTGAGTGATGTTTCATAAACAATGATATAAACATTTTTCATTTCTATAATTGTTGATATTTGGTTCACTATTTTTGTATTTGTTCTAAAAAGGGGTGATCAACTTAACTGTTTTATCAATGAAATATCATTATTTCTATAAGATTGAAAAGCATGGCACAAGAATTGTTTTCTGGGAAAACACTAGCTTTTATTATGGCTCACCCTGTTTTTCACATTGTACATCTCTTCTTCTGTGCTCAGGTACTATCTGGGGGATCGGCTGTTGGGTCAGGGGAAGGTGTGGTTAGAGAGCGCTGTGGTGGAGCAGATCGGTACCTGCTTCCCAAACCGGTTTCCCCAGCAGATGCTGACCAACCTCAGTGAATCTGAGGAGCTTCAACAGGAGTTTCATCTTTACCGTCTACAGCAGCTGGACAAAAATCTGGAGAACTTTGAGGAGGTGAGAATAATAGAATACAACTTTACAACTGGTATTAATCCATCTCTTTTGTCCTCTTTTGACTTCTTTGAGAGGAGGGTCTATAGGCAGAGATATATATATATATATATAGTATCTGCTTTAACACAAACACACTGTGTTTCAGAGTCATGACTGGTAAGAGCAATTTTTTTTCACCTTCAAACCAAACTTACATTTTCAGCCGGCAAAGTTTAAACCCCATCTGCCTAGTGTGCTTTAACAACACGTCCCGTAATATTTTCGAATTGGCTCAGTAGGCGCGGAGGAAGAATTCTTTTGTGGCTGCACAAATCTACACTACACATCTACACTACAAAAGTAATCCGGTTGAATGCATTGCCAACTACCTCTGGAAGTGGTTGAAAGTGTATAAATGCATCATTAAACACTACCAAGTTTTAATTTGTCTTGAAATCTAGTCTTTAATACTGACTGCTCGACTAAGTGCTAGACTTTTTTTGCTTGTTTGTTTGTTCAGACAGTGTGGTCAATATCCATTATTAGGCGTCTAATGATGCGTTTTTATGGTTCGATATATAGAAGTCTTTTAAGATGCACTTTTTTGACTCTCACGTGAGCCACATCTGCACACAATGTCCTGAAGAAAAACTATCAAATATTTGTGCTTTAACAACTTTATTTTTGAAGTTTCTTTTTTAATAATTCTTCTGTATAAATATAATTTATTATTTTTTTTTTTTGGGTAACTGGAAGTTGATGCTAAGTGAAGAAGACAAAGACTTTCTTGACTTGTCATTGCTCATCTCATTGCAGCCAATGATGAGCTGTCATCAAATTATATGTTGGACTTTTTTCATTATTTGTTTTTCTTTATTATTTAAAGGGGGGGGTGGGAAAGGGGGGTTGCGGGTATATGATGCTGCTTAAAAAAATTTTAAAAGAACATTATTTTTTTTATTTGGTGTAATGAAATGTGTTTTTATGCGGTTTAAGGTTTGTTTAAAGTTTTAAAAAAAAAACACATTTTCCACATACAGTACATTATTGTTTCTACTCTATGCCCGCCTTTGGGAAACGCGTCGATTTTACAAAGACATAGGGTTGAAAAAAAAAAAAACAGCGAGGGGTTGTGTGGTGCTATGTGATATTGGCCCCAGCTCAAGCTAGAATCCAGTTGTCCAGTGTGTTGTGATTGGCCGAATACCTCAAGCGTGGACGGAAATGTTACGCCCCTTAACACACTCTGATGCCGTGTTCCGGCCGGAAACGAGCGACGAGGCACCATCCAAAAACATTCAAAAACCCCATTACAAAACGATGGCATTTGTTGTATAAAGGGGGCCCATAATTACTGATATAAGCTATCCTGTATTTTTACGCGTTGCGTGCATTGCATCGTTGCCCGTAACATAAAACCATGCTTGCATTTGTGATCGGAGAAATGACAAACAAGTGCTACTATACACTGCTCAAAACTCACATTTTAATCATCAGTGGCAACGGAAAAAAAAACACAGCGGCCTACGGGTGGGCGACAAGCCCGGCTTAGAGGTTGTGCTGAGGGGCGGGGGGATAGTGAAAGTTGATTGTATTCCCTCACGCGACCAGCACCAAAATCAGCTCTCTGGCATGACGAAGTGGGAATCGTTCCTCTTTGGAATAGAACAAACAAAAGTAGTTTCACTTCAAAACGAAAGTAGTACACAGAAAACCTTCACGACATGGCGGCGGCGGCAAAAAAACAATACTACAGCGAGAATAAAAAAAAGTTACGCATTCTTTCTTTGCGTAAACATTTGGGCAACGTTATGCAAATCTTCCCACATAGCGAAGTAGATATGTGGGGGCATGTTAGAACAAGCCGTTTTAGGTAGGAATGGTTGACTCTTAACTTTTTGATTTGCGACTTTAGTCTTTGCAACCTTTGCAAATTTACAGATCTTCTTTATGCACCAAGGGCTTGTAACACTCCAAAAAGAAAGGACAAATTGAAATCGCATCAATGACCACTTTAAAAAAAAAAAAAAAAAAAAAAGTAAATTGTTATGGATTGTCCAATTTGGTAGGATTTTCAATTTTAAATGTTCCTATATATTATGTAGCATTTATGAGTTAATAAAAAGTAAAATAGGTGTGAAATAGAGCACAAACCTCGTTTATAGTTATATATAAATTGATTGAACAGGATTTTTGCAAAATGCCAGGGAATATGCCCTAAACTAGGGGAAGGGCAAGCGCTTCTAACAAGGTGTAAGGTGGATTTAAGCAGACAGAGGTTTCCCAGAGCGTTAGTTAGTTTAACTATTATAGATTTCCACTTCATTAAATTCCATTCTAATGCTCTGTGTTATTGGCAGCAAGGATCAGATTTGTGCGATATTTTATTTTCATTCTATAGTATTCAAGTGATCCTTAAAATCGCCTTTTTTCCCTTGCTCTTTGTTCACCCTTTCTTCCTCTTCATCTTTTCCTCTTTGCTTGACTTGCTCTTCCTTTTTTGGTTCGTGCCGTTTTTCAAAGCCATACGAAAAGTTATTGAATTGTAAGTGAAGTATGCCCCTCTTTTGAAAAAAATACAAAGCGACAGGAAAAAAAAAAAAAAAGCAAAAAAAAAAAAACCCAGGAAAAAAGCAGCACTCCTCTTGCGCCTGCTGCATTATTAGAACATCGGTATGGTATTTTTAAAAAAAAAAAAAAAAAAAAAAAAAAAAAAAAAAAAAAAAAAAAAAAAAAAAAAAAAAAAAAAAAAAAAAAAAAAAAAAAAAAAAGAAAAACATTAAAAATCTAAACATCAGAGCTTCAGGGGTTGTGTGCTGCTTACAATCAGAAATAAAAATTTTGTCCCCACGATCAACGTTTGTTGTTTTTCATGATCTCGAATCATCGCTGTTCCTGTCTTGTACGGCCGGGCCGAGTAGTAGGTACGAGAGTAGAGGAATATAGAAGGTACGAGAGTAAAAGCGTACCCAGTACTGAGGTATAGAGGACAAGGGCTCCGGTACGGGGGTCCGACGTACGGGCCGTCCGAGTACTGAGAGTCCCGAGAAGGCCGAGTCCCGAGAGTAGGTAAGTAAGAGAGAGTACTACCGAGTACTGTAGAGATGAGGAATAGAGGAAACAGAGTACGGGCCGAGTACTCGGGCGCTGTGTTCCACACATCCCTAATCGTATTTTTGTGCGTTCATGCGTTATGTGTTGTAAAGGAGTTGAGTTTTTGTACAGGAGGTAAGTGTTGATTTATTTTAGGTAGATTGCCAACAGGACTTTCTAAAAATCCTATTGTCATTTTAAATGCTTATTGCTGTGCATATTTTTGTGGTTCTTCGTCATTCTGTTTTTGTGATTATTACGATAATGGAATTGAGACGGACGTGCTTGCTGAACACGCGAGGGTGAGGGGAGCCACAACACGAGAGACAGAGAGTGAAGAGTGTGACGTGAAAGTGTTGTTAGAGGGACGAGCAGGCGAACGAGGAGTAGTAGTTGGTGAGTTCGAGAGTGATTAGCGTAAGTGACGTGCAAGTGTTGGTGTTGTCACCACGCTGCTGGGTTGTTGTCGGCTCCCCGCTACCTAGAGGACCCCAGCAAACACTTCCTACTCAACTTGGCAATTAACCTGGCCAAATTGCAGACTTTTATGCCAACGGTTAGGTGAAAATTCCTATGATCTATGGACCGAATTAGAGAAAAGACGCGATGATGTGGGTTTTTTTTTTTCTCTGGAAGACTGCCGATATTTAGAAATCCGAGTTGTCGATATGTGGATGACAGAATTTTCTTTTTTTTTTTTTTTTTTTTTTATCGGTATGTTATGTTTGTCCGATTTTTTTTTTTAACGCGCCCTTAATCTCATTAAAAAGAAGGTTTGAGTAAAGTGTAGTAGAGGCAGTAGTAGTAGTAGTAGTAGCCCTAAGGCCATTAACACCTAAGGATGATAAACTATTAAAGGATATAACGATGGTTTTAGAGGTGAGGATATTTCTAAAAATGTTTTCAATATGAAGAATAGCAGAGGGTCCACACCACAGACCTTATACGATAAAGGCACAGAAGAAAGATATCATTGGAATCCTTTTCATGAACGATAAAACATGACCGCCAATCAAAATAATTCCGCCTGTAACAAGCTGAGAATGTTTAAAGCAGCAGAACGAGCGTGTGCGCGGCTTTACAGACAATATCGTCCGCTGGTGTTGGAAGCCCTTAATAACGTATCTTGATAGTATCGTTTCTTGGTTTTGTGACGGGGCTTAATTCAGAGTAGTATAAGACAGGACTCAAAACTTTAAGCACCCTTATCAAAACAGTTATGAAGCATCGATTTTTATTATGTATTTGCTGACAGACACCGTGTTTTCCCACAGACTTGAAAAATCTCTGCAGCAGGAGGCCGCTGTTTGGAGCGGCAGAAATATAGGAGGTTCCCTGGTAATGGCTTGTAATCAATAAGCGCTACTTTATCAGGCCATTACAAGGAAAGACGAAAATGAAAAGATATCAAAGCTTTCTGAAGACGGTCGGTCGTCTTTTCAAAGATACATTCGTATAAAAACACCTGCGCTGCTTTTTCATTTTGAAACGTGCAGTGCTCAATTTATTCAATGAAGTATAAGCCTTTTAGAAAATCCATTTGTGGCGGTCAGTTTTGATATTGTGACGAGCCGCCACAAATAACTCAATGTATGGGAAACACTGGACACTGCTAGATATGGCCATAATCGAAGTGATAACAAAAGGAAAAGAGTTCACACATATTACACAGCCTGCTGCTCATAGCTGCTTAAGTTTCGTCTGAATTGTTTCTACTTTCTCAAGCAAATGACTGGTTGCACTTATGAATATGACAAGCACGATCGGCATCAATTCTATTAGGGTAAAACGTAATTACGCTTTCGAAGCGGTCTGTTTTGTCCTGGCATCATTAGCTGAAGCTGTGTGTGAACTCTTAGCTGCCCGCAGATGCGCCTGCCTATAAATCGGCCTAAAGATGCCGATTAATTTAAAAAATGTCGGCCGATCAATTGGTGGACCTCTAAATGCAAATGATGCAGCCTAGTAAGAGGTTCTGTTGTAGTTGAAGTTAATCTGTATGTGTGTATCTGTCCTGTAGGTCAGCGCATGTATGGTTTGACCCACAGTAAGCCTCGGCGGCTGCAGTGGACATGGCTCGGCCACGCAGAGCTTCAGTACGGCTCCTGTACTCTCTACGTCTCCACACTGCAGATGTACATCCTGCTACAGTTCAACAAACATGAGGTACTATCTGAAGACCAAAACATGATGTGAAGTTTTTATATATCAGAATTGTTCACTTTCTTCCTGTTCTACAGGATGTGAATGTGGAGATGCTGCAGCAGGCCACAGGTCTCTCTCCAGCCATGCTGAGCCATGCCCTCAAGCCTCTCACTGCAGAGAAGGGGATTCTCACTCACACCGGCTCCAGCCAGGACCCCATGAGAGGTGAGAAATCCTCACTACGACAGAACGAGATGACGTCTGTTTTCTTGATGCATTGATTTTAATAAAAATCAGTGCATCGAGGAATACAATAGAGGAAGTATTTTAATATACACTTAAGTTTGGAATAATTAAGATTTTTTTCTCTTAGCTCACGTATTCTCAAAAATACTTAAAACACTACAAGTTGTTAAATATTATTCAATTTAAAAATATATATTCTCTTCATTTAAAAAAAAATATATATATATAGATATATATATATGATTTATTTATATAATAAAATTGTCATTTGGCAGATTGATTTGCAACTCAATAGAATCTGTAATAATTGGGATAATCAGCATATTAGAATGATTTCTGA
Source organism: Sinocyclocheilus anophthalmus (assembly GCA_018155175.1). Classification (NCBI taxonomy): domain Eukaryota; kingdom Metazoa; phylum Chordata; class Actinopteri; order Cypriniformes; family Cyprinidae; genus Sinocyclocheilus; species Sinocyclocheilus anophthalmus. The sequence continues at coordinate 60,209 of JADLZN010010364.1, forward strand.
AGCATCATGTGACACTGAAGACTGGTAATGATGCTGAAAATTCAGCTTTGCGTCACAAGAATAAATAAAATTTTGAAATATATTGGAGTAGAAAACTCTTACTTTAAATTCTAAAAATGTTTTACTGCATTTGTCATCAAATAAATGCTGCCTTGGTGAACTTAAGAGACTTTTAAAAACATAAAACCTACAAATTATTCCAAACTTATTAGTTTTTTGTTAAGTGTAAAGGATTTAAAAGTTAATTATCTGAATCACTGTTTTGAATCATTCAGTGCTTCGAATTCTGAATGTACAAAAAATCAAACCGAAAACCATTTAATTCTGAATTTTTCAGGGGTCCTGAGACTGAACAAGAAGACCCTCTCGCAGAGCTCAGACAGACACGGTTACCATTTCCTGCTTCCCAAGCAGACCTACCTGAATGTGGATGAAGATGCTGCGCTCACACTAGAGAGGAAGAGGAACTACATCTATTGTCTCGTTGTGCAGATCATGAAGAATGAGAAGGAGATGCATATTGACAATTTAGTGTTCATGGTAAAGTATGGATTATTTTGCATGGGGCCTGTCTATCTATATATCTGTCATTATTTATTTATTTATATAATAGAAATAGAAATATATTTCATTTTGAAAATATTTTTATGACTATTAAGCACATCTCCCAAAATCTAATAATTGTACTACAAAAAGAAAATAATTTTAAATTGTAGTGTTTATGTAATAATTAGGGTTGTCACTATTCCTTGATTCAATTAGTGTAATCTATTTTTAAAAAATTCTTGATTGCATTTTACCCGTGTCGAGTAACTTGTAAGACAAGACAAGAATCCTATTATAAGAGCATTCATTATAAGACCGTTTTCCAAGGCTGCTTGACATATTAAACCCATTTAAAAACCATAATAAAGCATAATGCTATTGTGAATTCAGAAATGTTACGATTCGATTAAATAACTGTATGCGATGCAGGTTTAAAAATTAACCTTCTCCTTCTGGAGTTATGCGTTTAGACGTTTTGATGTCCACATATTTAAGACATTACAGTGGCTGCAGCATTTCTGTCGTAAAGAAATGGCCAAATATTAAAGATTAAGTGAACATTTACTGAGTCAATATTAAACAAAGATTAGATTGCGCAGTAAAGTTTAAAAACAATCGTCAGGCCGTTGGCTGCAGGCATTTGTTATAATGCGTAATGTACATTAGATCGGTTGTTTATAATACATTATGTATTTTGACAGTTTTGTTCAATAAAACTATATGATTACTTGCTTTTGATACTTTTATTTGAACTAAATATTATTACCTTAGTACATTAAAAAATATATATTATAATTATCCGATTTCTCGATTAATCATCAGAATAATCGTCAGATTACTCGATTACCAAAATAATCGTTAGTGACAGCCCTAGTAGTAATACTGCTTTTGATGCTAATTTTTACACTGGAAAAAATGCTGTATGTAAATTTAAAAAAAAAAAATAGTGATTTTCATGAAAATTCAAATCAATTAGTTCTGAATTTTTTTTTGTCTTTGTGGGAAATGTGCTTTTGTATGTATGTTATTATGAACAAAAGTGATCATAGAAAAACCAGACGTTACAGAAGATGAGTTTGTGTGCTTTTTGCGTGTTTCCTGTGCCGTTGCAGGTGTTGGACCGGTGTCAGAAGCAGGAGTCGAGTCGGACTCGCACCTCGGTCCGCTTCAGCTGCAGCACTACAGACGTGCTGTCCTGCATCATGCACGTCATCAACAAAGGCTACCTCCGCCGCAACGAGGAAAGCCCACACATCGTGGAGTTCTTGATGGAGGACCCGTCCACACCCCGAAAGGGCCAGGCACAGTTCTCCTTTAAGATGGACGTGAAAAAAAGCTCCGCAAGCAGCAGCGGCGGCAACAAAGCCGACACCAGGTGTGCTGATGACCCTTAACCCTTGATCCCTAGACCCCCCGTGCAAGAAAGGAGGCAGAGAGCGTGGCTTTCACCAACGTTTTTCTCTCCTCTCAGGGCTTTTCTTTTTTTTCTGAAATGAGACATGCACTGATACCGAACAGGTGCACTCATTGGGGAGAGTAGCTTGTCTATCCTTTTGCTTTTTTTGTTGAAAGCTCTTATATTTCCTGTGTGTGCAGCTCTGTTTCAAAACCTAGTGAGTTTCCTACCTAGATGGGCTCCTAGTGCTGTCAACCGATTAATCGCGATTAATCGCATTCAAAATAAACCTTTTTGTTTACATAATATGCGTGCGTACTGTGTATATTTATAAATACACACACACTCATGTATATATTTAAGAAAAATGTAATGTTTATATATTAATGAATTTATATATAATATAAATTATATGAATATACATATATGCATGTAAACACATGTAAATATTTTCAAAATATATACATGCATGTGTGTGTATTTATATATGCATAGTAAATATACACAGTATGCACACATATATTATGTAAACAAAAGCTTTTATTTTGGATGCGATTAATCACGATTAATCATTTGACAGCACTACGGGCTCCTGATGCTATTATGAAAGATGTTTGTGGGATATGTGGAGTTGCTGCTCATGTAGAGCGTTCCAAATCATTAATCTTAGAAGACCGCTGCCTGTGTCTGCAGTAAACTGGGAAGCAGCTCACTAGGTTTAACGTTTAACATTAATGTGGTTTAACGTCTGCAGTTGTGCTAACTGTGACCTACTCAAGGGCGGAGCTAGAGCTTAGTCCAGTATCAGTGGTAAGAAATGAATATTGGCATCGGCCAATGGAATGCCTTGTGAGATGCTCTTTTTCTTATGTTGCAAGACTTGTAAATGGCACTAAAATTTGTGATCATCGGTGGACTGAAATTCAGTCCTGTTATTAAATGAAGGCTGCTCAGTTCCTGTCTGTGCCGTAGTGAAGGGGTTAGTTCACCCATAAATGAAAAGTGTTGTTTAATCCCCCATGTAGTTCCAAACCCTACGCAAATGAAGGTATTTTTAATATCTTTAGTTTTTTGCCTCAACATTTGAAAGGCTATGCAACCAAAACTTTAATGCATATTTTTAGACATTGTAAAAGTAATTTCTATGAATCGAGTGGTTTAATCCAAGTCTTCTGAAGCGACACAAACTGATTTAATTTTGTCTTTTATTCACATATGGTCAAACGCACTTGCTTGACACTAAAACAAATCTCTTTGCAAGCACATTTAAGCTTCCATTTACCATATATGTGCCATGCTTGTGCATTAATCAATGTTTATATATGAATAAAAGGCTAAATTAAATCTGTTCCGATATCTTCATTTATGTTTTGAAGATGAATAAAAGCCCTTATGGGTTTCGGAACAACATCAGAGTGAGTAAATGACAGAATTTTCATTTTTGGGTGCACTACCGGAGAAAGTCTACTGGGAATTTCTTTTGGTTTTTTTTGTCCACTTTTAAAAAATCTAATACTTATGCTTCTTCAGTACAGAATTTTAGCATAGATATGCTAGATATTTTGAAACAAGGCAACTTATGTTTACCATTTAAGAAAAATAAAGACATTTTACATTTTGAATCATGTCTGTTGCTCATTTATTCTATTTAAATGTCTATTTAAATTCTATTTAAGGTGATACGTTTTTCAAAATTAACAAATTATATTTTAATCAATGCAAAGGGATAGTTATATTATTGCCTTATTAAACGTGGTGCATATCAGGGAGTTAAAATGTTTATAATTTGGCCAGAATAAAATCAATAAATGTGGCTTTTTTTTTTAAATGGCTTTTATATGGTAATACATGTTGAGCAAGTCCACATAGAAGAGCACTGCAGAGTTTCACACAATTAGAAGATTAGAAGAAGATTTCTTTGTTGTTGTTGGTTTATTAAATAGTTTGGCTACTTTGATTATTCTTCCAGCTACCAATGAAAGTATAGTATTGAATTTTACCAAGTTTAAATCCATTCTCCCAAATAAATGACACTGTGAATGTGGAAAATCTGCAGATTCTGTTAAGAGTCAAAATGCCCATCCCTGAAAGTCAGTGTTTTCCCGTTCCACATCCACATAATGACGTTTTGTGTGTATATATCTCCCTCTGCAGCCTGGGAGGCCTAATAGTTCCCCTGCAGCATCCGGAGGACGGCGTGCTGGAGGCCGTGCTGTTCTCCATGGGTCGCACAATGACTCAGGAGGAGGTCAAGCAGCTGATGCAGCGTACCGTCCAGCAGGTGGCGGGAACCCTGAGCCTGGATCTGGACCGGGCCGAGCACCTGCTCATGCACTGCAAATGGAACGTGGACTTGTTGATCCAGCGGTACACAGATGACCCAGACGCCTTGGTCCTGGCTGCCGGCCTCAAGATCCGCAACCCCCAGCCGGCCCCAGGCCCCGTGGTCCAGTGTCCCGTGTGCCTTTCCCAGTCCAAAGAGAGTGACCCCCCTCCCATGCTCTGCTGCATGCACTACTGCTGCAGAGTGAGTGCAGGGCTAAAACCTTTCAGAGTTAAACACTGGGTTGATGTGTTTCCTGTGGAAACGGCACATTTAGATGGGGTATATTAAAGGGCTAGTAAATACAGTACTGTTCAAAAGTTTGGATGGCTTTAACTACTACGTGCTTGCTTCCAATATAATTAATTGTTTGCTACAATGTACTCATTCTGATTATGTTATTGCAGATCTCTTTTGCTTGTATTGAAGTGGGATAAGTGTACGGTTAGGGACAAATTTGGTGCTATGATTGAGTTTAAGGGTGGTTATGGGATAGGGGTAATTATGTAGTTATAGATGTAATTACTGAAATTAATTACAGATGTAACTAAAGGAAATATATGTATTTTACAAGTATATTGTGAAGACATGTATGTCCACATTAAGTGCATTGTTTTAAATGTGATTATATTAAGGAAAGTACATAGTAGTTTTTTTTTACTTTTATTTGGCAAGGAGCATTAAATTGATCAAATGTGACAGTAAAGACATTTACATTCATATTTTAAATATTCAGAGAATCCTGAAGAATTTTTTTTTATAACTTATTCCACAAAAATATTAAGCAGCACAACTGTTTTCAACAATAATACTAAGAAATGTTGCTTGTGACATTGATTAGAGTAATTGCTGTTGAAAATTCAGATTTGTGTGAGCACAGGAATATATTTTAAGAATTTATTAAGAAAATTTTCAATTATATTAAATAGAAAACGGTTATTTTAAATTCTAATAATTTCACTATTATTGTTTTACTGTAGTTACGTAAATAAATGGAGCTTTGGTGAGTATGAGAGACTCAAAAAAAAAAAAAAAAAAAAAACTTTTTACCATCCCCAATCTTTTGAATGGTACTGTAAATCAGTTAAAAAATAAAATAAAATAAAAAAGCCAGTCCGTAATTAATGTAAAGCTGTGATGCATGAAATTTTAGATACATTTTTATTTTGTTTCGTACATGAGGATCAAAAATATTTGTACTCCGTTTTTGTGGAAGAGAAAGTGTATTTTATATGTGCTCAAACTTAATTTTGTCAAGTTCTGTTATTATTTGTCACCTTTTATTATATAGATGACTGGCAGCTAAAAGACGGTAAAAGCAGCTATTAGTGTAGGGTCGCAAAGAATCAGAGCCGATTATAATTAAGTACAGATAAAAAATTGGTTAAGATATGCTTTTTATAAATAATGGCACAAATACCAGTAAATTGACCTTAGTAAATCACCTTTCGTGATTCATTTAAATACTCTCCTACCGTAAATGTTACGTCTGAAAGAGAAACTCCTGCAAATGCATATGCAATAATGTCAGCCTCAAAAATGCCTTTTCGTTGCTCATTTTTCACTGCGTGTCTTGAATAAATCCAGACCGTAGTTTTAGAATTCAATAAGAGGGTTTGTGCTGTTGCAAGCTGTTAGTAAATCTGGCCCTATATGAAATCTTGTTAAAGTTATGTTAAACTGTTTGTTGTTCTCATTTCTGTTTCCCATTAGTCCTGCTGGCAGGAGTACCTCACTGCTCGCATCGAACAGAATCTGGTGATGAACTGCGACTGTCCGATCACAGACTGTCGGGCTCAGCCCACCTCCAAGTTCTTTCACAACATCCTCACCGATAAGGACACCATTGCCAAAGTATGTGCAGGTCAGCACACACACTCGGTGTGTTGGGGGACTGGAGAATGAGTTTGTATCCTGTGCTTTCTCCTGCAGTATGACAGCGCCCTTCTGCGAGGCTTCGTGGAGTGCTGCTCCAACCTGACCTGGTGTACCAACCCTCAGGGCTGCGACCAGATCCTGTGCAAGGAGAACATTGGTAGCGTGGGCACCTGCTCCAAGTGCTGCTGGTCTTCCTGTTTCAGCTGTAACTTCCCAGAGGTAAATTCGGCTCATCTTAGCGCTAAAACCATCAAAGAATAGCTGCTATATAGAAACCTGTTGAGAATATGTGCAGGTTATATTTCATCTAGTGGTTGACCGATATATCGCCACAGCCGATATCTGCCATTTTTCAAATATCGGCATCGGCCGATAAGTTTTTCTGTTTGGCCGATGTGTTAGAGACTTTTATTTTGACGCCGCAGAGAACGGCTGCGGCAGCGCCTGAGCACACAGTGCTCACGTTCTCCCTCTTGTTCACTGTTGTCATTCAGTTCTGTCTAATACGGATAGAAGTCTATCTAATAATCAGATAGAACTGTTAAACAAAATTAAAATGTATACAAAAAAGTATTACAACGATTGCTTTAATATTATTAAAGGCAAACATTATAATACTTTCTCGTTTGCAGTCAGCATTCCGCAAATACGCATTTATATAATTTAAACAAATCTTTGAATGAACATTTAATTTCACAAACCTTGCAGACTTAGTCGGATCCAGTTGAGATCTTGTGAAGTGTGCATGTGACCTGCATGGATTGTTCTGTGATGGTCGGTCTGTACGAATTGAATACAGACAGGAGGAGACGCGCGATCGACAGACTTTAAACTCGGGGACGATTTCAAATTATGCTGCGCTTTATGCATTTGCCCACTGTCATATTCATTTAATTTTCACTGTGTGCTGTATGTATGATTTGTGTTATGAGTGTTACCTTGGGTTTATTTGAAAAAATATGATTCCCAAGTCCCAATGCACACAAACTTCCCAGAAAACTAAGTGCCCTGTTGGTTACAGTGTTTACAGTGTTTTTTTTTTATTAAATATTTTTTTATTTGTGAAAAATACTTTGTCTTCTAGAGTGTAAGTATGTTTATTTTACACGTTTATTTACACGTTCATTTTTTTAACCCATTTTCAAATGATTTCAAATTTCTTAAAAATGAATTACAATAAATAAAATTATATCGGCCATCGGCCAACCTGCTTTCCAAGATATCGGCATCGGTATCGGCTGTCAAAAAACCAATATCGGTCGACCACTAATTTAATCTCAAAATAAACAAATACATTTTGTGTATTAAAGTTAAAAAGTTTTAAAAAGCCTATACACTGCTAGTCAGAAGTTTGGAATAGTTATGATTTTTTTAAATGAATTTATTCCTGTTATGGTACAGCTGAGTTTTCCGCATCATTACTTCCAAGTCTCAGTGTAACATGATCCTTCAGAAATCATTCCTATATGCTGATTGCGTCAGATGTGCGGAATTATCAATAAATTACTCTTATATTAATATTGAAAGAGCAATATAGATCTAGCTGTCTGAATAATATCTCTCATAACAGAATCTTTTCCGAACTTTTGAATGGTAGTGTCCATAGGCAAAAATATAAAGCAGCGCAAACATTTTCATATTGGATAATAATAACAATGTTCTGAGCAGCAAATCAGCATATTAAAATTTGTAAGGATCATGTGACACTGAAGATTCAAGAAAATAACTGCTGAAAATTCACAGGAATAAATAAATACTACATTTAAATAATAAAATAAATAATTTTTTTAATATAAAAATATATATCTTTTTTTTTTATCAAATAGTTCACCCTGATAAGCACGCGGGACTCTTTCAAAAATATAGAAATTAAATGTTCCTTACCTGGGCCAGTATTAGGACCATTAAGAGTTAGCATTGCATTGTGACAAGGAAGACATATTACAAATATTATAGTTCATGGCTTTTATTATAATTTATTTAAATGAACGAATGCACATATTTTATCGCATATTTTGTACAGGGTGGGTACAGGGTGGAGATACCCAGTTAACTTTAAGAGTAAGCATTGGTTTTATGCGATCGCGGTGTCCGTCACCAGAGCGCGCCCGCTGGGGAGCTTTACACGTGCGGCGTGCAGCGGCGCGCCACGGCGGGAACTGCCGTGTTTTTTGTTCCGTAATCTGTACTCATGCTTCAGTGATCTCTCTTGTCCAATCATCAGGCGCACTACCCAGCCAGCTGCAGTCACATGTCTCAGTGGATGGATGATGGAGGCTACTATGAGGGAATGAGTATGGAAGCACAGAGTAAACATCTGGCCAAACTTATATCCAAACGATGCCCCAGCTGCCAGGCCCAGATTGAGAAGAACGAGGGTTGCCTACAGTGAGTGTGCATGCACAAATGTCTCATATTTATTAAATTGAAGAACTATGTAACGGTTAACTTTAATACTAAGTGTATACCTTATGTCTTTTTCTTCGTGTAGCATGACGTGTGCCAAATGTAATCATGGATTTTGCTGGAGATGTCTGAAGCCATGGAAGCCAACACATAAAGATTATTACAACTGCTCAGCCATGGTAAGTGTCTTCAGAAGATGTGGGGGCTTCTGTGAGGGATGAATCACTCTCGAAAGTCTTGGGGTATTGATGCCAGAAATAATGGAGCCAAGAGTCCCTGCAGTACAATTTTAATTGTTTCACATGCCATTATTGTTTATGAACTTTTACCTTTTTTGGCTGTGACACCAATCTGTTGACAAAAGGCCTCAATTTATATGAAGTGGATCAGGGGTGGCCTCATATATTTTGTCTGTCAAAATCCAAGGTGAACACTTCACCATATATTTTTGTAATGGCCGCACATTCCATTCTTCTGGAGGCCTCTGTACACACAGGCAAATACATGCTTATAATAGTAGAATAACTTGATAAATAAATGGCTATATTCAAAGTGATAATACTTGATTGATTCATATTTGGTTAATACAAATTTTCCACAAAGACCGATTGCAATATGATCCTGTTTCCAACCCTTTTATTCACTGAATGAACACAAGGAAGAATGATTTTTATTTTATATTCACTAGCACAAATGCATAGTAATAAACAGCAATATTTACCTATCTGTTATTTACAAGTAATACACAAAAAGGGCCACACAAGACTTCCAAAAACATTCAGATTTCTGAAAGACCGTTTTGTGCCAACAATTTTTCTACCTTCATTTAAAACTGGAGACACTGATTTTTAATAATTGCATATTTACGAGTCCAGCCCTGAAAGTCCTGTATATTAATATGCAATCGCAGGTCAGTAAAGCTGCAAGACAAGAGAAGAAGTTCCAAGACTACAATGAGAGATGCACATTTCATAATCAAGCCAAGGTTTGTTGGAGCTCTTCATTACATTCAGTTCAAACTTTTTAAGTTCTTATAAGTGTCTGTCTATTGCTTTCTGCAGGACTTTGCAATCAATCTGGAGCATAAGGTGTTTTCTATTAATGAAGCTTTACAGATGAAGTCTTTGACATTTGTGATCGACGCCTGCAAGATTCTTGCCCAAGCTCGAAAGGTGGGAATTTTTTTTTAAATACATATTTCCAGTTGTTTTCTTCATGCTAATGGTTCTATTTGTGTAATTTGTCATGTAGGTGCTGGCATACTCGTGTGTTTACAGCTATTACAATCAGGACACTGAGAAGATGGATGTGATGGAGCAACAGACAGAAGCTCTGGACCTTCATACTAACGCCCTGCAGATCCTGCTTGGTTAGTGTTAGGGAAAGCACCCAATCAGTCACTCGCCATTGCTTTTGGGAATGTTATACAAGAAACCTTGGACAAGTTGACTGCAACAGTGACCACAAACCTTTTCACCAGCCTTGGTTCTGGAAGTACTTTTCCCATTCACATTCTCAATAGGGATTTCTAAACGTTTTTCAGTAAACAGTTCTAGACTTTGAGCCAAACCAAACCAAAAAGCTCTTTAAATCTATTATGAACAAATGATCAATGTATGTATTTTTAAATTATTTTTGTGACACTGTAATGTTTAGCCTAAATGTCATAACTCAGTCGTCCTGATGAAATTGTAGACTTCTCTGGTGACATGTACAGGACTTCCCCAATCATTTAAAGCCTGACTGCACAATTGACTACAAGCTCGCATTTATTTTGGAGCGCAACGTCCACATCTCCAAATCCAGTCAATGACCGATGGGCAGAACCAAGTCCCCATCCTACAGTTTTGTCTTTTTCAACTATCCATTACACTCAGATGTACATCACAATATGAAAAAAAAGATCTTTTGCTACTTGTTTAATCATGACGTTAATTTGATGCGAAAACATGCTTGTCTGTAGGTAAATTACAGCATGTTGAAGTTGATTCATGTACAAGTCTTTTAAAGTGCCCCTATTATGGAATTTTGAAAATTACCTTTCATGCAGTGTGTAACACAGCTCTAAGTGAAGGAAAACATCCTGCAATATTTTAAATCTGAAAGTGCTCGGTGTATGTTATTGTCTCTCAAAAGAAAGTTGTTTTTAACGAGTCGTTTTTAAAACGAATCCCAAGCCATTTCATGCTGACGTCAACATGAAACATTAGCATGTTGCCCGCCCACTTGTTGGTCTTTTCGCATTGGTCTGAATGAAAATGCAAATTAATTTTTTTGCCACTAGATGCCACTTTTGCAGCGTAAAAATAGCGGTTTCCCCGGTAACGCTGTACACAAAGCAGCACTGCGCTCACAAACGCTGCTTTATCAGGCGTTACAGGCGAGATTAAATGAAAATGAGACCAATCAGACCAATCACCGCAGAGTAGCGTCACGCAAAGGAGGAGTTTGGAAAAATGAATCGTTGAGCGAACATTTGGGAGTTGTTGAGCAAGTAAGGTAAAAAATGAATGCATATTATAAGACAATGAAAGTGTTTTTTGCCCTTGCATGCATGTCAGGATGTTGTTGGGACTCCCAAAACCAAAATATGATCCTTTCATTACCCATAATAGGGGCACTTTAAAGCAGTTAGAGAGACCGGTCCCAGCATCGCTACACTAACGGTAGTGGAAAGAAAGATTGAATCATCTACCACAAAAAAATGACAATGGTTTCAAGGCTTCTGCACAGAAGAACATATCGTCATTAAGGGTTAGTTCACCAAAAATGAAAATTAGGCTGCGTTTTACTCACCCCCGAGGCATCCTAGGTCAGGGGTAGGCAAGTTCGGTCCTAGAGAGCCGCAGTCCTGCAGAGTTCAGCTCCAACCCTGGAAAAAAAACCACCTGTCTATAGCCTTAGTAATCCTGAAGACATTGATTAGCTGGTTCAGCTGTGTTTGATCAGGGTTGGAGCGGAGCTCTGCAGGACTGCGGCTTCTAGGGGACCGAATTTGCCTACCCCTGTCCTAGGTGTATATGACTTTCTTCTTTCAGACGAATCCAGTCGGAGTTATATTAAACATGGTCTTTGATCTTTCAAGCTGTTTAATAGCACTCAGTGGGTGTTGCATGCATCAGTCTAAAAGAAGCTAAATAAAAACACCCATCCATAAAAAAAGTGTCTCACACGGCTCCGGGGGTGAAAAAAGGCCTCCTGTAGCAAATCGATGCACTTTTGTAAGAAAAATATCCATATTCAAAAGTAATAATCACTTGAATCTAGCTTGCACCAACAGTTATACACGGAAGCAGCTCCGGGAGGATGACGTATGAGGTCGGCGTTGCGCATGCAGCGGAGAGATCAAAACAAACCAGCGGTCAAGAATTAGAAGTACAAAACGAGGATTTGTAAAGAAGAATGTCAGAGGATTTCGATATAAGCCAAGAGGAGACTGGTTTTCCTTTGCTAAAGTAAGGAAACGTTGCTTCATTTGCTCCTGTAAACAAACGTTGATTTTCACAAGACTCACCGGCGCAAGCGCAACGCTGACCTCATACGTCATGCTCCCGGAACTGCTTCCGTGTACAACTGTTGGTGCAAGCTACATTAAAGTGATGATTACGTTTTGAATATGGATATTTTTCTTACAAAAACACATCAATTCGCTACAGAAGGCCTTCGTTCACCCCCCGGAGCCGTGTGAGACACTTTTTTTTTATTTTTTATTTTTATGGATGGGTGATTTTTATTTTAAGTTCGTTTGGACTGAAGCAATGCAACACCCGCTGACTGGCATTAAACAGCTTGAAAGATCAAAGACCATTTTTAATATAACTCCTACTGGATTCGTCTGAAAGAAGAAAGTCATATACACCTAGGATGACTTGAGGGTGAGTAAAACAGCCTAATTTTCATGTTTGGGTGAACTAACCCTTTAAGCTATGAGCTCATGGTCTTAAATCGTATTCAATTTATAAACCTGTTTTAATTAAATGGATTTTTACTTCCAAAACATGTTGTGAACACTAATTGAACGTTGTTTAGTTCTGATGCATTGGTTACATGATGATAAAACTGCTTGTGATTCTGGTTTCAGAGGAGACGCTGCTGCAGTGCACTGATCTTGCATCCTGTGTCCGACTCCTAAAACCTGAACACCTAAACACTGGCCTGGAGCTCATTCGCCGAATTCAGGAGCGTCTTGTGGCCATCCTCCAGCACTCCACTCAGGTAAACCTACTCCTGTTTGTACTTCTTTGGGGTGTAACATGAACTTGTTTATTAAAAGCTTTATTCAAAGCACTCATTTGACCATCTGGGATGAATCGTCTATTTTGGCAGGACTTCCGTGTAGGATATCAGTCCAAGACTGGGCCAGACCAGGAGACCGCACAGGCCTCTAATCTGGCTAACCACACAAACACCAACAAAGAGTGAGCCGCCACACGTTTACAGAGAATCACAACAGACTTCTGCAACAAGCTTGACCTTTTTCATTTTTTATTTCAGGTCCAAATCTGATGGAGACTCTGACAACAACAACTGCGCCGGCGAGGACCCCGGCGATGAAGCAGAGGAGGATGACGAGTATGACGATGAATACGTTCCAGAATGGCACGAGGATTACGATGAGGAAGATATAGATGATGACGACTTCTTTTCTGATGATGACGAATCTGAAAACTTAGAGAGGGACTTCAGCCCTTTGGACTAAATGACCCTGAGAGCGATACACAATGCTTACACGATGCCTACCGATGTAAAAGTAGACACTACAAATTCCACACCCATATAAGAACAAAAAAAAGTTATGGGAATCCAGAGTTTGGAGTAGGTTTTTCTATAACGTGGTTTTTGCTTCGCACTTAGCACCTACTTTGAGCCCTAGCGTAAATTGGTCGTTACACCAAAAGTGGTATTTCACGTTTATTTAGGTTTATGCTACAGTTTCATTAACTTAACGAAATTGTAACTTCGTTCATGGCTGATGAGGGTACTTTAAGTTCAATGAAGGATCTTAATTATTGATGTCATATTGTAGAGGTATTATGTTTTTGAAACTGTTCATAGTTTTGTTATTAACAAATTAGAATTTTTTTGGGGTCAAAAATTGAAAAAGAGGGATGAAAGCAGTTTTTTTTTTTTTTATTCGGTCAAAGGTGTCGGCATTGTGTATTTAGTTTTGAATTACCAAAGCACTTGCTTTATTCCATTTTAAATTCCTTTAAATGCCTTCATATATGACGTTAAGTTGGTTGATCACCATTTGAATGATTGCAAGCATTTGGAAATATTTGCAAAGATTTTGAAGAGAAAAACATCAGCATCCGTGTTTAAGGGCTGCATGAAAAATGACTAGACTGTCGGACAACAGTCCATGAGGAGGATGGTGCTTCAGTGTCCTGCTGGTTGTGTCAGGCAAACTCCAACATTTTACTTTAGCCTGTCTCATTAAGATGTAATGGCAATAAATATTTAAAAGTATTGTAGCTCGTCGCTTTATTTGCTAAGCAAAACATAGCTTAATCGCTTTGTTTCTTCCTCCCAAAAAAAAACCGTTTTAATTCTTTTTTGGACATGTTTATGTTCACTTGTATAGAGATGGAGATATAAAATATCTTCCAAAGTCCAGTTTTGAATTGAGATACCTATATATTCATATACTGTCCATCTCCTGGAATGTTTTCTCTGTTCAACTTAAAAACAAAGTTGCTCAACTTCAGCTCACAAAATAAATGCTTTTCTTCCAATTGAGTGTGCATGGGTTGTTTGTCGTGTTTTTTTTTTTTGTGCAACAGAACAATATCCAAAGAAAAGCTCCCAAAAATCAAGTTAGAAAGTTTAAATGTCCCCTTAGTAGTTCAACTTTCAAAACTATCTTGAGACCTGTTCATTTTATTCACGGGAGCATTAACACAGGATGAGTACTAACCTGAAAAACTGGATGGAGCAAGAAGGTCTGTAATATCTGGAGAAAACTGTCCGTGCTTCTCAATACCAGTTGCTCTGCTGCCACATGCAGAACCCCCAGAAGTATGAGCTTTGACGTCAGCCATCTTTGCCATAGGCACTCAGTTGTGCTGCAATTAATTTTTTTTCTGCACCAGTTGCCGAAACTGTAAATGTCATGTCACAACGTAGGTGCGTCCCAAATTATGAGAGTTGCCAACTTCAGAAAAGAGATAATTCTTGGTAAGAAAATAAGGGATTTTCTAAATATTTGTGCTGGACCACATAGTTCAATGTCTGCAGTTAAGCATATGTGTAAAAAGGTGTATAAATAAGCAAAGGGGGAAATTTGGGCAAGGTGCTTATATTGCTTATAATTTAGGACACCCTGATGAAGGCGAGTTAGCCGCAATGTGTCGGTGTACGTGTGTTGTTTTTAATGTTAAAGCCATGTGAATAAAGGCTTTTTACTTTTTCACAATATTTTCAAGTGCCTTGGATTGGTGAGTTTTTTGATGACATAAAAGAATCCCGCATCCAAAGAGCACCGATTCATGGAGTTCACACCCCTGCAGCATTTTTTCAAATTTTATTTTTTTTATTTGCAGGGTGTTTAATTTCATCTAAGCAGGTAAACCTTCTTTACAATATTGTTTTATGTATTTATTTTTAATGCTTCTATAACTCAATCCGAGCAGCTGAGTCCTCAGCCGTCTTCAAGAATCGACTAAAAACACATCTCTTCCATCTTTATTTGACCATCTAACTCTAGCACTCTTTATTCTAATTCTATTCTTTATAAAAAATAAAACTTGCCCCTTTTAGACTCGCACTCTATTCATTTACAAACTGCTTGTTTACATAAAAAACACTAGCTTCTCCATTCTATCTATTCCTTTTCTTTTTATTTATTATACAATAAACAAAAGCAAAAAGGCCTCTAACACTAGCTTGCTTTATTCTTTTATATTATTGGTTTCTTTTTCGTACTAATTTTAAAAACATTTGCAGGGTACTGACATAAAGGAGACATATTTTGCCCCTTTTTACAATATGTAATATAAACCTTAGGTGTCCCCAGAATGTGTCTGTAAAATTTCAGCTCAAAATACCCCACAGATAATTAATAATATCATTTTGAAAATGCCTATTTCGAGTGGAAGCAGAAACACGCTGTTTTAGGGCCTGTCTCTTTAAATGCAAATGAGCTGCTGCTCCCGCCCCCTTTCCAGAAGAAAGCTTGCGCCATTAGAGCCGTACCTGCTAAAAAAACATCGGTTTTGGTTCTGATTGGTGTTTTATCGCGCTGAATGAAATCATGTGTTTAAAACATATGAGTTCAAACTTCTGAATATCGGTTTTTGCGCTCACACATCCGAAGCACCGGAAAGAAGAAGGGCTGTTCACAGCATACGATACTAAAAACTAAGTTCTCATTGAACACACAATTACATTAAACCCACACCGAATACAAAAAACAGTCGGTTATGTCTGTGAAGGTAAACTGCTGGGAAATAAATCGCTTGTTTATTTTAGATCTGTGTGGCAGCAGATATATACATTAAATAAATCCACTGCTCTGGTCTCCGCTGAGGCGGGGACTGTAAATAGTGTTCTGTGCAGCCCAACACAGACTTTCGCCGTGGCATTAGAGCTGCTACACCGCTGTCGCTTGCAGAATCAAAATGACGGCGCTGTGGGTGTAAACTTACAGATTAAGGGGCGGTAATATTATGAGATCCCTTTGCCACGTCACCAAGGGAGCGAAATCAGACGTGTTCGTTTTCTCAGACGCTTGCAAGAAAAAGTTACTGGGTTAATCTTTTTCACGTTTCCTTGGTTGGTAGATGCACCGGGGATCTGAGTATAGCACTTAAAACCTGGAAAAGTCAGATTTTCATGATATGCGTCACCTTTAAGCTAACTGAGACTTGTTATAGCACTTGCATATCATTGCTCTCTTGTTGATTTTGATTGCTTCTATTGTCTTCATTTGTAAGTAGCTTTGGATAAAAGCGTCTGCTAAATGACTA
This sequence comes from Sinocyclocheilus anophthalmus, assembly GCA_018155175.1. Classification (NCBI taxonomy): domain Eukaryota; kingdom Metazoa; phylum Chordata; class Actinopteri; order Cypriniformes; family Cyprinidae; genus Sinocyclocheilus; species Sinocyclocheilus anophthalmus. The sequence continues at coordinate 76,725 of JADLZN010010364.1, forward strand.
AATGTAAATGTAAATATAAGACCTACTGAGTTCTGCTAGCCACAGTTAAGGTTTTCACAGCAATCTCGGGAGCAGCCGTGGCAAGAACAGCTGTCAGAGGAACCTTTGAAGCAGCCATGATTGAGACAAAACAATCTGCTAGATACTTAAAGAAATGTATGATACCTCTAGGCCATCCTTCAAGCTTTTCCCTTCATAGACGTAGCCGAATCCTCCCCAACAAGCATTCTGTAAGTGGTCTAACCAGCTCAAAGTGTCACCTGTTAAAAGATAAACTATTGTAGTTGACATGACATTTCAACTATTTATAGCAGGGTGTTATAAACCTGACCTGTCACCTCCACTTTGTTGTTGTGACCTGATGCTGGACTCGCTGGACTGGATCTGGAGGGGTTTGAATGCTGATAGCACACATCTCCGAGATGTCTTTTAAAGAGCGTTTCCCTTGGAAAGCATCTGCTGTGCAGTGTTGGGGAAAGTTACTTTTAAAAGTAATGCATTACAATATCGCGTTACTCCATAAAAAAGTAACTAATTACGGTACTTAGTTACTTTTTATGGAAAGTAATGCGTTACGTTACTTTTGCGTTACTTTTTAAATCTGGACAGGGCTTGCTTGTTTGTTTTCAAATAAAAAAGTTATATTTTTTGGCAAATATAAAAGCATTTTCACACCAAAAGTGAAATGAATAAGCCTCCGGCTGAAGGGAAAGTACATTTACATCCGTACAGTAGAATGCAGAAGAAGAAATTTCAACACACTTCAGCAATAAATAAAGACACACAAGTGTTTGTCTAGAGTAATTTGTGCTTATAGGTACGGTTGAACTGGATCATCGAAGATCAGAAGCAAAGACATTGGTTAATAGAATGGGATTATATAAAGGATATTTGTTTAACATTTTTAATTATTGCAGGTTTGCGTCATACGAGTTATTTTTTATTCATTTTTAGGAATACTGAATCTGTGTTTTTTTGTGTGAGTGAGATTAATTAATGCATATTCATATTTATTTTAGAACTACAGTAACATCTTCTGATTTCTCTCAGCATGGGGACAGGAGAGCTGTCAGTCAATAAATTGGAAAAAAGAAAAAAAGTAACTTGTTACTTATTTGAAAAAGTAACTCAGATATTCTCTTGTAAATTAAAAAGTAATGCGTTACTTTACTAGTTACTTGAAAAAAGTAATCTGATTACGTAACTCGCGTTACTTGTAATGAGTTACCCCCAACACTGCTGCTGTGTACAAACATCTTATACAATTTTACATACATTCTATATAATGAAAATCAAGACGTTTTCTAAATCTTTATTTAACATCTGACCATCACAATGGGCTGATGGTCCACAGGCGCATTGTTTGTTGGGGTTGTAGTCTGATTGGATTCCTTTTCTGTTGTCCACTTGGTTACTCCGAATGAGTAATTTTCACCTCACGTTCACTCTTAAGATCACACTTCAAACCATTTATAAGATTTCTGTAGAGGTTTGTTCACCATTCCAATATTTGCTAAACTAAATAGCTTACCTACATTGCTTATGAATTTGTTTTATTCTATTTAGGCTACATGAGGAGTTCTGTAATGCAACTGAAAAGCAATGGCAAAAAAATAAAATAAAATACACCTTTATATTGAGAATTCACCACACTCAGTTCACACTAGGTGAAAGGTTGGTTAGTTTTTTTTTTTTACACTTTGGCATTTGAGGCTAAATTTCTTTACAGATGCCTAGAGACCTCAATTCTACTAAGAGGGGAAGAGAAAAATAATTTTTAAAGGGGACATCCCAGACTACGCACACTTCTTATGAAACGGTGTTACTTTAGTTGCATCCAAAGTCAACAATGCTCAAATATAATATGAAGTCTGTTTACTGTGGCAATGAAGACCTGAAGAAATGTGCATTTCAAACAAGTAGACGAAAAAAAAAAGCCATTTCTAGCAGCGTACATCAAACAATATCTAAACTTTTAATATGAAGCATTTAAGTATGGGCTGAAAACGATTAAAAGACTTGGTTTTTAGCTACTCATCTCTGGAACTACTGAATGTTTCAGGATGGACCCTAAAACTAAATGATACCACATAATGGGCTGTAGTTGGTTCTCTGATTAGCATTTTACACATCCTTCTCCAAAATAATAAATTTAATTACAAGACGTGACCGCTTATTTAAGATTACCACATTCAGCTGCAGAGCCACAGAAAACACAATTTAGACTTCCTCATTTAGAAACCCTAAAAGATGACAACTCATCCAAATATCTGGTTTCTCTCCCAGCAACTTAAAGTAAATGAACCAGAACCATTTTTTTGGATTGGTTCACGCGTCTCAAAGCGGTTCAAACCACTAGCATGTGGCAGTTACTTCTAGGCATTTAATTGGACATTAAAATACCCCACACCAATCCGTGGCTCAATTAAGCTCCCCAAACCAAAACCACATCCGATCAAGGTAATGAAGGCAAAACTAGTCAAAGAACCAAACTAAAAGGATTCAGATGCTCAAGTTTATTTACTCCATATACAAACATTTTGCATACTTAATACTCCTCTTCATCCTCCCCACCATCCTCAGTGGTATCGGCACCAACCTCCTCATAGTCTTTCTCCAGAGCAGCCATGTCCTCTCGCGCCTCTGAAAACTCCCCTTCCTCCATCCCTTCACCCACGTACCAGTGCACAAATGCCCTCTTTGCATACATCAGGTCAAACTTGTGGTCCAGGCGGCCCCACGCCTCTGCAATAGCAGTGGTGTTACTCAGCATGCAGACAGCCCTCTGCACCTTGGCCAGATCCCCTCCTGGGACAACGGTGGGCGGCTGGTAGTTGATTCCAACCTTGAACCCCGTGGGACACCAGTCTACGAACTGGATGGAGCGGCGGGTCTTGATGTTGGCTATGGCAGCGTTCACATCTTTCGGAACCACATCACCACGGTACAACAAACAGCAGGCCATGTATTTTCCACGGCGAGGGTCACACTTCACCATCTGGTTCGCCGGCTCAAAGCATGCGTTGGTGATCTCTGGGACGGAGAGCTGCTCGTGGTAGGCCTTCTCGGCGGAAATTATGGGAGAGTAGGTGACCAGCGGGAAGTGGATGCGTGGGTATGGGACTAGGTTGGTCTGGAACTCTGTAAGGTCCACATTTAGGGCTCCATCGAAGCGCAGTGACGCTGTAATGGAGGACACGATCTGGGCGATGAGCCTGTTCAGGTTGGTGTAGGAGGGACGCTCTATATCGAGGTTTCGCTTGCAGATGTCAAAGATTGCTTCGTTATCCACCATGAAGGAGCAGTCGGAGTGCTCCAGAGTAGTGTGGGTTGTAAGGATCGAGTTGTAGGGCTCCACCACAGCAGTGCTGACTTGTGGGGCAGGATATACAGAGAATTCCAACTTTGACTTTTTACCGTAGTCGACAGACAGTCGCTCCATCAGTAGAGATGTGAAGCCAGAGCCTGTTCCGCCACCAAAGCTGTGAAAGATCAGGAACCCCTGCAGACCAGTGCACTGGTCCGCCTAAAGAGAAGTCAAGGGTAAATGGGAGAGCATTCAGATGCGACCAGGAATTCAAGACTCTAAAGTATCAACACTTAAAAATAAAGTTTCCAAAAGGGTGTTTTCACAGGAAAGTACAAAACCCATTTTGGGGTCACCTGAAGAACAGTTCTTAACCATTTTTTTCTTAAATGTGAACAGATCTAAAGAACCTGTTTCCACTATAAAAGAGCCTTTTGCACAACGGAGGTTAAAAGATTAGAAGAGGTTCTCAACTCTGGCCCTCAAGGTCACCGTTCCTGCAGAGTTGAACTCAAACCTTGCTCAGACGTCCCTGCCTAAAACATAATAGTGATCCTGAAGACCTAACTTGTTCAGGTGGATTTGGCTAGAGTTGGAACTAAAATCTGCAGGAAAGGGGACCTCGAAGGCCAGAGTTGAGAACCCCAGGATTAAAAGGTTCTTCATTGAACTGTAGGTGCCAATAAAGAACTATTTTAAAGCGGTGTTCTCAAACTTAGTTCCTGGAGGGCCACAGCTCTGCACAGTTGTGTTCCAAACAATCAATCACACCTGATCCAGCCAATCAAGGTCTTCAGGATCACTAGGAACTTATGAGCAGGTGGGAGTTGAAGCTAAACTCTACAGAGCGGTGGCCCTCCAGGAATTGAGTTTGAGGCCACAGTTTTAAAAAGTGTAAACTCACCATTTTGCGCATCCGGTCGAGCACCGAGTCTACAATCTCTTTGCCAATAGTATAGTGACCACGAGCATAATTATTGGCAGCGTCCTCCTTGCCACTGATGAGCTGCTCTGGGTGGTACAGTTGTCGATAATGTCCATTACGGATCTCATCTGCAGGTCAAACAAAATAAGAACAAAGCTACACTGAAAGTAGCCAGGGACAAGATTCTCTAATATTTAAGAAGCCTGAATGGTGTTCAGTCTTACCAACAACTGTCGGCTCTAGATCAATGAACACTGCACGAGGAACGTACTTCCCAGCACCAGTTTCACTGAAGAAAGTGCCAAAAGAGGAGTCAGTCAAAGAGCTGCCATCAGCAACAATAGTTCCATCTGGCTGGAAGCGGTGCTCCAAACAATACAGCTCCCAGCAGGAGTTACCCATCTGGATACCTGCTTGACCAATATGTATGGAAATACACTCCCTCTGGTTTGACCGAGGTAAAACACAAAAGTCAACTGCAGGGAAGTGCTAAATTGGCAGCACTAATAACACAGTGAAAATAACCATCAGTAATCTCACCATTTTACTCAAGTATCACAGCAAGCAGGAACTAATTAAGAACCTTGGAATTATAAAAGACACTTTCACCCCACCCTTATCACCTAAAGTCTGTAACCTCTCTAAAAGCAGCTCACCTCCACAACTACATCAGACCACGCAGCTGTTCTTGATTTATGTTGGCCTCAAATTAGAAGGGTGTGGCTCTTAATGAACTCTACCTGAGAGAACAGGTAGCCCTGCAGATTCAAAACAGAACAAGCTTTATCGCACAAGCTTTATTGTTACAGAATAAGATATCAATACAGTTTGTGCTGAGCTTACACAAGATTAATTATTGTCACCATTAAATTCTCAGCGGAAAAAATATGACAATGTAAGATTATGAAAGTTCACTCCGTGTTTAAACATGTACCAGTCTCCTCTCTTATGCATGAAGATATTACAGTTACCGTTCTGTACTGTAAGGAATAAGGATTGGATTGCTAATAAGGAATCCAAATTCTTGCTTCAGCACTTCCATCTGGTCGACGTTTTCGTACTACAATGTCTAGATATAACCGTTATAAAAACTCTTTTGTTCCTTTGGCTACAAGGCTGTTCGACTCTAATTCATGGGACACAACTGTGTGATTGTTATTATTGATTTTGGTACTTTGTTGTGCAGTTTTACCTGTATTGCCCAAAACTAATTTCCCTCATTAAGGGACAAATAAAGTAAAGATTGATTGATTAATTGAAGATTGAGATTGATTGCTAAAAGCACATTTTATTTATATATATATATATACACAGTGTTGGGGGTAATATATTACAAGTAACACGAGTTACGTAATCAGATTACTTTTTTCAAGTAACTAGTAAAGTAACGCATTACTTTTTAATTTACAAGAAAATATCTGAGTTACTTTTTCAAATAAGTAATGCAAGTTACTTTGTTTTCCCAATTTATTGACTGACAGCTCTCCTGTCCTCATATTGAGAGAAATCAGAAGATGCTACTGTAGATCTAAAATAAATATGAATACGCATTAATTCATCTCACTCACAAAAAAAAACTCAGAATTCAGTATTTCTCAAAATGAATAAAAACTGTGAAATGCAAACTCAGAATATGACAAACCTGCAATAATTATGTTAAACAACACAAATATCCTTTATTTATTTAATCCCATTCTATTAACCAATGTCTTTGCTTCTGACCTTCGATGATCCAGTTCAACCGTACTAATAAACACAAATTACTCTAGACAAACATTTGTGTTGAAATTTCTTCTTCTGCATTCTACTGTACAGATGTAAATTTACATTTCCTTCAGCATGAGGTTTATTCATTTCACTTTTGGTTTGAAAGGCTTTTATATTTGCCAAAAAATATATTTTTTTTATTTTAAAAACAAACAAACAAGCCCTTCCAGATTTAAAAAGTAAACGCAAAGTAACGTAACGCATTACTTTCCATAAAAAGTAACTAAGTACCGTAATTAGTTACTTTTTTATGGAGTAACGCAATATTGTAATGCATTACTTTTAAAAGTAACTTTCCCCAACACTGGTTATATATAAAAAAACTGATTGAAAGTATGCCATGAAATAACTGGCTAGGATTCCTAAAAGACCAACACTAACCATTGAGTAGCATGGTCTATATATATATATATCTCTATATATTAAGTACTATATACTTACAATTATTTAATTTTATGCCAAAAATACTTATTTTGGAGAAGTATTTTGTATTCATTCTAATTGCAGCTGCCACTCTGCCCTCATATTTATTAAACGCTTAAATGTATGTTTTTATTGCCATGTTACATAGTGAATTATGTATTAGTGAATAATCATATCTATTTTCTCTAAAATATTATTGTCTACATTAGAGTCTGCTTTATATTTTATGCTACTTTCTTATTTGTTTGTAATAGCATGACATACAAATCAGGCACCAGCTTCTTTTTGTGCACTCTTAATTTGAATCTGTTGCGTCATATCCGCTGGCCATTTGGGGCTCTTCAGTGCTTGCGTTGCTCTTGCTCGGGTGATTTCGTGCAGTGGACCTTTGTCTTTAAGCGGTCGTTTGCGTCTAGTGAGTGGCTCACAACTCAAATCAAATGTATTGCAACAGTTGTATTATGCCATTGTTTGCGCTGATGTGAAGTAAACGGTACTACATCTGCATGGTTGTGTGCGCAAACAAACGTGGTCGTGACACGGTTTGCTAACGTTAGCTGTTCGCTGAGCAACTTGCTACTGACCAGTAAGCGCACGCTGTTGGGAAATGGGGAAAAATCGCAAGAATGGAATGAGAGCAGCTCAACCTCAAAGACCTGGACCACAACAAGGCATGCGGCCCCCAGCGCCTCCTCGCGGTCCTGGGGGCTCCCGTTTCTTCTTTAACTACTACACATCCCACACGTGTATGTTGTCGCACTCTGCATCATAGCCGGTCATGATGCGCAGAATCCGTGGTGGCGTCCAGACAGACATGAATTTCGCCCGCGTTTTGATGGACCTGATCCAGGTTTCCATCATCCAGAGTTTGGGAACAGACCAGCAGCACCGCGCTTTTACCATCCAGAGCTTGAATATGGACCGCGTTTCCGTTCTCCGGAGTTTTGTGACAGACCTCCAGACTTCTGTCCGCCTGAGTTTAGGGGAAGACCCGCGAGCTTCCACCCGGCTGAGTTTGAAGGTGGGCCAGGTTTCCACAGGATGAACCCTGGATTCGACCAAATGGAGCAATATGGTTTAAGAGACCCTCATTACATGCCACAGATGGACCCACATGTAAGTACATGTTTTTGTCTCGAAATGTGTTGGTCTGGTTAGCCATTATTTGGTCAATCACTTCGAAATATTAAAGGTGTCATATGATGCGATTTAAAATTTTCATTTCTCTTTGGAGTTTTACAAGCTCTTGGTGAATAAAGAAGATCTGTAAAGTTGCAAAAACTAAAGTCTCAAATCCAAAGAGATATTCTTTATAAAAGTTAAGAGTCAGCCACGCCGACCTAAAACGGCTCGTTCTAACACGCCCCCACATGTCTACATCACTATGTGGGAAGATTTGCATAACGCCGCCCAAATGTTCACGCAAAGAAAGAAGGGTAACTTTTATTCTCGCTGTATTATTGTTGTTGCCGCCGCCGCCATGTCGTGAAGGCACTTTGTGTTTCGTTGTGAAAGTGAAACTACTTGTTTGGTCTTCCAAAAGAGGACAAAATCTGCTTCGTCATGCCTTGAACTGGTCCGTGCTGGTCGCTGAGGGAATACAACAACTTGGATGTATTTGGATGTAAATATGCTGTGGATCGCCGGATCGGCTTTTACTTATGAGGCGCCGGGCTGGACAAAAGTGAAGCGAACGCGGAGCGAGAGAGGCCGAAAATGTGCGCGAGAGGGACCGAGTGCGTCCAAGAGAAAGCGAGAGAATGCAGACAGGGTTTTATGTTTACGTGGCGCGATGCAACGCGTAAAAAGACAGTATAATTCATTATAATCAGTAATTATGTCCACTCTGGATGCAACAAATGCCTCGTTTTATAATGGGTTTTAATGTTTTTGTCTCGTGGCTCCAGCCAGACATGGCATCAGTATTTGAGGGGCGTAACATTTCCGTCACACGCTTGAGGTATTCGGCCAATCACAACGCACTGGATAGCTGGACAATCAGAGCACACCTCACTTTCAGACCGATGAGCTTTGTAAAAACGAGTGCAAAGCGTGTTAAAAGGGCGGGGGCCTAGAGGAGAAACAATAATGTACATGATGTGGAAAATAATGTGTTTTTACTTTAAACCGCATAAACACATTTCATTACACCAAATCACAAAATAATGTTCTTTTTAGCACAATCATATGACCCCTTTCAAGACAAGTGTTCGAATCTTGTTAACGGTTCCTTAACGATTCGTTTTGTTCCACAATTATTCCAAAATGCAATTCTTGTTGACTCAACAGGATGCTGACCATCTCAAATGTAAACAAAATACGTATATCATACATTAATGTAACAATTCTTGCAAAAGGCGACTTTTAATTGGGACAATGTAGAGGCATGATGCGATGAAATGCAATTAATAATATTTATATTATTAAAACACCGTAACTAGGGCTGCACGATAAATTGAAATGTAATCGAGATGGCGATTCGACAGAAGCTGCGATTGTCAAACGTATCTTTCAGTGAAGCACGGTTCTGTGATAAGCAGTAACTCTCCATCCAGAGGCCAGAGGGCGCTCTCGCGCTGAAACTCCAAATGCCTATCGCTGCAGCTGAATAAACTGAAGATTCAACTGCTTTCATTGATTCCACGTGACTAATAAACACACGACTACGGCATTATACGGTTTATCTGAGTTCTTATTATTATACTTTTCATTAAAATAAAGTATATTTATAATGCAATCAGAATCAGAAGAGCTTTATTACCAAGAATGTTTACACACACAAGGAATTTGTCTTGGTGACATGAGCTTCCAGTGCAGAAGAAAGTACAAACTATAGTGCAGACATACATAGGAATAACACAGTATGGATGTAATATAAAACTAATATAATAAAAAAAAAAAAAAAATTGAATATTGTACTATATACAGAATAGAAGTATAGGAAAATTTTAATTGTTTAGGTAAATGTACAGATATGTTTATTGGTGTGCAGATAGATATGTTATTTACAAATTGTGCAGTTTAATATAAATATACTATGTTTGTTGTGATGGACGATGTATAATTATGAAGTTTAATTGTTCAGGCTGAATATAGACTGCGGGAAAAAAACTGTTGTTGTGCCTGGCTTTTCTGGTGGTCAGTGCTTTGTAGCGCCGACCAGAAGGCAACCGTTCGAAGAGAGAGGGGGCTGGGTGTGAGGGGTCCAAGGTGATTTTTTTTAGCCCTTTTCCTCACTCTGGAGATGTAAAGATCTTGGAGGCTGGGCAGAGGGGCACCAATAATCTTCTCAGCAGTCCTGACTGTCCTCTGTAGTCTCTTGATGTCTGATTTGGTAGCTGAACCAAACCAGACAGTTATTGAAGTGCAGAGGACATATTCAATAATGGCGGAGTAGAACTGTGTCAGCAGCTCCTGTGGCAGGTTGAACATCCTCAGCTGGCGAAGGAAGTACAACATCTGCTGGGCCTTTTTTGCAATGGAGTCTATGTGAGTGTCCCACTTCAGGTCCTGAGAGATTGTGGTGCCCAGGAACCTGAATGACTCCACTGCAGTCAAAGTGCTGTCCATGATGGTGAGTGGGGGGAGTGCAGGGAGGTTTCTCCTGAAGTCCACGATCATCTCCACAGTTTTGAGCGTGTTAACCTCCAGGTTGTTAAGACTGCACCAGACAGCCAGCTCTTTAACCTCCTGTCTGTAAGCAGACTCTTTACCATCCTGAATGAGGCCAATAAGTGTGGTATCGTCTGCAAACTTCAGGAGCTTGACAAAGGGGTCTTTAGAGGTGCAGTCATTCATGTACAGGGAGAAGAGCAGTGGGTGGGGAGAGTTAAAAAAAACACATCCCCTTGGGGGGGGGGGCGCCAGTGCTGATGGTGATAGTCTTGGATGTGAGTTTGCCCAGCCTCACTAGCTGCTGCCTGTCTGTCAGAAAGCTGGTGATCCACTGACAGATGGAGGTGGGCACGGAGAGCTGTGTGAGTTTGTCTGAGAGAAGGTTAGGTATGATGGTATTGAAGGCCGAACTGAAGCCTACAAACAAGATCCTTGCGTAAGTCCCTGGTCTGTCTAGATGTTGCAGGATGTAGTGCAGTCCCATGTTGACTGCATTGTCCACAGACCGGTTTGCTCTGTAGGCAAACTGAAGAGGATCCAGCAATGGTCTAGTGATGTCCTTCAGGTAGGCTAGGACCAGTCTCTCAAGTGACTTCATTACCACAGATGTGAGAGCGACAGGTCTCTAATCATTAAGTCATGAAATTTTGGGCTTTGTGGGGACCGGAATGATGGTGGAGCGTCTGAAGCAGCAGGGAACTTCACACAGCTCCAAAGATCTGTGTGAAGATGGGGGCTAGTTGGTCAGCACAGACTTTTAAACAGGCAGGTGAAACACCATCTGGTCCTGAAGCTTTTCTAGATTTCTGCTTCCCGAAGACCCGGTTCACATCCTCTACACATACCTTAAGCAACAGTTTCGTGGTGGGGATGATGGATGGGGGTTGCAGGTGTTCATTGAACGTGGGGAAGTGCAGATCAGAGCGTATGGGGGGTGGTAGACGATCCTTTTCAAATCTGCAGTAAAACACATTTAGATCGTCAGCCAGTTGTTGATTCTCTGCAAGCTGTGGGGGTGTTGTCTTGTACATGGTGATGTTCCTCAGACAAGTCCATACTGACGCTGGATCGTTGGCTGAAAACTGTTTTCTCAGCTTTTCTGAGTAGTTTTTTTTAGCCACTCTGATCTCCTTTGTTAGTCTGTTCCTTGCCTGGTTATACAAGATTTTATCCCCACTCCTGTAAGCATCCTCTTTAGCCTGACGAAGCTGTCTGAGTTTTGCAGTGAACCAAGGTTTGTCATTGTTGTAAGTTAAGTGAGTCCTGGTAGGAATGCACATATCTTCACAGAAACTTATATATGATGTTACAGTCTCTGTGAGCTTGTCCAGATCGGTGGCAGCAGCTTCAAAAACACTGCAATCAGTGAGGTCAAAACAGGCTTGTAGATCCTGCTTTGCTTCATTAGTCCATCTTTTTACAGGTTTAGCTGATTTCAGTTTCTTCCTGTAGGTCCGTATAACATGAACCAGGCAGTGATCAGAGAGCCCCAAATCTGCCCATGGAACAGAGTGATATGCAATCTTTATTGTGGTGTAACAGTGATCCAAAATATTACTGTCTCTGGTGGGACACCGTCATGTGCTGATGTAATTTGGCATTCATGGGAGAGATTTTGATTTGTTAAAATCTCCAGAAGTAAATAGAGTCCTTGGGTACCTTTTCTCCTTTTCAGTTATTTGTTCGGGTCCATCGTTGGATCGCGGCGCTCACGTGTGCACGCGTCCGGAGGCACGTACACATTCACAAGAATGAAAGTGGAAAACTCCCGCGGCGAGTAGAAAGTTTTACAGTTTATGATGAGTGCCTCTAATTTAGGACAGCATACCTTTTTCAGCGTTGTTATTTGAACACCAACTTTCGTTGATGTAGAAGGATCCACCACCTCTGGTTTTCCCCGTTAATTCCGCGATGCGATCCGCTCTGAACAGTTGGTAGCCTGGCAGATGAAGCGCGTTGTCCGGAATGGTTTCACTCAGCCAGGTTTCAGTGAAGCCCAGTGCAGCAGAGTTTGAAAAGTCCTTGATGGTGCGGGTGAGGAGAAGAAGTTAATCCGTTTTGTAAGGAAAGGAACGGACATTCGTGAGATGAATGCTTGGGAGCACAGTCCGAAAGCCGCGCGCACGGAGCTTCACCAGGGCGCCGGCGCATTTCCCTCTTCTGCGTCTGCACGCGCATTTGAACAACACCGCTGTACCTCCGACGAGAATGTCCAACAAAACTCCGAATATCAAAAACCCGATAAAAATTTGTCTGTTTGGTGCGGCTTAATGTTAAGGAGTTCGTCGCTGGTAAAACTTATAGAAGAAGAATGCCAAAACACACGCACAAACCAACAAAAACAATAAAGATCGCGATCTCAAAATCGTCCTGGCTGCCATTGCGGCGGCACCAGACATGCAATGCCTTTATCACTGCTTAAATACTATGAAATATGTTGCATGCCTTATTCTGTGTAAGAAGCCACATCATCTTACAGAAGGATTTATTTCAAATACTCGACTGACGTTATGAAGTGATTTGGAGTAAAATTTTTTAATATTGGTATTTTCACATGCTTTCAGATGTAGCAGCATTTACTACACATAGCCGTAGTTCACTGAGAAGCTATGCAAGCAGCTGTCATTATCGTGAATGATTTCTTTGATTTCAGAATTGCGCAATAAAATCGTCTGCGTTTTTTTTCCCCGTAACTTGTCCGTAGGGCTGGGTATCGAGTTCAATTCTTTTTAGGCACTGACCGAATTGCCTCGATACCATCGAGTATCGAAAGATGTCTTGTCGTTCGATACCAAATTTCGATACCTAAGGGGTTAAACTTGTCAACGTCAGTGAGCCAATAAGCATGCAGCATGCTTGATGTTTCGACCATAAGAGGTGCAGAGCAGATCGATCACCCCGCGAGAGCGATTCGAAAGCGCACGGAGCAGTTTGCTCTCTTTAGCTCTCGTGGTACTGTATTATCACCAGTATAGAGTAGCGCGGGAGCTGTGTGGCGTTCCGATCATATGCAGATGTCTGTTCATACTATCGTTACACGACCGAAAGCGCATGTTATGTGACCATTCATGGAAACTGTAGCATCATGCTACATAAGACAATAAATAAGATTTGTATTCCGCTTTTACTCAAAACTCACTTTAAACCACCATTGAGTGTTTGTAATAACTTCCGTTTGCCGTCTAACAGGGCCGGATTTACTTTTACATTGCTCAAGACATTGAGCAAATAAACATAAACAAAAGGGTAAAAAATGACAAACTATTTCCAAGTTTTCCATCTTTTTTTATGTAGCCTATGGAAATCACGCTTGGCTTTTCTCTCCCATCTCTCTCACACACACGGTGCAGACACACGGAGATGCGAACAGAAAATTCTTCGCACTGCAAATTTATCAGTAAAATAGTTTCGCTGCTGAAAAGCTACATGACATTTCTCAGTAGCGAGGTTCATGAAGGAGTTTAACTTAAAGATTTTCTATTATAGACGCTGCTTGCAAGACAACCGGCGGCTGAGAGATGCATAGACGCAGGTATTCACACTCGCTTAATCTCTCTCTCTCTAATAACTGCTTTAGACTGCATTAATAACTGCATTAGCTTGCATATCAATGGCTCAAGCCTTTGTTATTAGCTCTAAAATTACGTTTTTGCAACGGAAGGTTTGGGATGAGGTGCATCATAAATTAGTTCAACCAACACGAGATGGTTGGGACGTCAGGCCGTTAAAATTATTAGAGAAATAATACACTCCCGGAGGTGGTTATGTGGCCACGACTATATGGTATGGTCTTTCTCAGTTCTCAAACAAATTAAGAACTATTCGATTTTTATTGACTGAGTGCAAGTGCTTATTCCGATAGAAAACACTGTATCGTTTCCACTGATTAAGAAATATTTTTTGTTTGCTTGGGTGGTAATATTAGGTCTATTATATTAATAGGGAAGAGGGCAAAAATCAGTGGAAAATAAATAGAAATCATGATTCTGTCTGAGCTATGCGTTTTAAAATGAACACGGACTAGTGTACATGTAGCCTAACAGATGTGTTAACTGAAGACTATTTGAGCTTTATTAAACTATTTGCACGGGCGGGGGGCTGATTTATTGTCTTGGTTACATTTTGTTCCTTTGTGCAGAGGCTCAGGAGATGAGTCTTTGAGTTTGTATAAACATCAACAAGCTGAAAAAAAAAACCAAAGTTTTTTTTTTTAGATAACGTAATCTTGTTAAAATTGATTTCATAAAATGTATCGAAAACATCTCGTTCAGGAACCGGTATCGAAGTCAAGGTATCGTATCGCATATCCGAAAATGTGACCATAACCCATCCCTACTTTGTCCGCAACTTTCGTTACTATGTGTAATAAATGCTGTCCATCTGAAAGCAAGTGTGACTGAATTTCCCTGCGATTACAGAACCAGCATTACTATCAAAATGCGCATGACAATCGCATTCGATTAATCGTGCAACCCTAACCGTAATTGTAAATTAAATAAAACCCCAAACAAACAAAATATGTAATTAAACCGTGTTTAAAAATGAAAAAACACGAGAGATTCATAAGTGTTTTGATTCACTAAAAAGAACCGGACTACATAGGTCTTTAGTTTGGAAACTGTACTACACCACTCCATATTACTTATACTAGGCTATATATCAGTGTACAACACTGGTCGTGTTATATGTTGATTCACTCAAAAAGCCGCCCTCATAAACAATTTGGAGGACACTGGGCTCTTTTAATGAATCAACCAAAAACCTTACAATTCAAGAGTTTGCTGATTGAATCCTTCATTCTGTGAACTCACTGATTTCGTCAGAAGGACTACTGAATCAACATCTGACAACTTACTGAACTGCAAATTGCCGTTTCTTACATTAATGTCAGTCATCATCAATTATGTTTTTGTTTGTGTTTCATTAATGACTGGTTCATATGACAATGCATCATACAATTAATCCATATCACTCTTTTGCTATATTTCAAGTCTTTTGTGTGAGGAAAAAAGCTATTGAATGACTTTATATTAATAAAAAAAAAAGTCATTTGGACTAATGGTGAAGGAGAAAAATATAATCAAGCTGCATCGCAGAGTGTAAAAGTATTAAAACAGATTTTCTTTTTTTTTTAATTATAGAAGTTGTTTCCACTAATATCTCATTTGCTTTTAGGCCCATTATGATCCCCCTATGTGAATCTGCGGGGAGGAGATATATTAAGAAACTAAATTGTATTGGTCTATGTCAGTGCCCCTTTTCCTAACCTTCCTTCTGTTTGAGAAATGATCCAACTGAACGGCCCAACGTGAAATACCCCGACATCTACAACTATTTGCATCCTAAACGCTCGTTTTTTTGAGTCGACAGCTTACAAAAATGTAGTTCTGGGTTTTTTAGCTTGTTTACTGTACACCTGGTCACATAGCAGCTTTTAGGCATTGCTCTGTTTTTTGTTATAAGTCAGAAATGACAAGGAGGCAGCTTCCCGCAATAGAACGTCAATGGAGAGCGTTGGATTGTCCCCCCTATCCTGTTGGGCGTGGCCTAAATGCGCTCTGTCTCTATAGTACAAAGATTTAAATAAAATAGCTCAATATAGTTTTAAGAATATATATTTTTTGTGTCATTTAAATAAGGGCAATCATGCGTTTGGAGAGAGAGGAGGGTTTGCTGGACCACTGGCACCTGATTTCCGGGGCCCGGGTCCAGTACAGCCAGCACCCGAGGCATTCAGTGCCACTGTAAGTTCACCCTTGTGTTTGATCAAGTCTGTCAGGGGTTGTAGATCTGTAATGCAATGTCTTGTGTGCTTTATATTTCAGTGTGGGCCTCCTCCTGCCTGTCCACTCCAACCTCCGCAGAAACAAGATCAGCTGGCTCTGAAAGAGACTAAGACTGAACCTGCTAAATCGATGGCTTCAAAGATATCAACGTTCAAGAATATCTCTGCAAAGTAATGTCATAATCAATTTTTATTTTATACATTTTTTTCAACCATGTTTGGTCTGTGTGTTCTGGAGAGAAAATCAGAGCTTCTCTGCTGGAAATCAGTAGTGGTTTTGAGAAAGTAGAGATTGTTGAAGTAAACTCGTATGTTTATTGTATTTTCAGCACACCTCGTGGGCGCTCATTGGGAGTAATTTCACTTATTGCTGTAAGTGTTTTAATAATATTGATTATATTAATAATAAATAATAGACCTAGATTTGATGCCATATTGAATTGAGAATAAACACAAGGCTTTTAAAGATAGACTTAGTGTATACATCAACTGTACAAAGGTAAATACACATTTACATTTATGTACAAATACACTGTACATTTGGTTTGTTATAAAAAAAACTACAGTCTATTGAATGCACTGTATTTGTATCCCTCACAGCCTTGTTTTCATTCCTGTCAAAAACTAAATGTGGCACTACCCTGACTAAGGTCTGGGTGGTTCAGTTTTAGTTTGAAAATTATTGTGCACGATGTTAACAGCCATAATGAAAGCAACAATATATAATTTACCTAAGAGTCTGAGTATGTATTGTTATTTTGGTGGCCAATCAGAAGCCGGGGCTGAAGCTGTATCAATGTTAACTTATTATTTTCTGACTTAAGTTTTACTATTCTTGTGCTACAGTTTGTTTTTAAATGAGTGAGTGAACTTTCCCGACTTGAAAATCTCACATTTTTGAATATCAAACGTTACAGCACTGCTTTTGATTTCCCCTCAGAATAATTGTGGTTTCATTGAACGGGAGGATTTGAAGAAGTTTTCTTTTGTATTTGATGCTTCTATTGGAAACCGGGCTCTCCTGGTGCCTGGGGTTAAAGTGCATTTCACAGTAGTGAAAAACCTGGTAAGTGTTTATATAGAATTCATTTTTAGTGAAGAATTTTGCATATTTGATCAAATATTCACATTTTTGTACACAAAATGCTTGTGATATCAGGGAAAAGAATGTGCGGTTGACGTGAAAGTAGCACCAGGAGGAACCGAAGACATTGACAGTACGGTGTATGAAGGTGTAGTTCTTACAGTCCTTTCTGAGGTGAGTAAAACCCTTACTTAAGTACTTTTTGTCCTATCAAGAAATGCATGATATCCATCCATTATGTCTATCGGTCACCATTCACTTTCATTTCATGGTAAAGATCTAGATGAGTCTAACAAAAGGTTTATTAGAGTGCGTAAGCCCTGTCTCCTGTCCTGTCAAGTCATTTGATATGGGTTATGAATGTCACTATTCAATATTAGTCTACTTGTGTACTGAAAATAGAAAGAGAAGATCTTCTCATGGGAGGAAGGGTTAGAGTGTTAAGTGCTGAAGGAGTCCTGCAGGTGTGTGTGTGTGTGTCGGCCTTGAGTAATGAGCAGAGATATTGAGTGGGAACTGAGCAGCCTCGACCCACTATCACTACTTCTATTGTGACTTCTGCCTCCTCGGTGAAAAATCACTTTAGAGGTTTTGATGCCAGAAGACAGAATTTATTATCAGAGATAATGAAGCCGATAGACTAGAGTATGTGATGTGTAGAATTTGTCTTTGCACACTCTTCTATACAGGTTTCCATATGCTCTACCACAGGGGAGGGTTAGTACATATCATACAGGACACTGTTGTTTATCAACTTTTGACCCTATTCTATATCTCCTCATATGATGGCAAATCAAAGACTTGATGATCATACAAGATCATACACGTCTTCTCTTAATGGCAGCTCATATTTGAGGACACACAGTTAAATACATAAATATAATAGAAGAATATATTGTTAATATAAATGGCTATATTCACATTTATAATACTTGATTTTCTGATTAATACAAATCTTCCACACTACAGGGACAAAATTACATTTACAGATACATTCATCAATTCATATATTCAGACATTACTCAGTAACTGCTTTCACCTTTTGTACAATCTGTTTTAACCATGTATTCATAAATTAACAAATGTGCCGAGCAGACAGGTTTTTTCCTCTTTATGCATGTGCTTGTTTGTGGGTGACGACTGGCCTTGGCGAGTTGGATAAGAAAGGAATGAGAATGTCTGGAGGAGGTTTTAATTCCTTAAGCAACACCCCCTGGAGCTTCGTCAAGGCCAGATAGTCACATTTACAAGATGGTCACGCACACGTCAGGGTTATTATAGTTTTGGAAGTTTAACTATTTTTAGTTTATCATTTTTATTTTGGTTTTCAATTTCAGCCTGTTTCTTGTTAGTTTAAATACTGGAGATATATATACGTGGTACGAAAGGTATTCAACCCCCTTAAATTTTTTTCACACCTCTTGTTATATTGCAGCCATTTGCTAAAATCATTTAAGTTCATTTTTTTCCCTCATTAATGTACACACAGCACCCCATATTGACAGAAAAACACAGAATTGTTGACATTTTTGCAGATTTATTAAAAAAGAAAAACTGATATCACATGGTCCTAAGTATTCAGACCCTTTGCTCAGTATTTAGTAGAAGCACCCTTTTGATCTAATACAGCCATGAGTCTTTTTGGGAAAGATGCAACAAGTTTTTCACATATGGATTTGGGGATCCTCTGCCATTCCTTTTTGCAGATCCTCTCCAGTTCTGTCAGGTTGGATGGTAAACGTTGGTGACAGCCATTTTTAGGTCTCTCCAGAGATGCTCAATTGGGTTTAAGTCAGGGCTCTGGCTGGGTCATTCAAGAACAGTCACAGAGTTGTTTGTGAAGCCACTCCTTCGTTAGTATTAGCTGTGTGCTTAAGGTCATTGTCGTGTTGGAAGGTAAACCTTCGGCCCAGAATGAGGTCCTGAGCACTCTGGAGAAGATTTTCGTCCAGCATATCCCTGCACTTGGCCGCATTCATCTTTCCCTCGAATTGCAACCAGTCGTCCTGTCCCTGCAGCTGAAAAACACCACCACAGCATGATGCTGCCACCACCATGCTCACTGTTGGGACTGTATTGGACAGGACATGAGCAGTGCCTGGTTTTCTCCACAAATACCACTTAGAATTAAGGCCAAAAAAAGTTCTATCTTGGTCTCATCAAACCAGATAATCTTATTTCTCACCATCTAGGAGTCCTTCAGGTGTTTTTTAGCAAACTCCATGCAGGCGTTCATGTGTCTTGCACTGAGGAGAGGCTTTCCGTCGGGCCACTCTGCCATAAAGCCCCGACTGGTGGGGGGCTGCAGTGATGGTTGACTTTCTACAACTTTCTCCATCTCCCGACTGCATCTCTGGAGCTCAGCCACAGTGTTCTTTGGGTTCTTCTTTACCTCTCTCACCAGGCTCTTCTCCCCCGATAGCTTCAGTTTGGCTGGACGGCCAGCTCTAGGACGGGTTCTGGTCGTCCCAACCGTCTTCCATTTAAGGATTATGAGGCCACTGTGCTCCTAGGAAACCTTAAGTGCAGCAGAAATTTTTTTGTAACCTTGGCCATATCTGTGCCTTGCCACAATTCTGTCTCTGACCTCTTCAGGCAGTTCCTTTGACCTCATGTTTCTCATTTGCTCTGACATGCACTGTTAGCTGTAAGGCCTTATATAGACAGGTGTGCGGCTTTCCTAATCAAGTCCAATCAGTATAATCAAACACAGCTGGACTCAACTGAAGGTGTAGAACCATCTCAAAGATGATCAGAAGAAACGGACAGCACCCGAGTTAAATA
Source organism: Sinocyclocheilus anophthalmus (assembly GCA_018155175.1). NCBI lineage: Eukaryota > Metazoa > Chordata > Actinopteri > Cypriniformes > Cyprinidae > Sinocyclocheilus > Sinocyclocheilus anophthalmus. The sequence goes on from JADLZN010010364.1 coordinate 96,415, forward strand.
TATGAGTGTCACAGCAAAAGGGTCTGAATACTTAGGACCATGTGATATTTCATTTTTCTTTTTTTATACATCTGCAAAAATTGCAACAATTCTGTGTTTTTCTGTCAATATGGGGTTCTGTGTGTACATTAATGAGGGAAAAAAGTTAACTTAAATGATTTTAGCAAATGCTGCAATATAACAGAGTGAAAAATTAAAAGGGGGTCTGAATACTTTCCGTACCCCACTGTATGTACCAAGAGATATACCCACACTGATATGTTGTGTATACACGTATATGTTGTGTATAACAGTGCCGTGCAAGGTTTTTGCCCCCCTTCCGGTGTGGTTTTTTACATTTTTCTGCATATTCTTCAATTCAAGTTTAATGTATGCGCTTTTTTTAACGATACACATCGTTGCAAAACACCTTTACAGAAATTAATTCTCTTCTTTCTACAATATTTATTAGTAACTTTAGAACAATGTAGGTAGGTTTATTCGCAGAGTTTGGTGCCGCTAATGGTCCACGTCATTTTTTTAGTTGTACGCGCTTTTCTACACCATACAATTATTTGCAAAGCAATTTTACAGAAAATTATGTTTCTACAATATTTAGTGGTAGTTTTCAGTGGTGACTGTCAGTTAATGTACCTATGGCAGAAATGTACGGAAAAATCAATTACGTAACGTAATCAAACATACGATGACAACTATTAACACAATATTAGATGATGCAATCAAACTTATAAGCAAAATTTTAGTTCGGGGTTGTATGTTGGGTTCAGGTTGGCATCAATCTGAGTTCCGGTTGGCATCATCTCTTCCTCAGGTGTTCTGGATCCCGAACTGAATCTTTGTTAATAATCGTAGAAACCGAAATAATTAGTGTAGCTCTGTTCCAACCAAGAAAATTGAAAGCAGCGCATCAGTTTTCGCTAGGGGTTAAACGGGTCGTAGTTGATCCGTGATCCGTACGGACCAAGCCCACGGTTCGGCACGCATGTGATCTGCGGATTAATTGCAAAATTTAACCATAATAGAGTCTTAAGTTTTTAATTTGTTCGTATTTACACAAGCAAGTGAATTTTAAACGATTCCAGAGAGAAAAGGCAAAAGGGAACTCGATTAGTTACTCGCGCACTGTTCTCTTCGCACGCACACATGAAGCACGCATACGCGTTACAGACGGCGCGCGAACACCGAACTGAATCCTCTTCTGAATCCTCTGAACAGAAACACATACACATAAAATTATGACAAAAATACCCATCTTGACAATCATTCAGGTAAACACAGTCATGTCTCAAGTGAATGAAAACAGGTGAGAAAGCAATCGGATGTGAAGTGTATCATTCTATCTGTGCATCAGGTCTTAAAAGGGACAGCGGCATATAAATACTGCTGCTGTCATTAATGATCATCAAACAGCTGTGATAAAAATCTATATTTATTTCTGCAGTGTCATTTCCCTAATATTTACATTTCTGTATTTGAATACACCAACCTTATTTTATTTGTAACGTATTTATCTGCTTGTAATTTGTGTATTTCTTATTTTTACTGGCTGTTCTCTTGTCTCTTTAATCATGTTTAAATTTTCTTAGTTAATCTAGTAGTATTTAATGTGGTATCAAATAAGTACTTCGCTTTAAGTAATAAATGAAAAGCAAGTTAAATTGAAATATTTTTTCTTTTTTCTTTTCTTGCTGATCCGAAAAATTATCCGATCAGTGACTCAAAATCTGTAATATGATCCCAACCGTGAGTTTTGTGATCCGTTGCACCACTAGTATGACATATCCCTGTATTATTTAATCAGACGATGCCGCGATTATAAATGAGAGTGACTCATGGTTAACATGTATTAAAAGGGTGCGTGTTTAAGTCATAACTATTTAGTGTGGTATTTTTTTACTATATTCACTCATCATGACAGTAAAATAGGGCATTCTAAGTCAATATACTGCATTATTTCCTCTCTCAATCAGTAGAAAATATGGTTAACACCTGGTCATATTCATGAAAAAAAAAAATACCGTCATGTACCGTGAAACCGGTATAATTTTGGAAAATACCGTGATATCAATTTTTGGTCATACCACCCAGCACTATTTAAGGTCTTGATTTTAAGTTAACCAAGGTGTGGGAACCCTGTACTATGTAATAATAGAATTATTAAGGAAATAAATAAAAACAGTTAGCTATATGCTGTTATCAACATATGTTGAAGTAGATTCGTCTCTCGTCGTGTCTGAGAGAATATGCGGCGTCAGAAGGCGAAAGCTCTGTCATATAATGTAAATGTAATGTAATATAATAAGTTAACAATTAACGTATTTAGCAAGGATGCTTTAAATTGATCAAAAGTGATGATAAAGACATTTATAATGTTACAAAATATTTCTATTTCAGATAAATGCTGAACTTCTGAACTTCTATTCATCAAAGAAACATCTGTCAGCCTCACCACACTTCCTTTCTAATTGGGCAGATGCCAAATATTCAGAAGTCAGGCTTGGAAGTTGGAAAATGTATTAAATGTGTCCAGCATTGATTAAAAAACATCAATTTGTCTCTACTTTATAAGTCTTTGGTGGAGATAATGCAGTCTGTAGCTTTAATATGTAATGGAAAAAATGGCCTGTAGTAATATGGAGTTGTACTAAGCTAAATCCAAAAATCTCTTTCTATATGTATCTCTTAAGGACAACGTCAAGGAGGCTAACCCTGGCTGTATCAGAACCATCATCTCTAAGGATCCCATTAAATTGACCTTTGGAAAGGTGGACTCCAATGTGACTCTGCTGCTGTATGATCGTGTGGAGTTCCAGTTGCTGACAAATGTTATTACTAAGGAGCAAAGAGCCACAAACATCAAACCAAAAACACCTGACACTTTTCAGCTCACCAAAGAAGTCAGGGAGACGGTAAGTGGTAACATCATATTCCACTCACCTTGCAGGATTTATGAATCCTATGCTCACCCTGAACACATGAGCTTGTAAGTGCTCAAAACTTTGAGCCGGGGACCTCTGGTTGAGTTGACACAGAATGACTCAACTAGAAATTGTAATGCGTCAGCATGCAAAAAATTCCCATGTGCAGTTTCTCGAGGGCACAAAATAGTTTATTGTGTGCATACAAAAGTCTGCATTTTAATATTAAATTTTATTATTATTATTTTTTTTTAGGTGCTCTGTATTTATTTGATCCCCTGCTGATTTTACAAAGAAATGAAGGGTCTGAAATTTTTATGGTAGGTTTATTTTAATGGATAGAGACAGAATACCAACCAAAAAATCCAGAAAAAACACATTATAGAAAGGTTAAAATTTGATTTGCATTTCAGTGAGTGAAATACGTATTTGATCCCCTACCAACCAGCAAGAATACTGGCTCCAACAGACTGGTTATGTTCCCATGTGGAACACGGATTAGTCCTGTAATTTTAAGAAGATACTCCTAATGTCAGCTCGTTAGGCGTATAAGACACCTGTCCACACAATCTGTATCTTCCATTCCAACCTCTCCCACCACCATGGGCAAGACCAAAGAGCTGTCAGAGGCTGGAATGGGCTACAAGACCATCAGCAAGAAGCTTGGAGAGAAGGAGACAACTGTTGGTGCAATTATTCGGAAATGGAAGTAATACAAAACAACTATCAATTGGCCTCGGTCTGGAGCTCCATGCAAGATCTTGCCTCATGGTGTAAGGATGATCATGGGAAAGGTGAGGGATCAGCCCAGAACTACACGGGAGGAGCTTGTTAATCATCTTAAGGCAGTTGGGACCACAGTCACCAAGCAAAACATTGGTAACCCACTACGCCGCAATGGAAACATTATGGACGGGGCCATGTACTGTAAAATCTTGGACGAGAACCTCTTTCCCTCAGCCGTAACACTGAAGATGGGTCATGGTTGGGTCTTCCAGCATTACAATGACCTAAAACATACCACCAAGGCAACAAAGGAGTGGCTCAAGAAGAAGCACATTAAGGTCATAGAGTGGCCTAGCCAGTCTCCAGACCTCAATCCTATAGAAAATCTATGGAGGGAGCTGAAACTTAGAGTTGCCAAACGACAGCCAAGAAACCTTAAGGATTCAGAGAGGATCTGTAAAGAGAAGTGGATCAAAATCCCTCTTGAGATGTGTGCAAACCTGGTGACCAACTACAAAAAACATCTTACCTCTGTGCTTGCCAACAAGGGTTTCTGCACCAAGTACTAAGTCATGTTTTGCTTGGGGATCAAATACTTACTTCACTCACTGAAATGCAAATCAATTTCTAACCTTTATATAATGTGTTTTTTTTTCTGGATTGTTTACATTAAAATAAACCTACCATAAAATTACAGACCCTTCATTTTTTTTGTAAGTGGGCAAACTTACAAAATCAGCAGGGGATCAAATCAATATTTTCCCAACTGTCTTTATAGATGACTGTACTATATACCAAATATAAAGCTAATATAATGCTGTATGAACTATTTGTTAAATGTGGTCTGAAAATCTACTGAGGTTTGGAAATTTGAGTCTGGAAAAGTGTGGAATTTTGAAATGGAAAATGTGTAGGAACCCTGATCTTTGTCTAGACCATAGTGAAGGTGACCGTAACGCAGTCTGCAACAAATGCAACTGAGAGCAAAGTGAGAACAGGAAGTTTAGATTTTAGAGCAAGAGGAAATGAGTTGTACAGTGTAATTTGAGTATACAGTATATATAATATAAAAAATGCTTTAGTGTGCGAAATGTAGTTTTAAAGCTTAAAATTTGATAAATGTTTCACAATTCATAATGTTGATAGGTGTGAATTAATGTGGAATAATGAGGTATGACATTGAAGAAGACATAAAATGAGTTGGGAGTCAAATAAAGAATTAATAAATTTATGAGTCCCATAGTATCAGGCTATGAAGTAAACCGTTATATCACTAGGTAAAGGAAGCGGGGGGGGGTCATGACTATAGCGGCCAGGCTGCGAAAGACAATTAATTTGATTCAAAAGGAACCCGCTCAAAAGTTACATCCCCGTTCACAGTATGATTCTTTATACTGTGTTCTTATCTGAATGATCCACAGCTGTGTGTTTTGTTTAGTGATAGTTGTTCATGAGTCCCTTGTTTGTCCTGAACCGTTAAAACTGCCTGCTGTTCTTCAGAAAAATCTTTCAGGTCCCACAAATTCGTTGTTTTTCCAGCATTTTTGTGTATTTGAACTCTTTCCAACAATGACTGTATGATTTTGAGATCCATCTTTTCACACGGAGGACAACTGAGGTACTCATATGCAACTATTACAGAAGGTTCAAACGCTCACTGATGCTCCAGAAGGAAAAACCATGCATTAAGAACAGGGGGTGAAAACTTTTGAACAGAATGGAGATGTGTACGTTTTTCTTATTTTGCCCAAATATCATATTTTTTCATTTAGTACTGCCCTTCAGAGGCTACTGAAGATATTTACATGTTTCCCAGAAGACAAAATTAGTTAAATTTACCCTGATCTTCAAATTCAAAAAGTTTTCACCCCCGGCTCTTAATGAATGGTTTTTCCTTCTGGAGCATCAGTGAGTGTTTGAACCTTCTGTAATAGATGCATATGAGTCCCTCAGTTGTCCTCAGTGTGAAAAGATGGATCTCAAAATCATAGTCACTTTTGGAAAAAGTTCTAATATGCAGAAGATGCTGAAAAACCAAAGAATTTGTGGGACCTGAAGAATTTTTCTGAAGAACAGCAGGCAGTTTAACTGTTCAGGACAAACAAGGGACTCATGAACAACTGTCACTAAACAAAAACAACAAAAAAACACACAACTCAATGTAAGGGGATGCAAACTTTTGAATGGGGTCATTTTTATAAATTCAACTATTTTCTCTTGTGGACTATATGTAAACCTCTTTTATGTGAAATATTGTATTCAGGTCAGTACTAAATAAATAATAACATGTATTTCGTATGATCCCTCTTATTTTTGTAAAATGATTAACATTTTGCAGATTCTGAAATGTGTATTTGTTATTATTTTGCCGCCAGGGTGTGATTATTAATAAGAGCGATGGAACAGTGACCATAATGACAGAGAAACATGATAGCCTGACGGCCTCTGCCACTGACAATTTATCAGATGAAGAGCTGAATGTCTCGGATGACGTGGAACTAACCATTTTGACTGTGAGTAAAATTATTAGGTTCTTTTTTTACACATGGTATCTTTCTTTGTATTCAAAGCTTCATAATATACATATATTGTGTATTGAAGGTGAACGAGACAAAGAAGGCCGTCCGACTCAAAAAGCTGCCTAAGACCTTTAATCAAAAAGCAAAAGGCAATGAAAATATCTCCGGCGCAAAGGACAATACATCTGGCACTACCCCTGTCAAAGACAAGGTAGTTTAGACTAGGGCTTTGTTTATTCTCAGCTGTCCTGTCCTGAAGATAACTTTTGTGCTCTTGGAAATTTTCACGTTCTTCTAAACGTGCATTTACGTCTTTATCTGCAGTGGAAGCCCGTGACTTCAGAAGCTGGTTCTCAAGATTTGGACGTAAGCAGTGAGATATACGAGGGGACCATTACCAAAATCGCCCCAAAGAAAAGCCAAAGTCAAGAAAAAGTGGTAGGTTTTCACCCTCCTGCAACCTGAACACAAAACGTCTCTTATTAGAACCTGAAAATAATCTTGATAAACGATTACAGTGCAATGAATACATACTACTTATTGAGAATTTAAACTTGTCCTGAAGTTAGAATCATATAAAGAATAATGTAAGACTGTAATGATGTTTTATGACACTTAAAATTTTTAGATCCCCAAAACTGCAGGAATAGGTGATAGTTTTGTATTTCCATTTATGATGTGTGAGGTAGACTTACTATAGTTTTCAAAACTTAATTTTTCAAAGCAGTCATGTTTCAATTATTTATGCATTTTTTTTCTTTTGAGCAGATGGACAATCAAGAGCTCACTTTGGGTCTTCTGGTCACCACAGTGGAGGGCACAGAGAAGCGCTTATCTTTTAGGTCGGGTGACGTGATCACAAAAGCCACCATGATGGTTGATGACAAGGTCCAGTTCAACATTTGTACCAACAGTGTAACTGAGGAGGAGTGTGCCGTCAACGTCGAGATCCTGCCAGAAACTTTCCAGACAGACTCTGAAGAGCAGCGCAAGATAGTAAGTGTTTTTCAGTTGTGGTCATCCATGGTGATTTGGCATTTAGGTAGTTGTTTAGAAATAGCAGTAGTAGTAGTAGTTGAATAGCAGCTGCACCATATCTTGGTCTTAAATTGGCATTAAGCATTTAGCTTTCGAAGATGAAAATAGCCCAAGATTTGCATACTTGCACTGTTGGTCAGTGTGGTTCTGTTGGACACGAATGTCATGACCTCACAAGACCATTGTGCAGTAGGTCTTCAGCATTGATGTTCTTCCTCAGACAGATTACATAGGAAATAGTAAGACATTAGTTATATGGAAATTAGTGGCATTAATCGCAAATAAATAAGCTTGTAGGGGATGCACCAAAATGAAGAATGATAATATGATTGCACTGCATCCACCTGAATGATGTGACAGCAGCCATATGCTGCATTCTATATATCTTGGATGTTGGAGTTGGGAATGATGTTTCAGTTCCAGTAGAGAAGCCAGGAAAAACAAAGACGGATGTGTCCATTGTTGGCAATACCAGTCGATTTAAAAACAAATAAAAAGTGGTATTTCTCACAGATAACGTCATAGAATCATGTCCACAAATACAGGTTGGATAGTACTGTGTGCACAACTGAGTTTGAGACACAGACAAAATTAAGTGCCAATAAACAATATATTACTTCTGTTTCTCTTCTGTTGATGCACTGAGCAGCCATATTTGATTCTGAAGTTGTGATTCCTCCGAGATTCTGAGTCAGAACTCTGACTTGGGAGGACGTTCCAGTTAAAAGTTCCTACTGGGAATTCTGAATTTCCAGCTTCTGAGTACAAACGGAACGCAGCAATCATGTGCTAGTGGTGACGATTAGGGCATCATTGCTGATTGAGGTCCATAGGCAGATTTGGCCAGGGTTACACCCCTCTGATCGCGGAGTCATTTATGCTTGCTTTAATATCTCATGCATGAGTTCTCTCTGCTAAAGCCCTTTATCCGTGAAGCTTGTTTTATTGAATTGTGCTGGCTTTAACTCTGTGAGAGAACTTTTTTTATTCAGTTAACTCTTTTGAAGAAAAGTTCTTGCAAAGTCTGAAATTTTCCCATGCGTTTTTTTGTATTGGTCAAAATTCGTCATGCGCAGAACGTCATTGTGGCTCTGAATTGCCTAAACACCTCTAAAAATGCTTGCTATGGATGTGAAAAATGCAGAAAGTTGAACCCGATCCGAATGTTCTTTTATGACGGACAAAAGTTTCGGAGGGAGTGTGTAAATGTGATTGACAACGTGAGGTTGTACTTATTTTTTACCGTGCGAAAATTTCGGATGAGAATTTCGGACTCGGTGTGCAAGGACTTTTAAGCCAAATACAGTTTTATAATGTATAATTCAGCCATACACTTTCTCACCGTGAAAATAGCCATAGAAGCTTGCATGGCATTAAACACAAACAAACGAACATCTCACGCATGAGACTATTGTGGTCAAAGGTCCTGCAATTTGGTACTGAACTTACATAATTGCAACTATATTAGCTTTTTAGTTATAGATGGTTGCTTTGAAATGCTCCAGTGCATATTTGTGTGCACTCACATCAAGTGTATCTCTTCATAATATTCTGTGTGCTTGGAGCTAGGAAATATCAGCTGAATTTGCAGTCACGTTTGATTGGTATTTCCCATAGACTTCAGGGTGATTGACGCACATTTGTTGTCCATTTTGAATTTCACACATCAGAGCAGGTACACGACAAGATTTTTGTCCAGTAATATGCTGCCATTTACACTATTTACAATGTAATAGATCATTTCTTGTGCATTTTTCTTCAGAGTTTCTGATATTAGAATGTAATCACTTTTCATATTTTTGCCAAAGATTTTGGCCTGTTTTCTTTTTCCAAAATTGACAGGTTTATTGCATTTTCTGTGGTTGAAGTTTTGGTGCATCCCTGCTCTTTAGCATTTGTAGAAGAATCAGAACCAGTGCGGTGCTGTGTTTTATTACAGCTCATCTTTAAGACAGGCCTGTTCCTGGAGATCTACCTACCTGCAGAGTTCAGATCCAACCCTGATCAAACACACCTGTCTGTAATTATCAGGTTCTTGATCTCAATTAGCTGGTTCAGTTGTGTTTCATCAGGTTTGGAGCAGAAGTTTCCAGAGAGATAGGTCTCCAGGAACTGGACTGGGCGAAATATGTTCTTTAAGGCAATTAATAACTTTACAATTTATTTTTGCTTATGATGGCTTCCATCTATTAGGGGCTTGTTGTCAAGCTGGATGATAATTTTGGGTTCATCAAGACACAACAGGACCCGCAGCTATTTTTTGACACAAGTGAGGTTATGGAGGACACCAAACTCACTTTGTCTGAGAAGGTTGAATTTACGTTAATACCGGTAAGTTTTCAGCCGCAAACATCATGATCATTTCAGTGTTACTACAGTAACACATTTTGTTCCTGAACCTTTTGTAACTGCTAGATTTCTCCTGCCCTGTATTTTGTTATTGAAGTTTCTGGCGTTTGCTGGAAAAGTAGAGAGTACATTTTGGATGCTGGTATGTCAGTCCAGTTCTTTGTTGATGTAATTGTTATACTATTTGAAGAGTCAAGCAGCTGAAGGGGGAAAACAAGCTGTTAGAATAAGAAGGCTGAATGAAAACGTCTTCACATCTGCACCAAAATTAGAGGCATTTGGAGTAAAAGAGAAGGTGCAGTACATAACTTTTATTTCATTGTAAGATTTATGTACTAGGGCTTGCACAGATACTTGTTTTTGCTAGTTGTCCAAAAATTAGTTGGTGGGTCAATACATATTGAATCACAATACACTGCAGAGTCTGTGGTCAAACATGTCCCACTTGCTTAGCTTATTTAGGGTCGACTGTAATATGATTTTATTAACTTGTTTTTTTTTTTTTTACACCTTTTTCTTAATTATGAATATATTTATCCGTGACAGATAATGAATGATATGCAGCGACACTGGGACACAGTTGGGCTTATTCTATGTATGGAATAAGTTGCATTAAAATCATAAGATCCACTACTAGTTGGCAAAGATCCAATGCCTGCATTGCAGAATAATGACTAGTAATAACTAGAACCAATCAACTAGTCAGTGCAACCCCTAGTTTATACAATAAATGATCAATTTAGTCATTTTCCATGGGTTGGTTGATCCCTAAATGTGGATTCTGCCACATTTGCTTGGCTGCCTGCAGAAGAAAATGACTATCAAATTGCTGAAGGATCCGAAAGACCAAATCAAGGAGGTGGTCAAAACAGAGGACAAAGTCAGTGAATCAGTGGATGTAGAGTAAGTAAATCATGAGTAAGTAGGTCAGTCTATTAGTTAAATGTGCAGATGTTCTTCAAAAATTGGCGCATCATTACGTTTGACAGTAAGTCTGAGAGTAAAACACGAAGTCGTCTTTTTGTCATAGGTTGAAGTGAGATGTTTTCTCACAATGCGAAATTGTGCTCCAATACTATTCACATGGAGTACAGCAGTTTCTTTTATCCACCTTTAGGAGTACTTGCAGCAAAAATAAAAAATGAAAGTAAAACTTAAAGGTGCGGTATGTATTTTTCCGGCATGTTTAATTAGCGGTTGAAATGAGTATTGCAGTCTAAATTCAAAACTCGATGCTCATGTGGGTTGCCAAGTGCAACATAGAACAAGCTCAACCAACAATGTTAGGCAATGTGCCTTACACTGTAAGTTGACGAGTTGATTTATCTGCTTTTTAATATTCCTCTGGTCAGTTGGATTTTGAGGCTTTTTAGGTCGGGTAGAATCTGTGATCCCTGACCCAGTTCGTTTGCTGACTTCTATAGTGTTCTCCACCAAATGGCAACCCTAGGGTGTCTAAATAATATTGGGTGAATTGGCAGTTAGTGGAATCACATAGACCAAAACAAAAATAGATATTCAGACACGGAAAGCACATTTCAAAGTATAATAACTGGCTGTAGTGTTATTTGAAGAAACAAGTATGTGAACTTAGCATGTTTTCTAAATATTTCCATACACATTATTGCATTATGCTTTAGTTAAAAAAATACATACAGCACCTTTAAGTAATTTGGTTTCATGAACACAAAATACAGTATGGCTGGCAGAAACAGAGTAGTTAAATTATTAGTTTAAATAAAAAAAATATTGCTAAAATTAATCTTATGTTGTCAAGCTCCTGCAATGTGATAATATAGAAACATAATGTAAATATCAATATATAATGATGATGATAGTTATAATTTAATATATATATTGGTTACTGTGTACGGCTCATAATCATCTTATTGAGTCTTTGCCATTAAGAATGATGTGTACAAACATTTGATTAAAACGCTTGTCATGTGTAAAAATTCACACTTGTTATAAATAGTTATGTATTTTTGTTGTAATTGACTTATTGTACGAGTTATGCACATACAATGTATTTTAATTTTTTTTTTCACCAAGTCTTTGTTTTTTTTTTTTAATGGGGAAGTATTATGTTGTCTTAAAATGTTAAACATGTTACAACATGTAACATATTTTTATGAAACTTTTTTTTTTAACAATTTCTTGATCTTTAGCAAGCAAAACAAGGGAAAAGACAAGACTTTACCATATATGTTATCTGCAAAAGATCTGAAGAAGGAAAGTGTCATTAAACAAGAAAGCACTAAAGGTGATAGAGTACGGAGCAGAAGCAGGGAGAATAGTCGACGTCGGTATAGTCGGAGCAGAAGCAGAGAAAGTGGTCGACGCAGATATAGTCGCAGCAGGAGCCGGAGCCGAGAGAAAAGTAGGAGCTACTACAGAAGGCACAGAAGTTCCAGCCGTGAGAGGAGGGACAGCCGATACAGAATCAAACGCAGCCGCAGTCGGAGCAAAGAGCGCGAAGAGAGATCTCGACGCAGCAGAAGCAGAGAAAGGAGCAGTCAGAGTGCTAGGAAGAGAAGCCGCAGCCCTGCCGACAAATATGATCACTATGCGAAACAAAGCAGAATTAAAGATCCAAGCGACAAAAAGAAAGTTAAAAGCCCTGACAGTGTAGAGGATGAACTATTGAGAAAAAGGAGAGAGCTAATGGAACTCAACGAGTTGATTGCACGTAAGAAAGCTATTGTTGCTATGGAGCACAATGCAAAGAAAATTGAACCTGAGGATGGAAAAAGTGGAGTTACAACATTTGATTATGAGCATGTGCATCGTGAAAACATTTGGATGCCTGACCTAAAACCAGTGAAGTCCATCTTGAAGAAACAGTCTGAACCTCACACGGATTCTCAATCTCAGGTTTGTTTCTACATGGGCTCCTAGGTTTTGTTACATATTTTATTTTCTCTTGCCTATCTTACTGTCTCTTATCTTCTCTAAGGCGTCTGCAAGCAAGGAAACTGCTGCTCCTTTTGTAAAGAGTGAAAGTCAAGAGATGCAAATAGGATACCACCATCAGACTTGCGCTTTTGGCTCAAATACACCTGGCTACTCAACATTTAAATGTATTGCTGAGAGGACTTTGACCACTGCAGGGTCTGAAAAGACATCTCTAACTCAGATTCAGGATCCAAAATTGGTGAGAAAAAAGAAGCAATTAGAAGATCTCAGTGAGTCAATAGCACGCAAAAGAGCGATAATTGCCTTGGAACAGAAGGTCAAAGTTGTTCGGGGAATGCCTGAAATGGAAGCAGAATACAAGTTTGACTCGCACACAGAGGACCAATTTGTAATGTCTAAAGGGAACTTATGGAGCTCCGAGATAAAACCTGATATTCAACCGAAAAAGTCAATTTTGAAGAAACGCTCAGAGATTGTAACATCTCAGGTTTGTTCATTGTAAAATATATTATATGGATTAGCTCTCCTTGATGGAAAAAACTGCTTAAGGTGGTGAAACTGGTTTTTCAAACATGGTAGCTAACTAGTTGCTGGTAGTTGGCTCGATTATGAACCCCACCAGCTATGGTGGTCTACCATGTCTGATTTTGACCAAGGTTGACCCATCCATCTACAGTTCTTCAGACTGATCATAAAATGGCTAGTTTGGACCATCTAGAAACCATATCGAACCAGTTACCACCTGAAGCTGGTTTTAGCTGAATGTCCCAGCAAGACTATAAAAATACTATTTAAAAAAAAAAATAAAAAACACTTTTCCACCATCTGACTGAACAGTTCTGAGCATGGCGAGTATGGTATCAGCAGCATTTCCAACACTGTTCATTATGGTACATTTACCACACTTCTCAACATGGTTAGTGTATCGAACTCTTTACAGGAGAACAGTGTTGATGTAAATTCAACACAATTCTTAAATGCTTTAGTAACTCACGATTGGTCACATATACCATAATGGAGACTGAATTCATGTCATCGTGCCTGGATTGATACAGAACTAATTAATGAACAGTAACCTTTCAGATCAATGGTGGAAAAGGGCTATTGGAAGCCAAAGTGTGCAAAATGTTTTAAGAAAGGCTGTTGCTACAGTAGTTTGTGAAAAAATTATTTGTATTTTTGCTTTGCAGAGTGACAAAACCTCAGTTGATGAATATGGTCAACCAAGTCAGGATGATTCTTCCTTTACAAAACCGACTTCTCAGAAGACCGCAACTTTGCCATTGAACAGGTCCTCAAATCCACAACCCATTCATCCCGGTATGTTGGGATTATTCAGCCGGATCATGAATGCTTCTTCAGCAGCCTCACAAATGACTGAAACACCCCCTTTTAACAAGCCAGTTATCCCACAGTCACTCACTAAGGCGTCTAGTTCAAGGTCTTTGCATGACCAGAAATCTTCCAGTCTGTCTAAAGGTAGCAATTCTCAGAATGACCAACACCGGGCATCATCTCGCCTGCCTCATGACCATCCCCCGAGCAGTAACCCTTCTACGAGTCAGACTTCAACATCAGATCCAAAGCGCAATCTTTCAACTCAAATGGAGCGCTTTCTTAGTGCTCTCAACAAGGCTGACACCAGTGTTGTTAACTCTTTATTTCAAGAGGCTAGAAAGGATCTGACTTTAATAAACGCCCAGAAACCCACTCAACTACAATTAGATAGAAACATACCCTTCATGGATGAGATATATGATCCTTTTAAAGACGAGGATGGCTATGACCAGCCTTCCCTAATAGGAAAACAATCTGGCCAAGAACGAGTGAAGACTGAAACCCGTTTGAATGACCCCAGCAAAGATGACCTCCTGCCTCATGAAAGAGCTGTTCAGGATGGTAGTGGCTTTTCTCAGCTTGTTGGAATGAAGTATGGTGTAGACCCTACTGCAAAAGCTGAGAAGAAGAGTCCATATGGGTATCCGATGGTGTCAGAAAGCTGGAGTGCCCATAAAGAGGATCCAAATCAGTTCTCTGAGCAGTGGAATCAGTATGAACAGGACACTGATTTGTATGCAACAGAACACAAACATTACACAGATGAACGCAGTGTATATCGGGAGCGTAGTCCATCTGTTGAGTACCAGAAAGTCAGTCCAAATGTTCAGCACTCTTACATAGAGGACAGAGAGATGCCTGATAGTAAGTTTGACAAAAGCTTAGTTCGTCAGGAGTCTGAAGAAAGCAGTGAAGATAAAAACAGAAAGTCAGAGAACTTTGAAAAAATTCAGAGTCTTCTTCAAACAATCGGACTTCATCTAGACACAGCAGAGGTTAGTAAATTAGCAGACAGGACGCAAGAGCGGTTGTATGGTAAGACAAAAAAACCTCATAGTGCGCCTACTCACTCCTTTGAACAAAAAAGGGAGCAATCAGTGAGTCAACCTGAGCAAAGGGGTAGTGGTAGTAGGGCAGATTCCTCAGACTCTGAAGGCTTCCGATCTGTATCCCCAGCTCAGTCCTCAAATCGTAAGGTTTACATGAGTTATAAGGACTCTGTAAAATACAAAGACCAGCACAAAGTGGAAGATGTAGACCTAACTAGCATTAAGAGAACTGTAGTGAATTTGATACCAGCAACCAACGAACAAGATCCTTGCGAACCCGAGCCGACCGCAGTTTCTAAAGCTTCATACCAACCAATGACCATTGTAACCACAGTTCAGCCTGCCACTTCCCAGTATGCCCAAAATTCCACCATTTCCACCTTTTCAGCTTCACAATATTCGCAATATCAAAGTAGTGATCAACATGTTTGGGGTTCTGTGGCCCCTGGTCTGTACCCTTATGGCACTTTACCTCCATCCCCTTATGGTATGGGTCACCAAGCTATGGTGCCACATATGATGTCTGCTTATAGTTCATACACTGCACAAATGGCCAGTCCATATTATGGACCTCCTCCACTCTCCATGCCACATCCCTATGGTCCTCCACCTATCCCCAACCCTCTCCACTTCTCCACAATGGCCTCTGCTTACTGTACCCAAGCGGCTAGTCAAATCCCAAATGAATCTATAAAAACAAAGCCTGTTAGGTGCCTCAAAACAATAGAAACAGTCCAAACAGTTCCAACAGATAAAGCAGGGCCTGCCAGCACACTTGTTACCATACAACCTAAAGAGGACAGTAAAGAAAAACAAACTTCGGAGGAAGCCAAGAACATACAGGTTGCTACCATAACAGAAGATGACATCAAGGCTAAGCAGAAGAAACGGGTATGACATCTTTCTTCAAACTTCTCACATGTGGAATCTTTTGTTCAGTGGTTCTTAATATCGATGTTATACTTAAATTTATACTCATGTCATACTTTGTAATTCTGTGATGTGGCAAATATCAGAAGCTGTTCAAGGACAATGTTGCTGTGAGCTTATTGTCTTCAGCTTATGAGTGCATCTGTAATGTTCTAAACCTGTGATAAATCTACTGATTGTTTTAGCACATTTTTGTCAGAGTTTTGTTCTTATATAATTGTGCTCTGGGCAGCTTGAACAGTTTAACCAGAGAATGAAGCTGAAGAAAGAGCAGCAAATGGAAGCCCAGCGTTCACGTGGACAAAATCGGAATTCAGCTCCAGGTATTATTATTTCCAGAGTCTTTAGGTTCAGGCATTTATTGGCTTCAGGTGCAATTGCCTGTTTAGTTTGCTTATTCCTTTACCTTGCAAACAGGATTATTGCCAACATTTTACAATCTTTGTTTCCAAGAAAAAAGTGATTCAGTTAGCTCTCAGATCATAATAGGGACGATAGGGATCATGATTTAGCTTTAGAAAGAAACCTAGTCCTTTGTCACGAGATGAGGAAACAGCATTTTAGGATTAATGGGTTATTTTTGAATAGCAGACCTTGAAATTAGAATCTAGATTAATTTGTGAAGACAGTGGTAATAGTTTTTAAATTGTGATTTGTATGTTTTAAAGTATTACATTTATTAGAGAGCAAGCTCGAAACTTACGCATGTCTGCACTGGATGTGTAAAACTTGGGTTTCATTAAAAGTAGATTTGTTGCAATATGTTCAGTGGTGCGGTCTACACAACGAAAGTGTCCATTACTGTATCTACAGCATTACAGTATTTTCCATTGACATTGTCCCGTTTCTTCTCCTTTGACATATTGTAGATCTGTTCCTGACACTATCTTTTTCACTTTATTTAAAATGTCATTATAGTGTCTGTATGTTCAGACATACATTGGAGATCAAAATTACAGAACAAGCTATAAATACTTGATTTTTGATTTTCTGAAATATTGTTAAACTTCATCGCTCAAAATTTGTAGGAATATTAGCTTTAGGTATACCACTGTTCTACTAACGTTTGACAATATCATTTTTTAACAATTTTTTTTCCCCTGCAATTTTTATTGTGGAAAACACTGATCAAAATTAGAGAACAGTAACCACTGTAGCATGAAAGGAGATTACAACTAAAATTTTGGAGGGTTACAGCTGTCAGAAATTGGTAGGAAGTGTAGAGGCCCTTGCTTTGAATGACTTCAGCACATCTGCTGCCGCAGAACATCACTTGTCTCTCACACTGCGCTGGTGTGATCTTGGTCCACTCTTTTTCCAGTCTCTTCCACAGTTCGATGACTGTAGTGGGTTTCTTAGCCATAACTTTGTGACTAAGGATTTTCCAGAGATTTTCAGTTGGGTTTTGATCAGGTCTCTGGCCCAGCCATTTCATTATTTCAATGTTCTCAGCTTCAAGGAACTGCTTTACCCCGTTTTGCTGTGTGATGGGGGCATTGTTCTGCATGAAAATTGCAGGTTGATTAAGAGATGCTTGCAGGGAAGGAACTGCATTTTGCTGAAGGAGGCTCTGATAAACATTTGCATTCACCTTACATCTAGCTGTATAAGAGGCCCAACTCCTGCTACCGAAAACATCCCTCAAACCATGACAGGTCCTCCTCCACCTTTCACTGACTTCTTCACACACTTTGGGCATCAGTCTTTCCTCAGATTGATGCCAAACAAAATGTTTCCCATCTGACCCAAATAAATTAAACTTGCTCACATCTCTAAAGTGAACTTTCGACTAGTTCTCCTCTGTCTACAAAACATGCTTCTCCGCAAAGGTGAGCTTAGCCTTGTAATTCTTTCGGCTGATGAGAGGCCTTGTGACTGCAGGGTGCACTTTCAGTCCGACTTCTCTTAAACATGCTGAGACAGAGCCTTGCCCTATTCAGAGCTGAACTATCAAGCAATTGCAGCTGCAGTGTTGAACCAATTTCCCCATTGAGATTCTCCGCATTATCCTGTCCTTTCATGCGTTTGTCTGACGATCAGTCTTTTGGGGGGGATTTTGAATTAATGTCATTGTAAACCTGCAATATTTGAGAAATAACAGATTTGGAATGACCAGCTTCTCTTGCAGTGGCTGAAAGGGTCATCCCTTTGGCCTTCATCTGGACCGACTCCTTTTGCAGGGTTTCAGTCGACTTGACCTGCCATCTTGCAATCTCTGTAATGCTGCCAGTTAAAATGGGTTTGTCAAACAATTAATGAAATTATCACCAGGTGCCAGATTAACTGCAATAACCGTTCTTTTTCAAATATCTCATTTAAGTTTTTTTTATTGTGCGCTTCAGAATACACTTGCTTGCTTACACTTCATAATGCGTAAAAACTGCCATTCTACTCCTGTTAGGATAACTTCAAATAGGTTAGACTGAGCAGTGACCTTGAAATGTAGGAAATTTTAGGTTGTTCTCTAATTTTGATCTCCACTGTAAATCTTTATTTTAACTGTTAAGTTGCAGTAACATTTACTGTTATTTTGTTAATTATCGCCTTGCAAAAAACAGTAATTTCATTTGATATGCGAATGATTTCCCCACTCTTAATACATCGGGTTGACCAACAGAAAGCTGCTTACTTTAAAGTGACTTCTGTGTGAACTGTGCTTCATACATCTATACCAGGGGTGGCAAACTCCGGTCCTGCAGAGCTCAGCTCCAACCCTAATAAAAGCTCACCTGCCTGTAGCTTCCTAGTAACCCTTCAGACCTTGATTAGCTTGTTCAGGTGTGTTTGATTAGGGGTTAGGGTTGAAGCAAAACTGCAGGGCTGCGGCTCTCCAGGACCGACGTTCGCCACCCCTGATTTATACTATGGATAATAGACAACTGACTTTCATGGAAATGTTACTACTGTGAATGCACCTTTAATTAGTGGTTGTGGTTAATTGAGTTGTGGTTTGCTTCTATGCATAGGTAGATGCAATTATAGCAAAAGTGGCATAATGTAAAATTGAGTGCTTTTCTAACATAACTCGTGCTAAATCAATTTGGAAACCACTGGATTTCTGTAGAAAATAAGGGTGTAGTTGGGGCATCAGCTTCAACGCCGCTAGTTTAGACAGTCTCAAGTCAACTCAATGCCAGTCGCTTTCAGTGTAGACATGCGTTCTCACAAAATAATAGATGCAGATCAGATGGTAGTTGAGATCAGTCCTACTTTTAGTCCATTTTATTCTTTGTTAGATGAGGCTTGTCAGGATTAGGATCAGGTCTTTTGTGATAAACATGAATGATGCATTTTATATAGCGCTTTATTGTGTATTGCTGTACACCCAAATAAACATCACTTTGTAGGTCCTGAAATGATGTTAAATTAAGGACCATCAAAACACTTTTTCATGTGGCCAAGCCTGTCGAGGTTAATGCACCTCCTATATTGTAACACATTTACAGGTAAAAGTACCCCCAATGAGATAAAGAATGTGTGGATATGTGGCCACTCTCTTGTGTTTTGGGCTGAGAAGAGGGCTACTTCCCCTGAGTATGGAGTGCAGTTGGGCATGCACCCAGACTCAGTGCGCATCTGGTGGAAGGGCGTGCAGGGCATGACGTGGCAACAGCTTGTACCTTTGCTGCTCCAGCTCAAAGACAACTGGCCCAAACCTGATGTGCTTATAATCCACTTGGGTGGAAATGACATAAGCACAACTGATCCAGAGGCCTTTATTGAGACTGTGAAGAAAGACATGACCTCACTGAAGAGCATATTCCCCGAATGCCTGCTGGTGTGGTCCAGCATCCTTTCACGGCAGACCTGGAGGGGTACAGAAGACAGCAAAGAAATGGACATTATCCGTATGGCCATTAATGA
This sequence comes from Sinocyclocheilus anophthalmus, assembly GCA_018155175.1. Classification (NCBI taxonomy): domain Eukaryota; kingdom Metazoa; phylum Chordata; class Actinopteri; order Cypriniformes; family Cyprinidae; genus Sinocyclocheilus; species Sinocyclocheilus anophthalmus. The sequence goes on from JADLZN010010364.1 coordinate 116,062, forward strand.
GAGCATATGTGGAATTATAACAGAACTTGGTGGCTCTACATTAAGCAACAGCAACATAAGGCCAAGTTTGGGACTCTACAGACCAGATGGGGTTCATCTATCGGGGAAGGGTATTGATACCTTCAATCTAAACCTGCAGGCTTTTCTGGAGAAATGGGAGAATGAGACGAACAAGACAGAGACTTCTGACCCATCAGTTTGAGATGAGGACATTCCAGAAATGGTCATTTGTTTTGTTTAGCAACTTGTACAGTGCCATTTCTTTCTTGTGTATAATTTGTTGCTGTTGTTTTGTTACTTCAAAATCGATTGTAATACAACCCATGTAGAATGAAAGCAGATTTGTTTTCTGTACTTGCGTATCACAAAAAGTATTTTGCGAGAATGTTAGATTTTAGTTTTTACTTGTTCTGTTTTATACATTCAGTTTAATGACAAATAAAAACAAGAACATTTAAAATATTCCAATTTAATACGGAATAAACGTTTCTTTATAATTTGAGATCTCGTGTATGATACAAATGTTCTCCACACCCTACTTGCATGTTTTAAGTGCGTTTACATCACAAAGCATTAGCTTCATTGAGAGTTTTTTTTTTTCTTCGGTCATTAAATTGGATCCACATATCAGCACAAGAAATGGCAAAAAGTCTTCAGATCCAATCTGGGTATGCTAGTAAGTCTCTCAATAGTGCCAATGATTTCTAATTTTCTAGAGCAGTGAAAAAGAAATCAGGGCATTTCTTCTGTATCAATGACTATTTGCATGTAAAATCTATTATTCTTGTTGAGCTGCAATGGTATTTACGTTCCACCACAGGGAGTGTAAATACCTATGAAAGATAATACTTCATTGAAGAAGCTGCCTGGAGTCCGCTTAGTCATGGAACCAAAGCGACTTCCTAAAAAAAATGCACACTACTTTGCAGAATATATAAAAAAAAAATAGCATGGGTTACATGATTTTCTTTAACGTGATTGGCTATACTCATCTTGGCAAATCATTTCCTGTTGTTAATCACTTCCCAAAAGTCTAGACTGCCTAATCATAAGAAATGGCTGGAACATTATTCCATTTCCTATAGTGACTGTTGTTAGATGTATGTTTTTTGCTAGAACATATACAGAAAATATTACCTAATGTTACTGTATTGGACTAAAACTTACTGACTTTGCTCCCACTGTGTCTTTCCCCCCCCTCCTTGCTACGCTTGTGGTGGTCAAAAAAGTCTGGCCGACGACAAATAGCGTATACATTTCTTGTCATGCCATATTTGACCAAATATTGGATTAAAGTCAATTTTTTTTTGTCAGCTTTTCTCAGATCAACCACTCACAACCCATTAGTCCCAAAAAGAAATGCAAAACCTGTTCTAATTTAAACAAGTTGACAAAAAGATTAAATCCAAGTTTTGGTGATGAGATTGCATAATGAGAGTTTTACCAGCCATCTTTAAAAGGCCAGTCATTTTTAACTGGGAACACCAAATTAGAAGGATTTTCAGCACAGCACAAGGGTTAAAAACATAAAGGGTAAATGAGAGAACTAATAAAAGAACCATAAGAACTTCCATCTCCCATTTAAAAAAAAAAACACATTCACTATACTTTCAAAGAAAACATTTCGCTCAAAGAATTTCCATCACGCTTAGTTTGCACAGCCTGCTTATTTTCTCTTGATGTTCTGACAGTCAAATCTCAGTTTGTAGTTGTTGAAGTCCATATTTTCCTAACGACTTCCCTGGTACCATTCAGTTTTGATGTGATCTACATGCATGTTAATCTTTCTTTGTATGTGCCTCTGTGTCTCTGCTTTTGCTTCAACGCAAATGTAATCGGTTTGATTTCTAGTGGTTCCTAATGTAGGCCTGGAGAATGCCAATGGTCAAGAATCAGTAAGAGGGAACACTCACTGGGAAATTCTCCAGGTAAGTGGTTATTGTTGCTTGTTAAATGTCATTTGAATTTGTAGATGTTTCATACAATGATGGAAACTAGAGACATTTATAGCACCCAGAAATGACATCACATTTTAAACTGCAGGTACATTTTTGAGCCTTTGTTGTAAATCAGTAAGAGTTAAACTATACACTCTAAAAAATGCTGGGTTAAATACAACCCAGTGCTGGGTAAAATAGGGACAAACCCAGCAATTGGGTTGTTTTTACCCAGCGGTTGGGTTAAATGTTTAACCCAACCTTCTGGTTAGTAACCCAACCGCTGGGTCAAAACAACCCAATTGCTGGGTTTGTCCATATTTTACCCAGCATTTTTTAGAGTGTACAGTGTACATATCCATGATAATGGAAAACTTGAATATACATTTATATTTACTAATTAATTCATTTATAGATTTATGCTATTCCAGCCCTTGAAACATCATGGAATGCAGCACAATCAAATTTCTGTGGAGTGCGTCAAAAGTCATGGAAATTAATTGGTCAAAATGAGTTTAAACAATATATTTATAAGAGTGAACCAGGAACCTCCAACTGACACTGAAGCAGAGATGGGAAAATGACAGCATCAGGGCATGAAGGCAATTATTTGCTGATATGTTCACCCAAAATCTCTTAACGTGCCTTAAAATAAAGTCTGATTAAGTGAATTGGTTCAGTGTGAAGAACACACGTCCTTCTAGACTTTGCATGTGTGCCTCAGATGTAGGCTAGTTTAAATACAGGACATGTCTAGAGGGTCTCATTCATTCAAGTCATTATAGATCGCATGGTTTTCTTTTCATACAAATGAATTTCAGGATCAGATGAGGTAAGAAACCCCTGCAATGCCAGATCTGATGGGCTGTCACTGATGAGAAGTGATTCTACTCCAGACCTGGATTCATCAGATATGTTTTGAGAGTTTTGCGTGGTGATTGGAATTATATCTGTATTTCAGCATGATAGCAAAATCTATTGTCTTTCTTTCTATTTTGAGAAGAAGCATTTGCTCATATTGGAAAATGTAAAGAGTTATATGAAAATGTCAAATAAAAGCATCCCTAAATGTTATGTACCTTGTACCTGCTTTTTAGACTTATTCAGAGTTTTTAAATCTGATCTCAAAACTTTTGATGAATATCTACTCTATTTTTAATTTTGGCATTTCATCTGAATGTCAACATTTGTGAGGTTCAGTCAGTCGAAACTGTTTTGGGGTTCATTTATATCATTTAGTTTCTCTGGGAAAAAAAAAATTACAGATTGCATTGTTTGATTTAAAAAACCATTTTGTTAATGAGGGATCTCGGATACATCTGTGCTTTTAAAGTTCTATTTTAATGTAAAAGGATCAAATTAGACGCCCCACCCCAACCCAGAATCCACACGTAAGGATCCAACTGGCATGTTGTTACTTAAATGTAATACTTTGTTGTCATTAGGGGTTATTATATTCAGTATTTTCATGACTTCTATGTATTTCAGACATCTTCACTTTTCATTAAAACCTATAGGCTAATTAATTGAAATCATTCGAGTTACATTCTATATTTTGACATGTGGGCAATTAAATTCATATCCTTGTTTATAAGTCATAGAATAATTGTAGCATTCATTACTTTTACTGGGATTCAGCTTTGTCGTTGGTTATTCAATTATTCGTCTAATTGTCAAAACTATTTTAAATAGAATATTTGATTTAGCATTTTACATTAATGACACTTTTTAAAAAATATATATATATATCAATAAGAATTGTATCAAAAGTCATTTTCCAATAAATGAATTAAAAATCCAATCTAAAATCATTCTGATAGGCTGCTCAAGAAACACTTATTATTTTCACTTTTAAGAAAACCGTTGTGTTGCTGAATATTTTTGTGGAAACCGTTTACATTTTTCCAGGAATCTTTGATGAATCGAAAGTTCAAAAGAACTTTATTTGAAATATAAAGCATTTTAACATTATAAAAGTCTTGCCACTTTGATGAATCCATGCTTAAAAATATCATTTTTATTCAACAAATAAATAAAAAAGGCCTAAATCAAAATCGTACTGACCACAAACCTTTGAACAGAGTTATACATGAACCTAAACTGGGGAAAAAGATTCGGTTTTCTCCCACTCTGAATAATATCAGAATTGGAGGTGCCATATTTAAAAGCATGTTTTTGCTTTATAGTTAGTAGTCTTAACTACGTCGGAAGGTCAATGAGAGGACTAGGGTTGCCAACCGTTCCATATAATAAGGAATCATTCTGTATTTAAGGCATCAAAGAAGCGTAGGGGGAGAAATAGTATAAGGTCAATGCACATATTTGAATTGCACAATGGGAGAACATTTAACTGTTCATGAGGTAGATTGCCTATAGCCTATATACAAAAGTTTGACTATTGACTTTTGCCTATAGCCTACGTTCAAAAGTTTGGGATCAGTAAGATTTGTAATGTTTTTTTGTTTTTTTTAAAGAAGTTTCTTATGCTCATCAAGCCTGCATTTCTTTGATCAAAAATACAGAAAAAACTGTAATGTTGTGAAATATTATCACAATTTAAAATATATGTTTTCCATTGTAATTTATTCCTGTGATGCAGAGATGTATTTCCAGCATCATTACTCCAGTCTTCAGTGTCACATGATCCTTCAGAAATCATTCTAATATGCTGATTTATTATCAGTGTTGGAAACAGTTGTGCTGCTTATTATTTTTTGCGACCAGTATCTTTTTTTCAGGATTCTTTGAGAAATAACATGTTAAAAAGAACAGTATTTATTCAAAATAAAAATGCTGTGTTAAATATACACAACTATTCAAAAGTTTGGGGTCAGTACATTTCTTTTCTTTTTTTTAAAGAAACTTTAGATACTTTTATTCCGCAAGGATGTGTTAAATGGATAAAAAGTGAGATTGTTAGAAAAGATTTATATTTTGAATAAATTCTGTTCTTTTTATTTATGGAACACAGGTTCCAAAAAAATATTAAGCCATCACAAGTTTCAACAACGATTAATAAATCGGCAATTAGAATGATTTCCCCTTTTCTGAAGGATCATGTGACACCGAGGACTGGAGTAATGATGCTGAAAAGTCATTGCTGCGTCACAGAAAGATAATATTTTAAAGGATAATAGTAGGTAGTAACCAAGATTGAAACAATATTACTGTATTTTTGATCAAATAAATCAGCCTTGGTGAATAAGACTCCATAAAATAAAAAAATTATATTAAAGAGATATATATCAGATATACATAATAGGCCTGTGTGTGTGTGTCCCTTATTCTGTCCCTTATTTTTCTATGAAAAACCACGATTGTCCTTTATTTTCCTTTTCTGAAGTTGGCAACCCTAGAGAGGAGACAAATCTGATAAATGTTTTTTTTCTTCCTGCTTTCGAACATTAAACAATGCGCCACCCGGTGGCCCTATAGGATTGAGTCCACATGAAACTACTTTCCAGGCCACCTTTGACGCACCCTGGTACATTGGGTAAAGGAGCTGGGGCCTGTTTCATTAAACAAGTTTACCAAATAAACCAGGCTTATTTCAGTTAGTCTGACATGTTGTCAGTTCATTTGGTTCAAGATAAGTCAGGCTAACTGAAATAAGCCTGGCTTATCTGGTAAACTTGTTTAATGAAACAGGCCCCAGAATGTGTTCAGTGGATTTCCGGTCTATACTTTTATTTGCAGGATAGTCAGGATCTTCCAGTTAGTGTAACTGACAAAAAAAACGACCGCATTTGCAATTCCTGGTCTTACAGTTATATGCACTGTTTAGCATAGAAATAGTGCTTTCGATTTCTTACTGTATTTAGGAGACTCGGTAAACAAAACCATGCTGTCTCGCTGCGTTGATTGGCTGTTCTCGGCGTGACGTCATATCCGGTGAATGCGGCGGCACAGGAAGCGAGCACAGACGGAGCTGTCTGTGTGTAATGAATACGCTCTCATTCATATCGAATTGTGGGACTTCGCCTTTACCTGCTGCAGGGATAATCGCCATCCTGCACCCAGGATAAACACGACTCGACACCGAGCAGCGGCTACGCGTCGTTATGTACCGCGGGTCTAGGCCGCACAGAGGCGGCTATCATCCCCCGCCGTCGCGTGGCCTCGGTTCCCGTCCTGGACCAGGCCACCCCCCGGATCCGTACCGCCGGCCGTCCCCGCGGAGGAGATACTCACCAGCCGATGAGTACCGAGGAGGGAGAGCTCCGCGAGCCTATGGGGTATGCAGCAAACAAAAACACTGCATTAAACGGCAATAATCCAGCATGGTACACACTAATTAAAAGTGCAAGTGGTCCTACTGTGAAATGTGAAAATGGTAGTAAAGTACCATGCAGTATCTTCTCATTCCATTCCCTACTTGTTGCAGTGTTGTGTACTCTTATAAAAATGCCTTGGTGCTACACTACCAGTAAAACACTTTTGAACAGCAAGATTTTTAATGTTTAATAAGAGTTCTCTTCTGCTCACCAAGCCTGCATTTACAAAAAAAATCCAAAATACAGCAAAAGCAGTAATATTTTTAAATGTTTACTATTTAAAAGAACTGCTTTCCGTTTGAATATATTTTCAAATGTAATTTATTCCTGTGATTTCAAAGCTGAAGTGAACTCCAGTCACATGATCCTTCAGAAATCATTCACATATTATATTATATTATATATTATGATTATGAATAAAAGTATTAATTTCTGTAATTTCATAATAAATATATAGAACGTTTTAAATATCTGACTCACAAAGCGGTTTGAATGGAATGGTGTATATGTTACCAAAGCTTTTTATTTCAGATAAATGCTGATCTTTCTGTTAATCAAAAAATCCTGAAAAAAAAAAAATTACTCGATTGTTTTAAATATTGATGATGACAATAATAAATAAATACAATTCTTGAACAGCATATCAGAAAGATCTCTGAAGGATCATGTGACACTGAAGACTGGAGTAATGATGCTGAATATTTAGCATTGTCAAATTACATTTTAAAAGAGGCCGATATTCAAATAGAAGCAGTTATATTAAATGGTAAAAATGTTTCACAATATTACTGCTTTCACTGTATTTTGGATCAAAAAATGCAGGCTTGGTGAGCAGAATAAGCTTCTTTAAAAACATTACAAATCTTACTGTCCAAAAACTTTTGACTGGTAGTGTACTTTTTTGGTTTGTATTATTCCATGTATGAGTTAGTTATTTACCCATTTTCCTTAACAGAGGTACAGCCCATCTCCTCCTCGTGGTGGGCTCCCTGTTGATCACAGTCTGGTCATAACTGTGGGCAACGAGCTGACCCATCCAAGCGAAGCGCCCCATGTCCGGTAAGAGATGCAGTCTAGTGAAGATGGGAATACACCGTGACATTGTAAAACATGAACAGAATTACAGTGTCAGTGCTGAAATGGTTGAGTAAAACTGTGCATCAAATCACTACCAGATTTTCAGCTCATTCTGAACACACCAAACATAGTTACATGCGTCTTGTTCCTTGGAGATGCATGATAAATGAAAATATGTTCTGAAATAGTTTTAAAATATCATGTTTGTTATCCTCCAAATGGATGGAATCATTGTCTTAAGGTAAAAAAAAAAAGAGTTTATGTCCATTATGTGTTTTTTGTGTGAAATCTGTCGACTCTGACTGGCCAAAATCTGTAGACTGCAAGTCAGGCCCGCGTAAAAAAAATACAAATCTGGCCGAAATTTGTGTATTCCAGCTTTTATAAAGTCATTGTGAGAATGATGCTGATGGTGGTAAGTGTGACCACTCTGTTGATTAATAAAAGTCTTATTTTTTTCTGTCGCAAAATACTTTGTAATGAATTATCATTAGCAATTACATTTTGCCTCCTATTAGATTTATGTTGGGTATCAGCGCCCTGCTCTCAAGGTATTGGGGTCCCAAGATTTGAGGGTCTAAAACATTGTTTTTTAAATAAAAGTTTAATCCTAACAAACTTATTTGAGAAACAGCTAGACCTGCCTATCTTTTGATGCCTGCCTCCAAACAGTGAACATATTCTTAAGAGTAGTTCTTGCTCAAACTTGCATTTTTCCTCTACATCCTATTCAAAACCAGTAGATTGGCAGCATTCTCTGTTGGAGCGTAAGACACCCTTAGGGATAAGTGTTTTTTTTTTTTTTTTACATAGCTTCAAGTGCTGTGGTATTAAATGATCAAGTGTAGTTATGGAGAGATTTTAACTTGAGCCCATTGACTCACTAGATATGCAATTGTTTGTCCTTGTCCTTCAGTTGCGCTTTATGATGTGATGATTTCTGTTGACAGAGATTATGCAGCTGGGGAGTCACAGCATAATAAGCCCTATTACTCTCCACGGAAGTCGAGCTATGATGGACACAGCGATAGAGGTTCGAGGAGGCGCAGTGTTAGTCGCGGCAGGGCACAGAGTCGCAGTCCTGGCTATGGGCGCAGCAAAAGTCGCCCGCGCAGCCGCAGCAGGAGTCGGAGCTACAGTCGTGGCAGGAGTCCTGAACGGGCGAAGAGCCGAGCACGTAGCAAGAGCAGAACCCGTGGGAGGAGCTACAGTAGAAGTCGAAGCAGAAGCGGAAGCCGCAGTCGCAGACAGAGTAGGGCCAGGAGCAGGGCACGGAGCAAGAGCCGGCCACGGAGCCGCAGTTGTGAAAGGAGCCGTAGCAGGGGGAGAAGCAGAGGACGGAGTCGTGCTAGGAGCTGGAGCCGCAGCGCCAGTCGTAGTGGTAGCAGTAGCAGCAGCGGCTCCAATAGGAGTCGCCGCAGCTGCGTCAACAGGAGAGTCAAATCAGGTGATTTTATGGTTAGGGAGGAGGACTTTACTGAGCTGGAGAAGGCCAGACAACGTAAAGAAATCCAGGATACGCTTGTACAGCCTGCAAAGTCAATTTTGAAGAAAAGAATGGATTCCTCCGAGACAGATTCTCCCATGCTAGCGCAGGTAACCATCTCTCATTATGGCTTGGAAAATTTTAACATTCAAAATGCTAGTCAAAAGCTGTTAATATTTATTCTTCACTTTATGTATGGCACTCTCAACTTAAGACACTTAAAGGGGTCATCGAATGTTGATAGGATTATTTAGGGTCTTAATGAAAAGTCTATAACATACTTTGGTTAAAATTGATCAATGGTCGTGTAAAACAACACAATTTTTACCCTGTCAAAAAAAGCTCTGTTCACCGCAACCCGTTTCAGTGCATTTCCCTTTAAAGGGGTCATATGACATTGCTAAAAAGAACATTATTTTGTGTATTTGGTGTAATGAAATGTGTTTATGCGGTTTAAAGTAAAAAAAAAAAAATTTTCCACATACTGTACATTATTGTTTCTCCTCTATGCCCCGCCTTTCTGAAATGTGTAGATTTTTTACAAAGCTCATCGGTCTGAAAAAGTGAGGTGTGCTCTGATTGGCCAGCTATCCAGTGCTTTGTGATTGGCCGAATACCTCAAGCGTGAGATGGAAATGTTACGCCCCTCACTATACTGTGATGCCGTGTCCCGGCCGGAGCGACGAGACAAAAACATGAAAACCCATTATAAACGAGGCATTTGTTGTATCCAGTGGGGACATAATTATGGATTATAATGGCTTATACTGTCTTTTTACGTGTTGCGTTGCATCGTAAACATAAAACTCTGTCTGCATTGTGATCGGAGAAATGACAACAACAAGTGCTACTCTACACTGCCAAAAAAACTCATGTTTGAATCGTCAGTGGCAAATCCTTAAATGAAAACGTACTTACAGTCTGTGAGTCAGAACAGCCGGCATTGTAGTCTACTCTCTCAGGATCAGGAAACACTCCTCCATAAAATGTGCTGCACACATCTGAATATTTGGGTTAAACCGTTCTGGAACGGTGTTCAGGGTGTCCGCGGGTCCTTAAAAAGTCTTAATGTCTTAAATTTGGATTCGATGGGTCTTAAATATTTTTGGTCTCATTACCGCTGAAATATCTTCAGTCTGACGGACCTAATGACTTTACAATCATTGGACAGACCGAAGATTTGTTCTTCCCCGCGGTAAGTTACTGCGTCATCAGAGAGAATTGCAGAAAGTTAGCAGAATACAGAATACAAGCTCGCGCTGAGGCTCACTCTGTTTGTCTCGAGACTTCAGAACAAATGAGCGTGACCGCACACATAAACTCAGAAGAAACACACTGAGGTAAAACATTTTTTAGTTTATTCATAACATGATATAGTTAAATAACACCATGACAAGTGAGCTATTTTACTCAATATTCTCATGACGCAAAAACAAACAAACATTCAAAAAAAACTTAAAACAGTTCAATAAACTAGAAGTTTTATTAAGAGACTTACTTTTTAGACACCATATTGCCTGTTTTTTGCACTATTTCACCAACAAAACAATTCCAAACAAAGCCACAGTGCTGTTTTGCGTCTCTGAGCCATATGACGGTGTTTCGTTCCCGAATGAATCAACCGTTATAATGATTCGGTTCAGTCGCAATGACTCGCTTAACAGTGACTTACTGCCACCTGCTGGTGGTTTTAATTTCACATTTAAAGTATCTTTTCATTTTTTAAATTATTTCAAATATCAGTAGGGCTGGGTATCTTTCAAAAATGTTCGATTCGATACCGATACCTTGACTTCGATACAGGGCCTGACGTACTTTTTTCTCGATAACCATTTAGAAACTCTTTTGAACACGATTACATTATCAAACAAAAAACTGGTTTATTTTTCAGCTTGTGATGTTTACACAACTCAACACGACTCCTCTCCTGAGCCACTGCCCAAAGGACAAAATGTACTAACAAACAATCGTCCAAAGTTTTTATAAGCTCAATAGTCTCAGTTTACACAGCGGTAGGCGTTACACTAGTGCGTGTTTTGTTTAAACGCCGAGTCGACAGCCGCGTCAGTTCTATTTATTTCCACTGATTTCTGAGGAGCATTAGCCCGTCCCGCGTCTGCGTGTGTTCTCTCCTTCATTATCGCTGCTCTGACTCAAGGTATCATTAATTTCATCACCATACTGGGCCAAACACACACTGGCAATCTGCAGTTATACAAAAACCTGATGGTGTTTCCAAGTGACTTTTGAATAAACAGAATACAATCGAATTTATTTCTTTGCAGGGTGAAATTGGGATTTGTTAGGTGTGTGGGGGGGGGGGGCTCTATGGATCGAGCTTATTAATATATCATATATATCTATTATAAATATACTATATATTATATATATTATATAGATACATATATCATATACATCTATATATCATATATATTTATATTATACAGTGGGAAAAAGTATTTGTCCCACCAGTGTGCAAGGTCGCCCACTTACAAAGGAGAGCCTGTATTTTCATCAAGTTACCTCAATATGAGAGACAAAACGGAGAAAACAAAAATAATTTATTTGCAAATTATTGTGGAAAATATGTATTTGGTCAATAACAAAATTTAATTTCAATACTTTGTTATATACCCTTTGTTTGCAATGACAGAGGTCAAATGTTTTCTTTAAGTCTTCACAAGGTTTTCACACCCTGTTGCTGGTATTTTGGCCCATTCCTCCAGGCAGATCTCCTCTAGAGCAGTAATGTTTTGGGGCTGTCGCTGGGCACCACAGATTTTCAACTCCCTCCAAATTTTCTATGGGGTTGAGATCTGGAGACTGGCTATGCCACTCCAGGACCTTGAAATGCTTCATACGAAGCCACTCCTTCGTTGCCCGGGCGTTGTGTTTGGGATCATTGTCATACTGAAAGACCCAGCCATGTTTCATCTTCAGTGCCCTTGCTGATGGAAGGAGGGTTTCACTCAAACTCTCACGATACATGGCCCCATTCATTCTTTCGTTTACAGTTATCAGTCGTCCTGGTCCCTTTGCAGAAAAACAGTCCCAATGCATGATGTTTCCACCCCCATGCTTCTCAGTAGTTATGGTGTTCTTTGGATGCAACTCAGTATTCTTTCTCCTTCAAACACGACAAGTTGAGTTTTTACCTAAAAGTTCTATTTTGGTTTCATCTGATATTATGACATTCTCCCAATCCTCTTCTGGTCATCCAAATGCTCTCTAGCAAACTTCAGACGGACTGGACATGTACTGGCTTAAGCAGGGGACACGTCTGGCACGGCAGGATTTGAGTCCCTGGCGGCACAGTGTGTTACTGATGGTTACTTTGGTCCCAGCTCTCTGCAGATCATTCACCAGGTCCCCCCGTGTGGTTCTGGGATTTTTTGCTCACAGTTCTTGTGATCATATTGACCCCACAGGGTGAGATCTTGCGTGGAGCCCCAGATCGAGGAGATTACAGTGGTCTTGTATGTCTTTTTTTGTGTTTTAGATTTTTTTTTGGGGGGGGGGGGGGGTTTTTTTTTTTTTTTTTTTTTTTTTTGTTTTTGTTTTTGTTTTTTTTTTTTTTTTGTTTTTGTTTTTTTTTTTTTTGGGGGGGGGGGGGTTTCGTTGGTCCATTTTCTATAAATTGCTCCCACAGTTGTTTCTTCACACCAAGCTGCTTACCTATGGTAGATTCAGTCTTCCCAGCCTGGTGCAGGTCTAGAATTTTGTTTCTGGTGTCCTTTGACAGCTCTTGTTGTGGCCTGGTGGACTTTGAGTGTGACTGTTTGAGTGTGGACATGTGCTTTTATACTGAGAACAGTCAAACAGATGCCATTAATACGGTCAACGAGTGGGGACAGAGAGCCTCTTAAGAATTACAGTTCTGTGAGGCGCAGAACTGTACTAAGTCAATAGATGGTTTATTACCTTGATAACCCCCTAGTCGCCACTTCTCTATATGTAATAAATCATATAATATTGCTTTGGTGTTTCATGAGTTTTTTTGATTTCTGATTTTTAATCATTTTACTTGTCTGCTACGGACGAGTTACCCGTCAAGCCCTGGAGTCTACATTTGCCGGGGCTCAGCCCCAACGCCCCGGCCCCACAAAAAATTTACCCCCGGGTCTTATGGACAGGATCGACAGTGGGCAATGACATGGTCCACAATAAACACCGCTTCGTCTTGCATATGACCGACCTCTGCATATGATGGAACTCTACACGCTCCCGCGCTACTTCTCCATTGAAATGATGACTTTCGTCCTGTCTTTGTTGGAGATAGTGAGCCGGCTTAACGCCAGGAAGACGAGGATCGTTTTTTGTTCAAAAATTTTTTTTTAAAACCAAACGCACCAGGTATGTAGCCTCACAGCTACGGGGGTTGGACCTTCACACTAACTCACGTTGAGCCCCATCTCTGAGTTCACCAGTCCGCGGACCGACTGTGCACCTATCGGTGTATTGGCTAGAGTAGAATAAAACACGAGCAGACTGGCTCCGTACGGTTTCCCGCATCGCTCATCGGATTTCAAACCTGATCGATCTGCCCTCACTGACGTTTGATAACGTTACCCCTGATATCGAATTGGATACCGAACGACGGACTTTTTTCGATACTCGATGGTATCAAGTGCAGTTTCTTTCGGGCCTAAAACGTATCGAACTCGATCCCAGCCCTAATATCAGTATCTGTTTTTTTTTACATCAAAACATTATTTATGCATTTGTAACTGGAGGTATTTGTATATGTATATAAATGTATAGCTTATGCACTGTATAGTCGCTTTGATAAAAGCGATCTAGCTAAATGCATACAGTTAATTTAATTTAATAAAAAATTTTTTACTGCATTGGGTCCTGCATTAAACTGTGTTTAATACATCTAAATGCCACTCAGGTGCACTATGTCTGTATTGTCAAAGATGAATTTTTGTTGATACGGCTTTCATTTGCTTGGTAACAGCCCAAATGTCTTATTATTCTAATTCACTGATTAACTCACTAATTACTAATTAACACTAATTAATTCACTAAATGTAAGAATTTGACTCAAAAGATAATACACACTTATAGAAAAATGGCTTTATATAGGTAAAATGCCCATAAAATGTAAAAATATATTTAAACTTTCAGTTTAAATTATTTAATAATTTCTAACTGACCACCACACAGAATTTGAAGAATATCAAAAACTTTAGGAGTCAGCTGTCCACGAAAGTCCTTAAGATACCAGCATGATAACACACTCAATCAGTTGAATGAATAACTCAATGACTCTCTCATTAAGTGACTTACTGGTAGTTTAGTTGAGAAGTTTGTTGAAAAGTATGCATTTTCCCCCTCAACATTTCTTATTTGTATACTCATAAATGCATTTAAAACATTAATCTCATAACATTATTTATTGCGGTTGTAATTATTGTTATTTGCAGTGTAAATTATTTAATCTATTTATTAATTATTTATTGATAAATTGTAATAATTTGACATTTAAGATGATGCATACATCTAAAAAGGTAAAAAAAAAATAGGCATTTGTAAATGTAAATATGCAGATTTAAGTATGTAAAAGCTGATAGAACACTGATGAAAATATTGCTTCAGAATAAATTGTTTACTCCACCAAAAATCTCAGTGACGCAGTTATTTTGCAAAGATATTTTGTATGGAATATTGTCTGCTGACATTAAAACTTCACTGTACGTATATCGTAGTAATAAATATCATTTACAGCAATGATATTTTGTTTTCTTTTTAATTTATACACAATAAATTGACTGGTATGTCAGAAAATGTTTTTCCTTACAGGTTAGGTCTTAAATTGCATATAAGGGAGTATTAAAGGTCTTAAGTTCTTAATTTAACTTTTTGATTTCTGCAGAACCTGGTGGTGTAATAAATACAAACTTAACTACTGATTGTAGTTGTGTCCTCTTATTGGAATACCAAACATTACTTTCGCTTTTTCCAATGACACACAGCGGCCTACGTGAGATAAAAGCCCCGCTTGGCGTGACGCTGAGGCCGGGCTAGCTGGAGCCTTAGGCCGGGCCTAGCGTGAGCTGAGGCGCGCGGGGGTCGATAACGGTGCGCCCGGAGGATCCCGCAAATGATCGCGCAACCACATGTGACACCCCTGCTGGACTCGCGCTTTGTCCACGGGAAGTTGTAGTATTTCCTCATCGACCAGCACGTATCAGCTCTAGGCATGACGAAGCATATATCGTCCTCTTTTGGAAGACCAAACAGTAGTTTTGCTTTCACAACGAAACACAGCGCATTCACGACATTGCGGCGGCAACAACAATACTACAGCGTTAATAAAAGTTACGCCTTCTTTCTTTTAACATTTGGGCGGCGTTATGCAAATCTTTCCACACAGTGACATAGACATGTGGGGCGTGTTAGAACGAACCGTTTTAGGAGGGCGTGGCTGACTCTTAACTTTTATAAATAAAGAATATCTCTTTGGATTTGAGATTTAAGTCTTTGCAACTTTACAGATCGTCTTTATGCACCAAGAGCTTGTACACTCCAAAGAGAAAGAAAAATTGAAATCGCATCATATGACCCCTTTAAATGTTAATGAGCTCTGCTCACCCCGCCCCTCTCTTCCTTGGGGTGATGAGCTGTTTTCTCTAAACTGTTAACTTTAGCGGCATTCGTTATTGCTAACTAGCACATTATTAGGAAAGACGATTTGCAAAGATTCCTACAAAACGTTATACTCACTTCTTCTGTAGATGAGGTTGGATCATGAATGATTCGCGCGAACACCGATGCATTTAGGTAGATAGGGGGGCGCATTCCCTTCAAAAACAAAAATAATCCCCTGCCCTCAGCGGCTCAGATGTGGGAGTAAATGACGACTGCTATGTTCAATATTACATCCAACAACAAAACACCCCAATCACTTAATCGGAGACGTTCTTGTCTTCCCCTGCACCGGAGTCGACACAATGATGACAGCTCACTCAGGGCGGGTCTATGCTAAAACCAAGACTGACGCCCATACAATCACCTCTGGATGGGCCTTGCTGAACTACTTCATTTGCCAGAATCTGAGATGGCTTGATATGAGAATGGGGAAATTATTTAACGAGATTAAAAACAAAACACTGGGTGGATTTTTATCATTATTGGGTGGATGTGTACACACACTTCCAAGACACATTTCAGTTCAAAAATGTAAAAGTGAATTTTGCATCCAATGACCCCTTTAAAGCCAGAAATACTTCACACAAGCCGTTCTGCGGATTAACTGATAGGTAATCTCTGGAGTATATTTTATTCTTTTCCTGCTATAGTCAGGGCTGGAAATGGGGGACGCAGGGGGACGGAGTCCGGGGAGTGAATTTCGAGGGGGGACGGCGTTTCATTTACAACTGGTTAGGTTTATTTGGAAATTAAAGTGATTTCTATATTTTTATCCATTCAAGACTACGAAAGCATTCTGCACATAAACGTAGCACTATAGACGAAAAACGTAAGGGATATTTGTGTCTATGGTATCACTGCGGCCACTGTCTTTTGTGATTGGCCATAATACCTGCTGACTGCAGCCAATGGAAATGCTTCTCTATCGGCACAACACAGATCGTGAAAGCTGACGGCAGTTTTTGTCATTCATTATAACAAACAAAGTGTCGAGAAGATGTAATAATAGATTCAGTGTGCAGTGTAGAGAGCTTCATTAATTAAAACGGAAGGTTGTGAGATCGTGATGAACTAAGACCAGTGACAGAATTTTAATGATTATAAAGGGAGTTTGCAAATGTGAAATAGATTTTATACAACATTTTTATACATTTTTGATTTTATACGCAAGTTAATTTTAAGTGACTTACATTTTAGGAACACTGTTGTCTGATTATGCTCCATTTCCTCAACTAAAATAATTCCAAACAAATCACAGCTGAACCGCTGCGCATCTCCAAGCAAACACAGCGCTGTTTTTGTTTATTATAAATGACCTGTGTTTTTGACAATCTAGTGAGTCATAGAGGTAGTCACTTGCTTTGTTCCTGAATGAATCAGCTGATTGAACGAATCGATTGAATGAATGATTCAGTGACAAAACAGTGACTTGCTGCCACCATACTGGTGGTTTTAGTGTCATTTTAAAGTATAACTGAGTCCATGTAAATCTGTTTCATATTTCTACTTCACACTTTATATTTAAACATTCAATTCATAACATTAGTATATTATGAATAGATTATGCCACATCTGTGCTCGTCTGTGCCGTGCCAAAATGAATGTTGCTGCTGATTTCATTTGACTAGTAGTTACTTATTCTTCTGTTGTATCTTATTATTTGCATAGAAAGTTTTTGTTCAATTAAAATTTGATAAGTTATATATTTCCAAATTCTTTGGCACCAAGATGCGACCTTTCATAAAAGGTTACACGCATTACAAGGTTTAAAAATAAAATAAAAAAACTTTAGGATCATATCGCCCTTAAATAGGAAGGTTAATTGTCTGTCTTCTCGAGTTGTTCCATTATTTAATTTTTTGAGCAGGGCACAAGTTCTCTTGAAAAGAAATGTAGCGTCGTAGAGAATGAATGTTACCTTTTAAAACACGAATTGTAAAACTTTTCTGCAAATGTAAACTATTAAATATCATCTACAAATCTGCAGTTACTGTAACCACTAATAGAAGTTTTTTGAGGGCTTAGCTAACATGGCAATTGAAGCCGATTACTAACAATCAGATTTTTATTCAATCATTCTTTCGTTCCACTAATTACCTTCTTTTTTTTCTTTTCTTTTTTTAAGAAAAAGGGGTCATTTAATGATGCTTACATTATAACATTTGCAAATTCACACACACAACGTATCTTTCATTGTCATTGTCTTATATCAGGAAAAGTTTAGATACAAATAGGAAATAAGTTTATTATAGATAATTAAGGGTTTTATAATTACATACATCGAAAGGTACTAAATATACCATTATTAAATTGTACCCCCCAGTGAATTTTGCCAAGCAATGTCGGGGAAAGTTTATTTTTTTAAACGATGACTTACAATAGTGAGTATCTAAAGTACCCTATTATGTTTAGGTACTTTTTAGGAACTACTGCAGTGCTTACTGTTGCGTTACTTTTTTTTCACCTTAGCTTGGCTTCTAATTTTATTTTTCAATAACAGAAATCCCAAAGTTATATTTTTTGGCAACTGTAAGGTCTCGTTCACCCAAATTGATTATTGGCCTCAAACGCCTCTGCACCTTTCCTCCCGTTTCTCTCAACACAGGTTAGGGAGTGTCAGTAAATAAATGGAAAAAGTAATTGCGTCATTTTTTTAACTTTATAAGTCCTTAATAACCCCTTGATAATTTCTTGTAAATTTAAAGTACTGCATTACTTTTACTATTACTTTGAAAAAGTAATCTGATACATAACGCTCATTACTTGTAATGGCTTTCCCCCACACTGGCTACAAGTGCTTTAGGCATCACAGCATTATACGTAAGTACTATATCAGTGAAACCTTATTGGCGATTTACGGAAGATTTTAAATGTTCAGTGCTTTTTTTTTTGTTTTTGTTTTAAATCGCATGAGATGACGCAACTGTCATCTACTGTTAATAAAAATGAGTATGCACACTTTAATGTCTGATAACCAGTATGTGCTGAGATATTGTGTACCCTTTTTTTGACAGGCAATGGTGGCAAGTTAATCAAATGTCTGTTGTTGACCTGAGGATTAAACATTTCTTCTAATTTACAGCCTAGTAATGTGCTCTGCTTTTGAGGGGGCCTGACTCGTCTTCCCGGAACGGAACGTGCAACAAATGTGCCCCCCCCACCCCCCCCCCCCCTTGAAGATAGAATCTATTGAATAACAAATGTTGGGCATGACCGAAAGTTTATGTGGGGTGTAAATATACTCGTCTAATTTGCATATTATGACGTCATCAGGGGGCGGTCATCTTGAATTTCATAATATTCAGGAAATAGTAGATATTGAATTGATGTTTGAACTTATTTGTTTTTTTTTGGTCTTTTTATCCTCATTCCAAAGGATCAGAAAAGAGGAAACCAACAATAAAACAGAAGTACTAAATTATTACTATACTATATAGTAGTAAAACGCATGTGAACAGTAGCCTACTTTTTGATCAGTTCATCAGTAATATTCAGGAAATAATAGATATTGAATGGATGTTTGAACTTATTTGCATGTTTTTTGTCTTTTTATCCTCAGTCCAAATGATCAGGAAAAGAGGAAATCAACAGTAAAACAGGAGAAAGTAGTAAATTATTTCTATATTACTGTGCCATAGTAAAATGCATGTGCCTATTTTTTGATCAGTTGACCAGCTATCTGCCCAATCAGGTATCTAGGTGACAACAAATATTCTTCTTCAGAGTCAGAATCGGCGAATAATATTTGCAACACATCCTCACGGTACAACTTTTTATTAGCCATTTGGCGATTTTCTCTCACAAATCTCACAATTTACTCGCACGTTATGAACTGAACTGCTTCCGCATCAATCTCACGAAAGCTCACTTGCTCTGCTATTTCCTCGAAAGCTTTAAATAGGAACGTGATGTAATTTTGGTCTAGAATCGAAGTACTACATTTCTGCCATCTAGTGGTAGGGAATACAAATGAGATATTACACCATATTAGGAACTACAGTCTATTTTATTAAGTATGATGTCTTGTCGCAATTTTGCGACTTTGGCGCTTAGAGGGTTTAATTAAATAGGGATGGCTGACACGAAACTGACGTTTCGACACAGTGTTGAGATCCCAAAGCGCAGATGTTTCGAAACACTGCTCCGAAGTGTGATTCTAAACACCACGAGACTACGTTTCACAAGTGTTTCGAGACGGGCATACCTGCCGAATCTGCATTTGATTGACAGGGTCGGAAACAAACACAATCGCACATCTGTCTCAACCTAACTCCCACAAAGTATAAAAGTGGAGTTAACGCAGCAGAACAATTAATATTTTTAAATAAAAATCTTCATATGTAAAAAACATCAGACGTTGTTGCTTGATGTCTTTTATTAATGTTTATTTTTCATGACCAAAACAACATATTCACAAAGAGTTCATTCAGTTGTCAGAGAGTTGTTACAACACATTACAAGAAAAGAATAAAAACACAACTTTTACATGTTTATTATAATTATATACATGTTTCACCCAGGATTCGAACCTAAGCTGACAAGCTCTGACAACATGCCAGTCGAGCACACTAACCACTCCCCCAACTCACATTATGTTCAGAAGTTATTATTCGTCAATTCACTTAGCTGTTTCGTTGTCAAGGCTGTTTCAGAGCAATACTTGAAAATGACCACTAGGTGTCACCATAGAGACGGAGTCGAATTGTGTTTCCGAGCCTCGGCACCTTGCTTCGACTGTTTCAGTGTTTCCCAAAAGCCTCGCTCGCCCACCACTAAAATTAATAGCCCACTTTTTAGTTTTTACTGTACAATACAAAACAACTATTGAAAAATATTTACTTAAAGGGGTCATATGATGCGATTTCAGTTTTTCCTTTCTCTTTAGAGTGTTACAAGCTGGTCGTGCATAGATAAGATCCCTGAAGTTGCAAAGACTAAAGTCTCAAACCCACAGAGATATTCTATTTAAAAGTTAAGACTCATCCATGCCCTGCTAAAACGCCTCGTTCTAACACGCCCCACATGTCTACATCACTGTGTGGAAGATTTGCATAACACCGCCCAAATGTTCACGCAAAGAAGAAGGCGTAACTTTTATTCTCGCTGTAGTTTTGTTGTTGCTGCCGCCATGTCGTGAAGTTGCTGTGTGTTTTGTTGTGAAAGCGAACCTACTTTGTTTGGTCTTCCAAAAGAGAACGATATACCCACTTCGTCATGCCTGGAGCTGATCCGCGCTGGTCGCTGAGGAAATACATAAACTTAGTGCTGTGGATCACCGGATCGGCTTTCAACATGGCGAAGCGGAGTCCAGCCCTGGGTCGTCACATGTGGTTGCCGCAAGCCCGCCCACTGCCGCTCACTCTAGCCCACCGTGTGTCGAAGCGAAACTACTTTTGTTTGGCCTTCCAAAGTAGGACACACTGAAAGCATGGTTAAGTTGTACAACCCAATTCCAAATAAGTTGGGACACTGTACAAATTGTGATTAAAAAAGGAATGGAATAATTTACAAATCTCATAAACTTATATTTTTTTCACAATAGAATATAGATAACATATAAAATTTTGAAAGTGAGACATTTTGAAATGTCATGCCAAATATTGGCTCATTTTTGATTTCATGAGAGCTACACATTCCAAAATAAGTTGGGACAGGTAGCAATAAGAGGACTGAAAAGTTAAATGTACATATAAGGAATAGCTTTAGGACCAATTTGCAACTTATTAGGTCTATTGGCAACATGATTGGGTATAAAAATTGCCTCTCAGAGTGGCAGTGTCTCTCATAAGTCAAGATGGGCAGAGGATCACCAAATCCACCAATGCTGCGGCGAAAAATAGTGGAACAATATCAGAAAGTTTCTCAGAGAAAAATTGCAAAGAGTTTGAAGTTATTATCATCTACAGTGCATAATATCATCCTAAGATTCAGAGAATCTGGAACAATCTTTGTGCGTAAGGGTCAAGGCCGGAAAAGCATACTGGATGCCCGTGATCTTCGGGACCTTAGACGGCACTGCATCACATACAAGAATGCTACTCTAATGGAAATCACAACATGGGCTCAGAAATACTTCCAGAAAACATTGTCAGTGAACACAATCCACCGTGCCATTCGCCATTGCCAGCTAAAACTCTATAGGTCAAAAAAAGAAGCCATATCTAAACATGAACCAGAAGCGCAGGCGTTTTCTCTGGGCCAAGGCTCATTTAAAATGGACTGTGGCAAAGTGGAAAACTGTTCTGTGGTCAGACGAATCAAAATTTGAAGTTTTTTTTGGAAAACTGGGACGCCATGTCATCCGGACTAAAGAGTACAAGGACATCCCAAGTTGTTATCAGCGCTCAGTTCTGAAGCCTGCATCTCTGATGGTATGGGTTTTGCATGAGTGCGTGTGGCATGGGCATCTTACACATCTGGAAAGGCACCATCATGCTGAAAGGTATATTCAAGTTTTATAACAACATATGCTCCCATCCAGACGTAGTCTCTTTCAGTGAAGACCTTGCATTTTCCAACATGACAATGCAAGACCACATACTGCATCAATTACAACATCATAGCTGCGTAGAAGGATCCGGGTACTGAAATGGCCAGCCTGCAGTCCAGACCTTTCACCCATAGAAATTTTTTTTCGCATCATAAAGAGGAGGATGCGACAAAGAAGACCTAAGACAGTTGCGCAACTAGAAGCCTGTATTAG
>JADLZN010010365.1:0-15000 GCA_018155175.1 Sinocyclocheilus anophthalmus
AGCGAGAGAGAGCAGTGTCCTCTGCTAATGTCCTCACCTGGACCATTTCAGTTCTGGCACAGGCCCAGTATTCACTCACTGTATTAACATCAGCTTCTGCCATAGAACAACTGTGCTTCCACCATTAGCCTACTTTTAAAAAATATAATCTTCAAAAGTATTTAGTGTGCTTATGAATTAAATGAATGGTTCAGTCAAAAATTTAAATGTTACCATTATAAATCTGTATGATTTTCTTCCTTCTTCAAATTCTGTCTCAAACAACAGAGTGGCTTTGGGGGCAGGGCTTTGACAGAGAGGGGGGAGTGGTTGGGAAACCTGTTTGGAAGCTGTCATTATTTTAACTAACTTAAAGTAATTAAGTCAGTAGGGCTGCACGATTAATCGAAATAACAAAATCGCAACATGGCACGTAAGATTAAATCACAGCCTTCTGTTACAAGTTTGGTTCACTTTAACAATAAAAGTTTGAGGGTTGACGTTTGAAAAAGAACAAATTAAGACATAAAAAAATTAATTATATTATTTTCTTAAATCCTTGATTTTTTATTTTATTTTACAGTGAAATATGACATTCTTATTGAGTTTTTATTTATTTAGTAATAATTTAAGAAAAATCAAAATTAGATGTATTCCCCAAATCATGCAGCCCTACAGAAGTTCAGATAAAGTTCAGATAATGTTCTCAAATGGGGAACATCAGATGAACAAGCCTTTGAATTCTCTGACTCAAAGCAATGCGTTTTTAGCTGGTACATGTAATGCTTCAGGAGGATAACGTC
Organism: Sinocyclocheilus anophthalmus; assembly: GCA_018155175.1. Lineage (NCBI taxonomy): Eukaryota > Metazoa > Chordata > Actinopteri > Cypriniformes > Cyprinidae > Sinocyclocheilus > Sinocyclocheilus anophthalmus. The sequence continues at coordinate 783 of JADLZN010010365.1, forward strand.
TTGGCGCCAGCATGACAGAAATCATCTTTATCCCAACATGAATACTCTAGGTCTGATGCAGTTCAAAATGGCTTACAAACTCTCTTCGATCAGCATCAATCAGCTACCAGCTATCAGCACCAAAATATCTCAAGCTGCAAGTATTTCAATGGTAACACTAAATTCGTTTTTGCTCAGAAACTGCTGCCATGAGACTTAAGGTCTGAATTCCCCTCTGAACTTGTATAATAAAAGGAATTAACTGGTGCTGAAGATGATGGGAGTGGTGCATGACCATGTAAAATTATTTTATATATCTTGTTTATATACTATTTAAGTATTTAACAATATTTTAGCTTCAATTTCATTTTAATTAAATTTTTAGAAATTTGCCATTTTTTTAATTTAACCAGCTAGGAACAAATCGAAAGTGTATCAGCATTTGTGCATCAGATTTATGCAGCCTAATAACCTGCTGCTCTCTGTCATTAATGTTAATCAAATAAAATAAAAAAGACGAGAAAATCACTCACTGCTCTTGACTGAATAATTTCAGTAGCATTAATAAGAGTCAGTGTCAATAGACGTACTGTAATACGAAATATTGAATTGAAATATTGAAAGCACTGTTTATTAAATTTGTGCATTGTTTGTAATTTGCATCTTATTTATAGTAACAAAAATTCAATAAAACCAACTACTGGGATTTTTTCACACAACCATCTCTAGGGCGAAAAAGCGTGAAAATGCCTTGTTGATGTCAGAGGTCAAAGGAGAATGACCAGACAGGTTCGAGATGATTGAAAGGCAACAGTAACACAACTACTTGTTGTAACCCAGGTATGCAGAAGAGCATATGAATGCACAACACATCGAACCTTGAAGCAGATGGGCTATACACCGGGTGCCGCACCTGTCAGCTAAGAACCGGAAACTGAGGCTACAATTCACACGGGCTCACCAAAACTGGGCAAAATCATTACCTGGTCGGATGAGTCTCGATTTTTGCTGTGACATTCGGATGGTTGGATCAGAATTTGGCATAAACAACATAAAAGCATGAATCCATCCTCCTGCCTCCTATCAAATCATCTCAAACTGTTTTTTAAACATAACAATGAGTTCATTAAACTTAAATGGCAAATCACAGTCACCAAATCTCAATCCAATAGAGCACCTCTGGGATGTGGTGGAACGGGAGACCTATCGACCCTCAATTACTCTGCAGGATCTTTTAGCTTGACGTCGACTAGTCGCTGGTCTTATAGAGGGCGCAACAGGATAAGAAATCTTTGAAGGACTTCCACATTTACGCTCCGTTTCCAAACAGTTAAAATGACAAATAAATGCATACTCTGAAAGCGCTCCACAAGAAGTGAGATTATATTACTGGATGCTCGAAATTGAACGGGAGAATGCACGTTTTAAACCGTTTATTGTACAGGTAGGTAAGTTAATCGCCATTCTAATCTAATGTGCTGCTGCACACACATAGGCTACAGACAGTAGCTCGTATATCACACACACATCGCGAGTGCACAGAATCATTCAGCATGGAAACATTTTGTCAACACTGTTCTGTGATTTCTCAATAAAATTGCTTAGAAACTGAAAAGTTCAAGCATATATTTCTTAATAACTAAATCCCACACCTTCACTACTAGTAGAGAGACGCTGCCAGGTAGAATTAATTCACACACACAATCACTCTCACTAATGCATTCATATTAATGTAATCTACTTTATCTGTATCGTAACAGTATAGAATAGCTCTATAACTATGCAAATCACAAACCAAAGTGCAAAAAGCATAGAAATAAGGTTACATGTGGCTTTAGCATAATTCCCACCTCCAGATGTTTCTCAATGCAGCTCTTAAGCTTAGATTCTGAGCTAGCTAGTGCTAAACTAAAAAAAAAAGAAGGGGCGAAGAATAAAAAAGGGTGAATATTAACAATAACAAAAAAAAAAGCCCCTGACTCAAATTCTCAGGTTTGGGGGCAGTTAATATTAGCATACCTATTGTTCCTCAGGAGTGAGGTGACAAAGAAAGTGCTTCTCGTTTCAATGCCTCTGAATTGGTTGGAAATTTTCTTTGTGTAAAAAGAAGCAGATTTCCCTGCCCCCACCCCGTCTTCCCGCTCGGGCCACAAAAGGCACATTTGCCTGTAGATGCTTTGGGATCCATTGGGAGATCACCAATATAAGCACTTCCACCATGCTCTTTAACATACCGGCCAACGGCAGAGTGCTTGAGAGTATTGTTAATAGCTAACCGGCCATTAACTGTGTCTATGCCAATATTTGTGGATGGGATGAAATATTGATTAGACATCTCCTCGCACGCACACACTCGTAAATAAATTGATTTGGAATTGTGAAGAAAATGCATTGTTTGGGTTTGTTACTGACTCATTTTGCTAAGGTGACAATAATAGATTATTACGAAGCTTGTTTTGGCATTGGTAATCAGGAATCCACAAAAAAACAAGACTGTATAAAAGGGGTTATCAGTTTTATAAATTCACATCTCGTACGTGGCTTTATCAAATGTTCTGTTTTTATGTATTTTCAGCTGACTGTTACTGACCGAGGTGTAAGCATGATGACATCTCAAGGAAATTAGATGATTTATCACAATCACTTGAAAGTTGCTTGTGAGAGTGGAGGGGGAGGAGAGGCTGGTGTCATTTGGACAGGGACTTTGCGTGTTTTGAATAAATGCATACAATTATACAAATGTGCTGGTTCACTTTATTAGCAGGCTGTAACCAAAATGTGAATGGATGCTAAACGTATTTCAGAGAGAGAGAGGGCGTGCGCAGACAAAGAGAGTGCATGTCTTGGCATGTTGTCCTTCATTGAGGCTTTTGAACAGCACATGTAAAGGTCACTTAGAGAAAAATAAAAATAATGATAGATTGTTTTGCAGAATCTAAATTAGATGCAAACGTAAGCAGCTAATATACTCTAAATGCAAATTATTATTATAAGGGGCTTGACTAATACTGAAGGTGCACGAAGAAGGTTTTGTTTACGTGTAGCTGGCTCCCAATAATTGCAGTGCATTTGGCTTCATTGGCACCCATTAGCCTGGATAGATGCCTTGCACATATCATGACAGTGGATATTGTTATGTTTGCTTGATTTATGCTTTGGTCGTGTGATGCTAACATGATGGCAACCAAACCAGTTGAAAGATCTTTAACAAATGCTGTTCAGTATTTATGCTTAAAACTTTTTTTTGTCTTGAAGTGAAGCCACTTAGGGGTTAATAAACAAAAAAAAAAAAAACAAAAAAAAGATGCTGGTTTTACTGTTTCTACTACCCGAATCTGCACATTTTTTTTGGGGGGCAGTTTTTTTTTTTCAAGATGTAAAGCAAATCTCAAAGACCTCACAGAAGACAATGATGCTAAACAATAGACTCAGTAACTTACACCTCAGAATAGACCGAGTTGTGTTAACCAACCGCTCTTTATTAACGTGCGTCTTAAGCGGACTGTTGAGTGAAGAGTCATTAAAACGAGAATGTTAAACAATAACTGTAATTCATATAAAATGTGCTATGTTGCTTTTTAATAAGCCCACAAAAGAAAAGGGCGGGGCCGCGCCGAGCTGTGGCTGAACTCGGTCACCCCCGAATCCAGAATCCGTCCAATCAGCGCAGCGTATGCAAATCGCAACCCTGCGCCGCACTGTCCCTGCCCCGTCCGACCGGGGAGACGTCATGCGCACATATTCTCCGGTAGTGCCGCGTCTGGCTGCAGCGAGTCAGACAGCGAACAGAAACGAGCTGCAAGGGAGGGGTGCGCACACGAAAAGGGGAATATCGCCACCGCCGGCATTCCAGTCTCCGGGAATAACGCTTATTCCACGCTTCGGGATTGCACTGATTTTTTTTAATTACTGTTATTTGGACACGAGGAACAAGGGCGCACATTGAATCCGCACCCGTGGAGCTTTTAAAACCAGCCGTTCCCAGCTCAACCTCACCCTCCTCCTGTAAGTTTTCCCTTTTTGTTTCCAGACCCATCCAAGATGCCTAGTTCGCTGTTCGCAGACATGGAGCGCAGCGGCGGGCAGGGGGACGCCCTGGATGACCAAAGAGCCCTGCAGATCGCCCTGGACCAGCTCTCGCTGCTCGGACTGGATAATGATGAAAATTCCCTGTATGACAACGAGCCCAGGAAAAAGAGCGTGAACATGACCGAATGCGTTCCCGTTCCCAGCTCCGAGCATGTTGCTGAAATCGTCGGCAGACAAGGTAATCACCGTCATTTCCCTCTTCAAACAATTGCGTGCGTGCTGTTATTGTAGCATGTGTAGTCATTTGCATGTAGGTTATAGCCTATTTTCAGCTGCACTGTCCTCCTTATGTCCGACCAAACAAACGCAAGCGAGGGAGCGCTGACACAACCCATGCATATCTACCTTTAATGTGTCATCCTCTTAAATACACGACATTCCTGTATATCAAGAGAGAAGTGCCATTTTCTTCAGGCAGCGGCTCTTTCTTTCTTTGTCTCAGTGGACTTTGTTTACACCCTCTTTATAGCCTATTAGGTATAGACTTCTTCAACCAGGAAAACACCATTATATAGCCTGGATCTAGGTGACAACATGTTCTGTAGGGTATCTGAGATGTAAGGAAGTGACAAAGCAAGTTGTGGACAGTATGATTAGAGCGACTCTTTGGAAAATCCTGAATTCAGCATGCATTTTTTTTTCCACCCTCTGTGCTATTTTTGACCCTGTATGTCAAGTAGCCCAGCATGTGGTTTGAATTTATGCCGCACCAAAAAAGAAATAAAAAAGAGGTGAAATTGTTGTCCCCCTTAGACCTGCATCTGCATCTTTTTGTTTTGTGCCAGATTGTGTTTGTTTTGACTTATTTTTGCTTTTTGCTTTTTAGGTTGCAAAATTAAAGCCCTGCGAGCAAAGACCAATACGTATATCAAAACTCCGGTGCGGGGAGAGGAGCCGGTCTTTGTTGTGACTGGCAGGCGAGAGGATGTAGCCATGGCTCGGAGGGAGATCATCTCAGCGGCGGAGCACTTCTCCATGATCCGAGCCTCGCGGAACAAAAACAGCAGCCTGAACGGGAACGCCACGGTGCCCGGGCCGCCCAACCTGCCCGGTCAGACCACCATTCAGGTGCGGGTGCCCTATCGCGTGGTGGGACTGGTGGTCGGACCCAAGGGGGCCACCATCAAGCGCATCCAGCAGCAGACGCACACCTACATCGTCACGCCCAGCCGGGACAAAGAGCCCGTGTTTGAGGTGACGGGCATGCCGGAGAACGTGGACCGGGCCAGGGAGGAGATCGAAGCACACATCGCCATGCGCACGGGCGGCCTGATCGAGTTCACCGACGAGAACGACTTCCACGCCAACGGCACTGACGTGGGCTTCGACCTGCACGGGAACGCCAGCCTGTGGAGCAAGCCGAGCTCCAGCGCCACGCCCACCTCGGGTCGCAAGCCTTTCTCTAACTACCGCAACGACAGCTCCAGCTCTCTGGGGAGTGCCTCTACCGACATCATATTTTGGCGGCAACAATAGCAGCTCGAGGCTGGCCGATTATAGCCCGCCAAGCCCCGCCCTCAGCTACACTGCCTCCAGCAATGGCAACAACAACAACAACAACAACAACACATTACATGACTGCCAACGCCAATGGATTTGTCTACGGCGGCGAGGTGATCTCGCCCGATTGTACTGATCTGACCTTTGATCAGTCGCCGGGATTCGACCCCCCTCCGGCGCCACCGGGCCTGATGTGGTCGCAGTACGAGCGCGCCGCCAAAGGCACCTCAGCCTCGTCGCCCGTTTTCCCCGCCAGTTCTTCCACGAATGCCAATGGCCAGCGTAGAGCCAACGGGGTGGGATGCACCAGCCAGCCCAGGCTGTCCCCGCCACTGCACCAAGCCAACGGCACGGCCGAGCACCCGTTGGCGCGCCGGGTGCGCAGCGACCCGGGCGGAGGCACCCTCAGCTTCCCCGGCTACTCCCCGGCGCTTCCGGGATCCCATCACCCTGGCGTTCCCTCCGACTCGTCCATCTCCTCGTCCTCCTCGTCGTCCTCTTCGTCCTCATCTGGGACGAGCCGCAAGGGCAGCCGGGACTGCTCGGTGTGCTTCGAGAGCGAGGTGATCGCGGCCCTGGTGCCCTGCGGCCACAACCTGTTCTGCATGGAGTGTGCCAACCGCATCTGCGAGAGGAACGAGCCCAAATGCCCCGTCTGCAATGCTGCAGTTACTCAGGCTATACGTATATTTTCCTAAATGGTGGCCACGCGCCCTCCTTGACTTTCGTGAGAGCCTAATAACGTGTGTTATTGTACGTGTATATACATATGTATGTAGAGCTGCAGTATCCAAAAAGGGACAACCATTTCTGGTGTAATTGTTCATAGTGTACTGTAGCTCGGGACAAATATTTTCAACATCTAATGCATGTTTTAAATATTAAAGCCTAGTAATCAATAGTTTTAGTCAACTGTAAACAAGCAAGCGTTAATGAAGTAAGGACAGGTACCTTAGTCAGTTCGTCGACTGTTAGCATAAGCGGGCCTTTCGATTCCGCTGATCGAATGTACCTGGAGTTCGGGGAATCTGGACTGCTTCCTGTCTGACACACAAAGACTTACAGCGATGGAGATACTGCAGCTTACACATGGAACTCGGTTTGAGGAGAACGACATACCATATCCTACAAATATATATATATGTATAGATAAAGCAGAAATTCCGCAAGTTTTAAATATTCATGATGACATTAATACAGATTGAAGTATTTTATTTTTTTTGACTTGAAAGATTATATTTCGTATCGCAAAGATGTTTACAGATATTTTAATTTAAGTTCAGTGAACTTTTTTTGTAGCTGGGTTCAAATATCTTTTTATTTTTTAGTATGGCCTCGCGGCAACGAACACTGTATTATTTTAATATCACTCGAAATGCGGATGGCGATTCAGACCACGAAATGTGCTTTTGCATCAGACAGTATTCTGTTGGGTTGGAGGGTTTCTAGGTTCAGCAAAAAATGTCTTTTGAATCTGTTTCACCCAGCATATTTTCTATTCAGTAATATAAAGCATATTTTATTCTATATTATTACGAAATGTCGAAATGTATAAAACTTAGTACGTTCAGAGAAAAAGGAACCGTTTAAGCTTTCTAAAAATTTGTATGAATTAGATTCCAGTGGGTATCACAGAGTTCTGTTCTGTTGCGCCACTATAGCTTTAGGATTTCTATTTTAATACGTTTGTTTACCACTTGTTTATGTATATGTAGGTGAAGTTACTTGAGCGTAAATGTACTTTATTGAGCAAAGTTTAAAAACAAAGTATATTTTATTTTATGATAAAAGGCCTTTAACCTCGTGGTCAAATACTAATATTATATTTGCTGAAACAAGATTTGAAAATGTATCAAGAGTTTTATTTTTCTGACATTTAAAGTTCTACATGATAAAGTAAAACTTAAGTAAGGTGCTAGCTTCATGTTTGTTTTTTTTGTTTTTTTTTTTGTTTAAGTATTTCCCAATAAGTCCAATAAATGGTACATGAAGAGAATGTTGCTTCGCTTATTAATAAACATCTGTACTGTGTTTTTTTATGGCTTGCACTTCAAATTCCTTTTGCTGAAATTTCTTAAAGAACCTTTGGAAAAAAAAAAAAAAAGCACTGCTTGCTTTCGTAATACAGCATCATATGTTGCTTTGAGATCATATTAGGGCTTTAAAACCGCTGCAGTGATGAAGAAATGCACGTTTGGCTTTTACTCGTGTAGTGATGTAATTAATATGGCGTCTGGCAGGTTAGAATACACTTCTTACGTTTTTTCAAACTGTGTGAGACACATCAGGGTCAGGGGTTACATTGATGTCAGCTTTTTAGTCATTAGGTAGTGTACATCTTTATGTTTTCCTTGTTTCCCAATGCTGGTTTTTTTACGTTAATTCTTTCCAGCAGCATTTGCAGTGTCGTGTGGGTTTTTTTGTGGAAAGACTGACAGAATATTCCCTGGTTGTAGATAATAAATGCATGGCAAACGGGCCTTAATGATCGGTTTAAAATGGAAACATCCAAATGCTGGCTTCACAAACCAGCCCTCATAAACCGTACCGTTAGGAAACAATCCCAGCGCTCGCAGAAAAGAGCTGACAAGTGTTAGACCTAAATTCAGAACACATGCCCTTTGTTGGGTTCACAGCTTGACTTCTTAACAAGACGGGAATAAATACAGGAAGCAAATATTTTGTCGGCCTGGTCCCAGCGTTGGTATTTTGTATTATGTGTAAGGGAGAATGGAGTTGTTTGGGTCAGAAGTGGGTGCTGGCACAATAATCCGAATGTTTTTCCTTCATAGTGATGGGTTGGTTGGCACATGGAATATTAAATTAAGATTAGCTGATGAGCCCCCTGCTGTTTATTTAAATGAAAGATGAAACTTAAACCATCATTTAAGACAGTAAATATAGGTTAGAATTAATCATATGATCATTTATACAAAAATATACATCATATACATTTATCATATAATTCTGATTATGTATACTATTAATATTATTATCATAGGTGTTAGTTTGTTTTAAAAGGGGTTTTAATATTTTTTTTTAACTTACAACCAACCTACAAAAGGTTTTCTTTTTCTTTTTTTTTTTACAAATAAGGGGTTAAGGGAGTCATTAACTTAGTCCGTATCATAAATTCATCATCAAGTTACTATAATGTTTATATTTTACGATTCATTGTGTATTATCAATTTAGATACCAACCGATCAATTTAGATATCAACCAATCAATAGAAGAATATATATATATACATCGGTGTTAGTTTGAACAATGTTTTCTTTAGCTATTTAACACTGCTAGTCAACCTAAAAAATAGGAGGTTAAAATTAATCTAATGTATCCCGATGTTTGTAGATTATTATTTATTATTAGATATCTTATGATAGGTGTCAGCTTGGTTTAAATAGTTTTCTTTAGCTTTTTGTTACTGCCAACCTAAAAAAAGTGTTTACAAAAAAGGTTATATATTATTTATTATATGTTATTTTGATAGGTGTTAGTTTGGTTTAAAATGATGTTTTCTTTTGTAACTTTTTTTCTTTTTGGTTTTCTTTTTAACACTTTTTGTCATTTTTTTTTTAAGTATTCATATCCTGGAAACATCCAGAATTCCAATCAAATATATCCAAGTACATATACCCAGCCCTTTGCTCCCCTAGCTAATCAAACTGCTGGATCTAAGTAGGAAACTGAGATTGGGAGCAAATGTCTGGGGTGTCTGTGTCTCCTAGCAGCCTTAGCTGGATGTGACGGTGGCGATTTGTAGGAAGGAGGTCATTATCTATTTTTAAATCGCCAACTTAAGCCATTAGATTTAGCAGCGCTCCAGTCCGCCGTTTGGTGTGTCGCATCTGGCCAAAAAAACACGCTTGCATTTATTACTCAAGCTTGCGGCCCACAAAGAAGTATAAGAGCAAGAGTTTGATCCGTCTTTGTCTCGGCCGGTGCTTCTCCTGCTCTGTCTCCTCCCTCTCGTAATACAGTCATCTTTAATTCATGAGACACAGTGGTTGTCATTGTGCGCTGGAGTGGCTTGGCTCTCATTTGATTTGACTCCTGCCACCTGACAGTGCACTGCTGCTTGCTAACTAGCATCCAGGATTTCTGTCAGCGTGCACCATCTCACATCCCCCGTGAGAGCGCCAGACACAGCTATTCCTGCTAACAGCATTCCATCATAAACATACCGTGCTGATGAGCCTATACATCCACCGACTGTCGACTATAACAACTTAATTGTCCCAAAATTACCGTTTAAAGTCCCCGCAAAGCCTACGGTATCAAAAGAGCAATTGGTCACGACTATGAAAGTGATTAGCTGATGGGGAACGTATTCAAATGGCTGCAATAAGCCTCTGGGGATCGTACAACATTACCCTCGAAATGAAACTTCTGTGTTAACTGCCCAATGAAAACAATGAACAAACTTCTGAATAAGGAAACTGTGCACATGTAATGCATTGTGTCATGCTCGTATGGAAGCTTGTTTCTAGCACGTGATAAAAAAAAGAGAATCGTGACTTCTTATCTCACAATTCAGACTTTTTTTGGGTCAGAACTGCGAGATATAAACTCAGAATTGCGAGAAAAAGTCAGAATTGTTTAGAACTCAATTGGGTCAGAATTCTGAGAAATGAAAGTAAGCATTTTGAGATGTACACTTGGAATTGCGAGAAAAAAGTCAGAAGGCTGAATAAAAGTTTTATCTGAATTTAATGCTTATGAATAATAGTGTCTGACTTTTTCTCGCAATTCTGCGCTTGTATCTCCAATTCGGAGCTGTTTTCAAGATATAAGAATTGCAAGATCTAAATTCAGAATTGCAAAAAAAAACTAAAATAAAGAATTCTGAGATATAAATTCACAATTGCAAGAAAAAAGTCAGAATTGTGAGATATAAACTTAGAATTGTGAGATGTAAATTTAGAATTGTGAGATGTAAACTTAGAATTGCTAGGAGAAAAAAAAAATCAGAATTCTGAGTTTATATTTCACAATTTTAAATTCTTTTGCAATGATTTCACAAAGAAAGTCAGAATTGTGAAATCTAAACTCAAGAAAAAAAGAAAAAAGTCAGAATACTGATGAAAAAGAATTGTGAAGATTTGTGATATACAAACTCAGAATAAACTTGGAAATGTTTGTATCTCACAATCCTGACTTTGTCCCCCCGCGATTCTGCACTAATATCTTGCAATTCTGAGCATTATGAGATTCGTAATTCTGAGCCCTCAGAATTGTGTGGTATAAATTCACAATTGCAAGAAAAAGTGAGAAATTCTGAATTCTGAGCTCACACCACAATTCTGACTTTTTTGCAATTATGCATTTATATCTCGAAATTCGGTGCTTACATCTCACAATTCTGAGTTTCGCAGTTCTGAACTTTTTCTCAGAAGTGCAAAATATAAACTCCGAATTGTGAGATATAAACTCACAACTCTAAGAAAAGTCAGAATTGCGAATTTGCAACAAAAAAAAGTGAAGTAAGAATTGCGTAGATGCAAACTCCAGAACTATTGAAATGTAAACTTGGAGCACGGGAAAAAAGCGAGATTCTGAGTTTTTACTGTATGTAGTACACTTGTGACTTTTTTTCCACCCCGCCCTCGAAATTCTGAGTTTTTTCTCGTAATTGCACATTTATATCTTGCAATTCTGACTTCTTTCAGAATTGGGGGAAATAGTGCATGTCTGCTTCCATTCACAGACAATGATACATGTAATTATTTGATATAAACATATATGAGAACTTTTTCTTGGCAGGATGTGCTATCTGAGCACTGCTTTTCTTGCCTTTTAGCTGTTAATGCTAATCGATATTCAGTTAGGCATATATGTTAGTGTGATTCACATGAGTCTTGGTATGAGATGTGCAACATGCATTTTGGTCTTTGAAAGAGCACAGAACATCACCGCTTGCCAACTGATGGTTTTCTCTGGAAAGAGTACTAGAAATACAGGCTTTTTGGAGCGTGTTAATTATGTTGGCTTGACAAAGCTAACATACTGTTATAGTACAAAGTTAGATTTTTTTCCCTTTCAAAATCCATAACCAGAGACCAAAATGTCTAAATGCAACTCATCCTAGAACTGCCAAAGTATTCAAACTGCATGAGGCCTACAAAACATTCAGACGTCAAACTAACCTTCAACTGTTCAAACATTCAGAATTTGTCTTGACAAACATTTTTAATTCCTCAATTCTGGCCCTATACCAGCATTTTCAAATGTAGCCAAAACTTCACTATTGTAGCAGTTTTTTTAAAAGTGTTTCCCCCCCCCCCGAATTTAGTGGTGTGTACCATGGCACAGAGATGGAATCAGATACAAATACCATGGTATTTGAATGGTTCTCCAGTGCTCTTAATATAATACCGTGATTTTTTAATGTATTTTTTTAAAGTATTTAGACTGTCACTACAGCAAGGACACATTAAATGATCAAAAGTGACGTAAAGACATTTATAAAGTTACAAAATATTTATATTTAGTTTGGGCGTTCTAATATCAAAATCATGTTTTCACAAAAATATGAAGCAGCACGACTGCTTATAACATTGATAATAATAGGAAATGTTCCTGAGCAGCACATCAGCATATTAGAATATTTCTGAAGAATCATGTGACACTAAGACCGGGAGGAATGATGCTCGTTGGGGTCTGTGGGTCACACGGTGTGTGTGTCTGCAGGGATCCTCTGGAAAGGTCCCTGCCCCACCCCCTTGTGGCTGCTGGTTGGTGACGTGTGAATAGTGGGCTCTCGCCCCCCCCTCGCAGGTTCGGACTCTTGGCTGAGGGGGTCTGGGCCTGCTTGTCAGGGGAAGTTCTGTTTCGTGTTTTCCCTGTCTGTTCACCTTGTGGTCTGCAAGCATATTCCAGTTCATTTGTGACATTGAATTCACCTCGGGCTGCTTGCAGGTGGCATTCACATGCGTTGTTTCGGTTCGCCTGAATTAAACTTTTTTTTTTTTTCTTTCTGCAGCTGCAGAGGTTTTCAGGGAGCTGACTTGTGAAGTGTCACTCAACGCTTGGCTCCTCCCCCCCCCCCCCCCCCCTCGGTACTGTGCACAGGCGTGGAGGGCTTGCACGGCTGGCGACCGATATTCAGCCGGCTGTCTTTTGCTTGAGTCTATGCGCAGTCGGTAGGACTGTTTAAATTCTTTCTGAACCATGTCAAGCTCCTCTTTAATTGCTGAGTCAGGGTTTGGACCTCAGCTCTGGCTGCATGCAGCTGGCCTTCTAAGGCCTTAGATCTGGTGTCTCTCTCATTTAGTTCCACATATGCTGTTTTTAACAGTGACTTTGTGTGAAACAGTTCTCTTTCCAAGTCCTGCGCCTGATGACAGCTGTTAGAGCCTCCTGAAGACTGGTGATTTCCTTCTGTTGCACCATTCTGTGAGGTTCTTTGCATCTGTTCTGTGCTTTCTATCGTTGAGCAGGTGTCGGTTCTCTGTAGAATTCTGTGACTTGCAGTTTCAGCTCATTTACCTCCTGTCTGAGGCCCTTGAGGGTGAGGAGAGGATGATGCTGGTCAGGTTCTGGTGGTTCAGGCTGGGTGTCAGGTGTTCACTTGTGTCGCAGTCTCGCTGTTCCTTTCTTTGCCATTGCAGGTCGTTGGCTGCTTTGAGCTGAAGGATGTCCATTACAGTGCTCTGCTGGGTTTCCAGGTGGTCCTGGTGAGCTGGCAGGGCTGGATGTCTGTGGAATGTCTGCGACATACTGGCACACTTGTGGGAACACCAGAGAGAGAAAGGGACAAGACAAATGCAAGTACGTACAGAGGTGTTAAGCTATCTCTATGGGGAATGGCTGTGTAGCTGGTGAGAGGCAGCTAGTGAGGTAGGGTGCTATGTTTTTGTGTTCGTGAACACAAAGAGAGAGTTTGAGTAACTTTGTTGAGGGGGCTGTAAGCAGGGGTCAGCTGATGACTGGGCTGTACATGTGGTCAAATTATTACTCAAAGCACTGATGGTTCACGGGTTTGGTCACTATGACAAAACTGAAATAAAATAAGATGAACTCAAAAAAAAACAAGAAAAATGAAGATTTTTACCTATTTTAGTTTTTTTCTAAGAGATATGGCTAAGCAGGTGTCACTTGTGGGTGATGCTGTAATAGACTCATAAACCTAGGGTTAGACTGTTAGCTAAACTAGCAGGGACACACCAAATACCTCGTCAAAAAAAGAAAAAGAAAAAGAAACAATGGGAATTGTTCCTAGTTCTATCTTGGCCTACATTGTGTTGAACAGTAGCTGCCCTTCAATGTATTAGGCCTGGCACTGAGGAGTGAGGAGAAGTAGAGAGGAAACAGGGATTAGGCTACTAATAACCTGTATAACTCATTAAGGAAACAACAGTTGCTAGAACTACTGTAATCCTATCCAAAAGCGAAGATGGGGATGATAAAATACAAAACAGGTAAAATAAATCAAACAAAAAAGGTCTAATAGCGGTAGGACACTAAAGGGAAAGTAATAAACAAATTTTTAATAAATCTCAAATTTAATAAAAATCAATTTAGCTGAATTGGTACATTTGTGCTAAACAAATGTAAATAAATGCAATAAAATTAAAGAGAGGTAGAATAAAGTCAAAACAAAAATAAACAATAACACAAGTAAAACCAAAGTATGTGGGGAGGGACCGA
>JADLZN010010365.1:20000-137873 GCA_018155175.1 Sinocyclocheilus anophthalmus
CAATTCAAGCCCCTACTTTATCTGCATTTAAACAAGCCAGCAAATAGGGACACAACAGCGTATCTCAAGTCACGCCCTATTCTAACCTGGACTATCAAGCACACACTTTTAGGTTGACAGTGTTTAAGCTCATAACCATCATTTTATCACGCCCGCATTTCCTCCACCAAAATCGTAGTGAATCAGCTCAAAGTGGAAATATGAATAATTAATTTTAACTAGTATTAATTATAAATATTTAGATCCTCTGTAGATATTTACTTGACCTCTCAGAGTCAGCTGTCTGTCAATTCTAAGACGTTAATTTCCTGGTTAAGGGAATAACTTTCTTACTGTACAATTCTACAAAACTTTGTAGCATAAATCTGCATGATTAAGTGACTCCAGTTATGAGCAAACAATGAACAACGTCCAGTGTGATACAAGTAAGACTTTATTAACTACATAAACACTTAAACTAGTCTAACATACTACATAAACACTTAAACTAGTCTAACATACTACATGAACACTTAAACTGGTCTAACATACACACACCACACACACGCATACAGTTGTATAGGAAAGGGTTAAAGCTTAAACAGTAAAGAGGAGAGAAAATAAAGAATGAAGTTATGGAACCATTTGATATTCAGCAAGTTTACGCCTGAATGAAACATCAGATTCTTAGTTCAAAAACACCTTTGTAAAAAGGTGTAACTAATACTTAATGTATTAATAAGACTAAGTTTGATACTTGCACGTCTCGTCTGTCTGAAAGAGAGGCTTGATGCAATCTGAAGGTTCAAGTTGATCTTTGCTGAAGTTGGTTGATGAAAAAGAACCAGTTTGAGTCAGAGAATCTTGGTGAATGGAAAAGTCAAGGCCGAAGCCTGGCACGTACTTAGGGTTTCCTGGCGCGTTTTGCTCACATCTTCATCTTCTCAGAATTCAACAAAACCACCGACTCGGGGCGGGTCACTGATGTGAGGCTTTTAAGGTCTGAGAAGATTCACGCCTCTCAGCATGGGCTTGTCCAATGAGAAAGGCCGGAATCCCAAGTGGGATTTTTGAGATACTGGGGAGTTTTTAATGACCCTTTGTGTGAGGGCATGGTAATTTACAAATGGAGCTTGAATCAAAATTACTAAAGATTCTCAGGACATTAATATATTGCCTATGTACCAACATATAATGTACACGCTCGTTTAGATAATCAGAAGGCGAATTCATAGACACTAAACCAGGTAGTATTACATATCTAGCAAGATGACAGGAAAGATTGGTTCCAGCATAAGCCTGCATAAAAAAACATTCTAAATATCAAAGACAACATACATCACTGGAGCTGAGGAATGTGTGTTTCCTTCACGAAAGGTTTTTCTTTGAATAATTAAGAAGGTCCATTCTACTGTGCATTGTTCTCTCCTATGGTGAAAAGGTAGGATTTTCTTTAACTTCGCATTCCTTTGGGCATAACCCCTTGATTCAGCGTGTGTGCCATGGACCAGAGACCTGTTCTCCCCTCCTGAGTTTTTTACGCATTTCGGGAAGGGTCCCTAGGTCCTCAATGGCTTGTTAACTGAGGTGTGTTACCGAGTATTTGTCAATTAAGCTAACAAAAATATTGTAAATTTTGTGTTTGATTGGTCCAGCCGCTTGCAGCATGACAGGGGGTAGTGCAGCCTGAAGTGCGCCCACTCGACACAGGAACGACCACCGCTAAAGCACCGTCCGCCAACACAAAAAGCTCCCTAGAGCGCGCTAGACTCGTCACACACGAAGCAGTTTGGTAGGAGCAGAACGATGTTGTCGTCTGTCTCCGAAGTGAAAGCTGTATGCTTTGCCCGCAATCTTTTTATGCTCACGCTGTGATCAGCGGCAGCTGGATGCAATCATCGCATGCCAATGTGCATTGGCTCGTTTAGTTTACACTCTAAATGGATTGTTCTCTCTAAGCAAGATCCCAATTCGTCGGTCACAACGTGACTCGTAGTGACCGACTGAAAGGGAACGATATGTTTTAGAAAGTCTCTTGTATTTAGACATTAACTGATATGCTACAGATATACTGTGCAACCCCACAGAGTTTATTTTAATATCAGTTACAACAGATTATGATTTTGCTTTAACAGTTTTTCATCTCTCAAGATTCTTTCCTATTAAGAATTTGTAATTCGTGTTTGAATCAGTGGTTAGATCTTTTGGGATTCAGCAAATGCACATTGAGTACTTGAGTATCTTTATTCAGAACCCGGGTGTTCTGAAGTTGGTGTTCTGTACTTAAAAGGGCAGTAAGAAAAGAACAGTCTTTATAACAGTTCTGGAATGGCACCAGGGAATGTAAACTAGCACACTGGCCTTGCTCCCTTCTCTTACTCCTCTTCCCTTAGCCTCCTCTCTGACAGAGGGCCGTTTGTAGTCTGTTTCCACTCGATTAGCAGGCCACTGTTTGTGCCAATATGATTTGTCCAGGCCCCTGCTGGACCTCTTGTCGAGATTACGAGGCAGGGTGTGTTTTAAGACTTGAAGTTGAGTTTTGTTTTTGGTTGGTGCTTGTTGAGTCATGCTGTTATTTTGGGCTGAGTGCAGTTTGGAAGACCCCCCCCCCCTTTATGTTATTTAAAATGCTGCATAAAAATATACATATTAAATTTAAATTAAAACAATTACATGTAACTGTCAAGTATTTCTTTAGTAAGCAGAATAAGTACATCAAATAATATTAACAGTATTCTTATTAGTGTCTAGTGTTGGGAATCAAGAACCTCTTATTCTTATTCAGAACAAATTCTGTCTTTTTAGGGCCACCTGTCAGCCAGGCAGGTTACCAAATAAAGTCTGCCCTCAGTACTACTGATACAGGTCTGGTTGTGTTATTTTTTAATTTAATGTTAATATTGACTTTTATTATCAAAGTACCAGTACATTAAAAGTATGTTAATCGAGTTAATTGCAGGCTGTTAGCAAAAAAACACTCAAACAACAACAGGAACACACTCTATATTTGCATAGTAATCATGCCCATATTTCTGAACATGACACTAATGAGTTGGGTTCAAAAAATGCATCCTTTTTTGTGCATACTTCTAGTCATTTATAACTGTGGTGATACTTTGCTGATATTTGTGTATGCTTTTATTAATATAAACATTTAATACACACATATTTATTTAATGCACACGTATTTATATATTTTTGATGATGAAGAAAATTGTAGACTAGCCATAAATGAATTACACAATTGGAATACATAATTTATTAGCAGTAAAATGTCAGGACAGCCTGCTACAGAAATATGGTATGAATATTCATTATATTATTCAAATAACATGTAAACTACTACACTGAACAAGTAGAGTGAAATATATCATGACTTTTGCTGATAATGCATCTCTTGCTTTCATTTACAGGATACTGAACAGAAAACCAAAGGTAAGTACTCTTTAAAGTCATTTTAATCTTTAAAAATACAATATTGTTATATTTCAACAGAAGATTAATATAATTCAGCTCAAATTTAATGCGGGTCGTGTGTAGTAAGGTCAGCAGATATGGAGATCTCCCTCATTAGTCTGAAGATAGCTTTTGTCGCTCTGATTTCATGCCTGTGTGAGCTAATGCTTGGTGACACATGCATTATTTCATTAGCATATGTTCAGTGGGGTGTAGGGAAACCCAGACGGGTAATACTGGGATGAGAGATACTCCTCAGTATCAGCGGTTTGCAGGATTTAATTTATAGACACGTTATTGTTGATTTTTTTTTTAGAATTAGAAGCTCTAATTTTCTTTTTTATATTGTGTCTTGCTTTCTGACAACTTATGGTAACATTTCTGACTTTAGTGAATATTGTATATATTTAGTGAATAAAAATAGAGATATAATTAATCTGTAACTACATTTGGGGTACTCAATGTCAGACTCAGGATTAAGTCCGGCCTTCAGTGCAATTATAAATGAACTCTGACTTGTAACACTCTGTAGTAAATTTGTACTTGAACTTGAAATAAACTCCACGTCATGTGTAACATGAGAGATAAAAAAATAAGTAACAACATAAAATTAAGATGTCAAGTCCTTAATAAACATCTCCCGCATGAACTTGATTGGTGCAGGACAAGATGGCCTAAAACCCAACACTATCTATAGTTAGTTACCCAGCCCTAATATTTTGGTTACTATATAATTCACAATGGTATTCACATGGTACCACTATGGTATTGAAATGGCAGCAACTTGATAAATTCTAATTCCAACAAAACTGCTACCATGGTGGTACTTAGTGTGCTGTTGTTTTTTTGTTAGTTTTTTTGGTCACATCAGTTTCCGTGTTACTGTAAGTTGCTGGAGTCTAGAAGCTTATTAAAAATTTGTAACAGTTTTTGAATATTGCGGTTGTAAAAAGTTTGAGTTTTCATTAGGGGTGGGTAGGGCTGTGTATCGACTTCGATACTTTTTAATACCGAATTGCCTCGATACCATCGAGTATCGAAAAACGTCTTGTCGTTCGGTACCAAATTTCGATACCTAAGGGTTTAATCTCATCAGCGTCAGTGAGCCAATAAGCCTGCAGCACTTGCCGGTGTGTTCGACAAGAGGTGCGGCGCTGATCGATCATCTGCGAGAGCGATTCGAAAGCGCGCGGAGCAGTCTGCTCTCTTTAGCTCTCGTGGTACTGTAATACACCAGTATAGAGTAGCGCGGGAGCTGCGTGGAGTTCCCATCATATGCAGATGTCCATTCATACTAACGTTACACAACCGAAAGCGCGTGTTATGTGACCATTCATGCAAACTGTAGCATCATGCTACATAAGACAATAAATAAGATTTATATTTCGCTTTTACTCAAAACTCAATTTAAACCACATCGAGTGTTTGTAATAACTTCCGATTGCCATCTAACAGGGCCGGATTTACACATTGCTCAAGACATTGAGCAAATAAACATAAACAAAAGGGTAAAAAATGACAAACTATTTCCATGTCTTCCACCTTTTTTATGTAGGCTACGGAAATCACACTTTCTTTCTCCCAGTCTCTCTCACAGACGCACACAATGCAGACACGCGGAGACGCGAACAGAAACTTCTTGTCAGCGCTGCACCGCGAATTTATCAGTAAAATAGTTTCGCAGCTGAAAAGCTACATGACATTTCTCAGTAACAAGGTTCATGAAGGAGTTTAACTTAAATATTCGCTATTAGTAGACGCTGCTGCTAAACACTGCTGAAAGACGCACAGACGCAAGTATTCTTAATCTCTCTCTCTCTCTCTCTCTAATAACCGCATTAGACTGCATTAATAACTGTGTAAGCCTGCATATCAATGGCTCAAGCCTCTGTTATCAGCTCTAAAATTACGTTTTGGAATTTGCAAAGGAAGGTTTGGGATGAGGTGCGTAAAAAAATTAGTTCAAACCAAATGAGATTTCAGGATGGAAACATGTCAAATGTCTTGAAACAGATCATCTGAACAATTGATGTGTGATTGTCACTGCAGGCCATTAAGATTATTAGAGAAATAATGCACTCCCAGAGGTGGTTATGTGGCCACGATTATATGGTATGGTCTTTCTCAGTTCGCAAACAAATGTAGAACTATTCGATTTTTATTGACTGAACGCAAGCGCTTATTCCGATAGAAAACACTGTAACGTTTCCACTGATTAAGAAATAATTTTGTTTGCTTGGGTGGTAATATTATATTAATAGGGAAGGGGGCCCAAAAAATGTGTTTTTCTTACGTCACGAAAATAGGTAAATCCGGACCTGCCGTCTAATGTGTGTTTTGGCCATGTAATGTTGATGAAATAAATATTGTTATTACCTCTGAGTCAGAGCAGCGATCATGGACGAGAGAACACAAGCAGACACCGCTGAGCTGCTAATGCTCATCAGTAAATCAGTGGAAAATAAATAGAAATCATGATTCTGTCTGAGCTATGCGTTTTAAAACGAACACTAACTAGTGTAAATGTAGCCTAACAGATGTGTAAACTGAAGACTATATGAGCTTTATTAAAACTATTTTGCACCGATTTATTGTGTTAGTTACATTTTGTTCCTTTGTGCAGTGACTCAGGAGACGAGTCTTTGTGTCTGTATAAACATCAACAATCTGAAAAATAAAACCAAAGTTAATTTTTTTAGATAATGTAATCTTGTTAAAAATTGATTTCATAAAATTGGTATCGAAAAAAGTATCGTTCAGGAACCGGTATCGAAATCAAGGTATCAGTATCGATATCGAAAAAATTTTAACGATACCCAGCCCTAGGGGTGGGCAATATGATCTAAAATTCATATCACGATATTTTACACTGTCCAGGCGATATCGATATTATATTGCTATATGAGAAAAAAAAAATTCTGTACCCAATATTGAAAATATTTACAAATGCAATGAACATATTGGTATCGGTACTCGGTATCGGCAAGTCCCAAAAATAAAAGTATCGGTATCAGGCAAGTACTGGAAAAAGTGGTATCGGTGCATCCCTAATTCTAATATACTTTGCTGCTCAGTAACCATTTCTGATTATTATCACTATTGTAAACATTTGTGCTGCTTAATATTTTTGAGGAAACTTTTTTTTACGATTCTCTTAAGAATATTTAAAATGGTTCTTTGTGTCAGAGTGCTGGAGTCCATCAGAAATAGATTGTGGCATCAGTGTATGATCAGTCATGGATTTGTCGTGTCTCGCCACATCCACAGCAGAGAACATCATTGGATTCTATTTGCTTTCGTCACATTGCGCCGCTCGCGTCTGGTGTAGACACATCGTTTTGGTATTTGTGAATCTTAAGTATATTTATAATCTGCTTTACGTTTACCTGGCACTGGAAGTCCTTTCACAAACTTGTAACTTTTATGCTTAGAACCATACATCGTTAATTTATATTTCTACATGGCTGCCTGCAAAACAACTCAGATTCTTCAATCACTCCATCTAGTGGTCTGTTATTGATACAACCACAACTGCTACAACTGATAACAGAGCGCTCAAGCGGGTACTGCAAGTCATGTTGAGGTAATTAAAATATGTAAAATTATTATTTTGCGCTCAATTATTTACTTATCAGACAAGTGGCCGCATGATAAGCGGGAAAATTACGTAGTATAATCTTTATCACCCTGCAGAGGATTCTTTTGCAAAATAATCTGCTGACTGTACATCTCTCAGCCTTGCCGCAGCCCCCCAGTTTGGGAACCACTGATTTTTTTGTAGGTCCGCTGATTGTTTCCGAGCTATTTAATTTGGTCTGTTACGATGCTCTATGTGTTTGATTACTAATGCCCGTGTAGTACGGCGTTGCACACAGAGGACAAAAATGTTCAGCCTTGACTCTTTATCGTCATTTGTGTTAAAATTTGCAAAGCGTACCAAATTGAACAAAACTATAAATTTGAATTCATGAATATATAACGGTATCCACGGTATAGCAAAATCCATATCATGGAACAACATAATACTGGTAGTCACTTTCATACCAGTATAGGGCCCACCCCTAGTTTTCATAGGCGAATTCCAGATGATGGACAGTCTGGCTTGAAGTGTTAAGGCGGGCGTACATGGTGCGATTCTAAAGGTCGGAAAGTCGTGAGCTCTTGCACATGTCACGTTTGAGTTTATCCGAAAATCGTACGGAGGCAGTCACACATGACACGAATTTACTACGATTTTACAAACTGACGTAAGCATTACGTTTCGCGCCATTCATAAAAATATGGATTCTGAGGACGAAATAGTTTTCTTTGTGGCAGTCCAAAAAAAAATAAAATGAAGACAAAGGACATGGCAAAGAGAATGGCTGAAAAGTATGGACTTTCTGTTCTTCATAAAGAACTCGAGGGAGTAGGCCATTTCTGAATTTCTGCTCGTTTTACCGCAAATACAACAGGCATATTCATTCATAAAGCTGAACAGCAAATTTGGCACATTCAGAATAACAAATAAAAAATAGAACTGTATAATTAAACTAAAAATTATTATAGACTATATGGTTTTTGTCATCTTCTGATTGGTCAACTTCAGATGGATCGCCAAATCGTCTTGTTCAACCGCACATACACCACGAATTTAAACCGACAGCATCCGATTTTTTTTGACATGTTTGAAAATTATCGGGAGGACAGGAGGTGCTCGTAACGTCTCGGATCGGCCCGTAATTCTTCTCACACAGTACGAGCCGCGAGCATCTGTGATTTTCTCCCGAGTCTGAGAGAAAAAAAGATTAATCATACATTCAGGCACGGCGCCAGAATTTTTTCTCTACCGGTGCTAAGCCGGGGCTAGACCAATATGTCGGGGTGCTAAGAATAAATCATATTGATGACGTCAGACTAAACCAGGGCTATTCAAAATTCTGACGGGGCTATAGCCCCCCCTAGCCCCGGTGTAGCGCCGTCACTGTTCCTACAACTTGTTAATTCGTTTGTACGACTTATTAATTTGTGGCCACTGTCCATGTTTCATTAATTTTGTTCCTTAAATAACCCATGATTTTACTAAAATGAGGGAACAAATTAATACATCGAATGAATTCTTAATTCATGGCCATAATCTTTCATTTCCCTTCCGCATGTTTACCACAGTAAGAAATGCGAAAACAGTGATAAAAAGTGAAAGACAATAAAATAAACATGCAAAATTAGAGGGTTAGACGGTGAGGATCTAGGAAAAGAAACAATGCCTAAACATTATTGAATTTGTGGAAATTCGTGACCAAGAACAAAGCGCATAAATGTAGGCTATATGGGCTCAAACGGCATCCAAAAGCATGGTCGCGATGTAAGATTTTCCAGCAAACCAAATATTCCTCTAATAAATAATATATACGGAGATATAATAAAACAAAGCTTTATATCACACTGTCCATTAATCAGAGGTTTAATTTGTAAATAAATAATTGAGCAATTAAAAGGCACTGTGACCGACACAATACGTTTTCCCGGAGCATTCAATTGTCACTAAACGGTGATGCCACAACTAAGAGCATCATTCACAAGTTTCTGCATGGACCTAACTAGCCTAGGCACAGGTTTCAAGCCCTGGGACAAAATGGGATGCTTTAAGGAAAATGTATAGCCTATGTAAGTAATAGGCCTAAAATAAAAATAACAATTTGTTTTCATAAAAAAAAAAAAAGTGAAATATATCTGGCTTAAATAATTAAACTAGCAGATTTAAAACAGGAGTGTGGTGCGGCGCTCCATAAACAAGTTCATGGATAGGAAAGGATGACAACGCACATTTTGTTTGTTTGCTTTATTTTGCAAAAGCACAAATCTTTTTATTGTGATTGTGCAAAAATAAAAGTAAACACTTTTGTGGATTATATCTTACTCCAAAAATTTAGTTTTTTATGTTTCAGCTGTTCGATCGCACTGGCGCCTTGCGTGCACACACCCCACATATTCTAGCAATTCAAAATTCAAACGCAGTCTGTTCATTATCAAAATAAAACCCAGTCAACCAAACATATAAACGGTTAAACAGGTCAGTTTAAATAGACTGTAGTATACCGGTCCACTCTGCTGTTATGCCAAGGACGTTTTTGCTCATGTGAAGAGGATGATCTTTTCTGTCTATATGCGAATGCGTGTAAAATACAAGCCTAGTTTACATTATAAATAATAGTTTAACATTCAAATACATTGCGAATATGGAAACATTTGGATTTGTGCCGAATGAGATGTGAGTAATAACCTCCAAATACATCTAGCCAAACCCGCGCTCGCTCCGTCTCGTATGCACGCACGCATGCACTGTCACGATCTAATGCACTGTAAATGCCGGATTTGTAAAAACAAATAGGCCTACCAGAACGCAAAAATTTTAAATCTGACATTTTTCGGAACAGGGTACAACAGGATCAAATTAAGTACTGGTCATAATAATCACATAAAAATGTTTCATGTTAGCAACAGTGTGTTTTGCTGCAGCAGTGCCGATGGAAGCGGTTCACTGACTGTGCAGCACAGTCACGCGCCACAGGTTGTTTGGGAACATTTTATTTTAAATGCCATAATGTCAGTTGAAAACATTGCAATTGTGTTTTAAAATACAACAACGAGCACCACGAAACCATTTAAAGAGGCGCGTTCAGCGGTCTCCGTGTCGGGATAGGAAACAGTCAACAAAGTAAAATGATCAAACGTACAGCGTGCTCTCTTCATTTTATCAAATGATCATAATCACATCTATTCATTTTACAATCCTGCTACTAGCATTTTATTCAGACTAAAACCCCTTTAATTCGGGTGAGAATGCTGGGGTTTTTTTGAGTGACTTTTGCACATCCTGTCATGCCGGTGACTGCGTGCTGCTGCAATAGATGCATTTTGCTGCATTAAAGTTAACGATTAATTGATCGTTAATTTAAACAATGATCATTTCTGATTAATGAAATGACTCCTAGGTGGTCTGGGGATGTTTGAATGTTTTGTTTGCTTGCATTGACAGATTTGATGGATATTTGGTGTGCCTTTCAAAGTGCTGGCATGAAAATGCAGCCTTGTCTGTATTGCTCTCCTCTATCCTGAAATATCGATTTGTGTGCGTCATGCATGTTTACATGAATGTGGAAGGTCTATAATTACAGCTTAATTAACTTTGGTAACTTCTGTTAGATATGGGCTATCGGACTCAAAATAAATGTAAATAGTCTTCAGGGATTGCCAGTGTTTTAAAAGTCGAGGACATAAAGGAAGATTTGTCTGAGATTAGGACATTGAGGTGAGAGATAGAAGCAACCTTTAACCCACCTTAAAGACCTCTCTTGGTAATAGTTGATGGCCCCAGCAGCAGTAAGCATGTTTGAGCTATGCCTGTGCTTTTGAACATTCAGACTTGTTTAAAAAGGCACATCACCTCATAACATGCAAAATCATTTACTGTGTAAGTGAAAGTGGCTTTTTGCAAAGGTCACCAATTTCTTAGTGCGGCACAGCAAGGCCACAATAAAACAGAGTTCAGACTGAGGCATTTTCTGCCCCAATTATGCCCCGCTGGGGTGGAAATTTCCTGTAGTCAGTTGACTTTTTAATGGGTAATGGAAAAATTAAATACATGACCATTTTTTTCTTTTTGTATCGCACATTTTCTGAGGTTCACTGTGATTTCCCTTTGTAGCAGAATATTACAGCGTCACAAATGATAACAGCATTACTTCTCTGCTTGATAAACTGAAATTCTTGATGCAATTAATTTGCAATTTCTCATCCAATTAATTACGTCAAACACTCACCATGAGGCTGATTTTCATGAATTGCAGACTAATTAGCGGGTAATTTGCCTGAACAGAAAGGAAGGAGGGTCTTCAATTGTGACATTTATAAATACTCAAATTAATCATGAAAGTTTAGATTGTTATGTTGATTTATTCTGGAACACATTAATCAGTTTAGAGGCCTTCATTTATCATATTATTTAACTGTACTGTCGTGCATATCGACATTGCTACGTTGCAGGAGCAACTGTCAATGCCGTCACAGTAGGACAGTTTAAAAATGTCCATTAAAACTTGTCACAATGAATTCAAACTCCTGATCCAGAAGTGACTCTATGATTATGCAAATTAACAAAGGCCAAGCACATTTTCATCACTCTCAAGAGTCCATGTCAGCTTAATGATTATATGTTTTGGAATTTAGAAGATTAAGATATATAATATTCATATTATGTAAATAAATACATAATATGAATTTGAAAAATATACAATAAAATGAAAGTGTCAAAAATGCTCTTATTTTCGGTGTATAAGTAATGTGCTTTAACTTCATATTTAACGTCTTTGAACAATGCTTCGTATTGAGTTTTTTACAAAATAGCTGTGGTTAGTTGCTTTAAATGTCAGTCAGCCAGTCAACTTCCTGTTTTAAGTGGGTAGATATAAGCCATAATAAGCTACAAAATGAACCAGATTTATGCCAAACGTGACAGGTCAACTTCCTCCATAGCAAGGATGATTCCCTAACCCTCACCAACACTGTCCCAACGCTTCCCCAACAAACAATCCCACAACCCCACATAATACCACATGGCTGAAATATCTATAGAAGAGAACGAGGCTCCTTCATATGTGCTGTGGTGACTCAGGTGACTCAAACCAAAGGTTTTTTTTTTGGTCCATTTAATTAAAGCTATGTGAAATTGTGTTCCTCTGGTTCTCCAAATACTATACTATTCAATTTTTCTTTACTCAACAAGGCAGATTGACTTGCCATAGAATTTCAGTGAAGAAAAGAGAGAAACGTCCTCCTTTGTTTATTTTGATGTTAAAACCTTGCCTATAATGAAATTGTTGCTGAATAATTTTGCTACGACTGGTTTAATTTATCGCCTGAGAACATTTAACAAACTAAAAGGCATTGCAAGTTCAATTACCCAATTACCCAAATTGAATTACCCAAATGTTTATTTTCAGCTAAATGAAAAGTTTAAATGGTGTTTCATTAAAAAGAAAAGAAAAATATTTTGGTGCTTTAGTAGTCTCAATCCCCTATTCTACCAACTGTGTCCACTCTTGAAACCCTTTAGATATTTCCATGAAAATAAGATGCTCTAAAACAGAAACCAGTAACTAGTCTAGACTGATTTAAAAACTGCTTTCCTTGCTTTCCATTATCAACAAAACTTTCTGCATTGGAAACTTCCCGAAGCAAACTTGCACACGGCACCATTTTGGTGGAAAAGTTGTATCAGTGTTTGAACCTTGGTTTAATTTCAGGCTTAAAACTAAGAAGAATGACTCAAATGCTGCCCAAAGTGTGTTTTTGATAAATGTATTATTATAAAGAACCATCTCTCATCCTCTGCACTGACTCTAATGCGCTTTGTCAGCAGTTCACGCCTGTGCGCCTTTGAGAATTTCTAATTTTCTCTTTGCATCGTTAAACGAATATCATCCCAAGACAAATGCAAATGGAATTTGTATTTAGATAGGGGGTATATAGAACGTGTACATAATTCACTAATATTTACGGGAAGAAAATAATTATTAAGAGAGTCTAGGATCTTTTCATATTTGTTAAACTGACAGATGGAATTCTGGGTAATCTAGAAGGAAACTAGAGGGAAATTAGCGGGTTCAACTGCAGCCAGACTGTTAAGGCCCTGATATACTTCAAACGAAGTTCTTCTTCGTTCTTCGTTTGAGGGCAAAAAGAAGTTAGAAAAGGCTAAGCGACGGTATACTGTTTTCGAGCATTCCGACACCCCCGCGCTGCTGGAGGCGTGGTTGTAAACACGTGTCACACCGCCCGCGTGTACCCCCTAAACACAACAACGATGGCGGCTGTGAGAGAAGAACAGTTTCGTAAACATCTGGCAGTAGCATTGATCTATTCAGTGGCAAAGAAAAAGAACAAGAACAAGCAATGTAGATGGTATGTACATCCACTTAACGAAAACAGAAAGAATGATGGCGAGTTTGCCCTTTTTATTCAGCAAATGAGGAGCACAGATGAGGAAGTGCATTTTTCATACTTCAGAATGTGCGCCACGTGGTTTGAAGATCTCTTGAAAAGGGTATCGCCATATGTAAAACATGCAAAAACGCACAGGACACAGATTTCCACTATGGAGAGACTTGGCCTTGACACTCCGAGTACTAGCTTGTGGGGCCACGCAACAAAGTGTGGCTGAAACATTCAAAATTGGACCGTGCACAGCCCACAAGATAGTCGCAGAGATGTGTTCTCCTGTCTGGCCTCTGTAGAATGAGAAACGAACCGGGGGGGGGGGGAATTGCAAAGAAGGCGGAGTTCCAGAACACACCCACCGACTGTGTAATCGCCATGGACCAATGGTAGCTCAAAGGTGTTTAGGAGGCAAAACGAACTCCCCCAAAAAGTTCGCTTTGGTGAGCTGTTTCGAACTGCCAAAACGAACTTCGTTTCGGCCTGATTTTGTTCAAAATTTCGTCATTTCAGTTCGTTCTTCGATTTCGTTTGAAGTATATTGGGGCCTTTACTGATGTGACAATAAAAGAAGGAAACACATGCAAACAATTGTTAACATAAAAAACCACCATTATTTCATGACCCTAATACTGATATAATATTTTTCTGCCAGTGTCCCTGATGATTCCCACCCCTAACACATCAGACATATACAGTAATAAATTTATTAAAGATTCCGTTTCTTCTCCAGCTTCTGAACACTTTAAAGAGAAGTGGTGCCGTACATATGTGCTTACTTATGTGTGATTTTGAGAGAGAGAGAGAAAGAGAGATGGAGCTGTAGATGGAACACAAGAACACAAGATTGAAGCAGACAGGAAGAGATGGAATGAGAGAGGCCCCACAGCAAATTGCCTGTCTGAGATTGCCAGTGTGAAGATCTCGTGGTCCCAGTGTCCATCTGCTTCCTGTAATGAATTCACAAGCACTTTGAACAATAGGGACAATGAACGAGTCGAACTGGCTGTGGGGGATGGAGGAGAGAATGGAGAGAGGGAAAGGGTAGAGGAGGAGGGGAAATGTGCGAAGGAGAAGGGTACAGAAGAGAAAGAGACAGGCAAGACCGTTCTGCATCCTGATTGGCTGGAAGCATGGTCGATGGATAGGCACGCTGAGCAGAATGTAATCATAGATGTGCGTCACCATCTTCAGCCAGCGGCCAGCAGCTCTCTGTTTTTAAATGACTCCAGGGGATCTCTGTATTCAATTCACAACTGGAAAACATTGAGTTCTTTTTGGTTAGTAAGTATCTCCTGCTCCCACACACTAGACACAAACTGCGAGACAAATTCAAGGCTTTCGTTTTTTAAATGTGCAAAGATCTGCATGAGGCAGTTTGATCGTGTTTTATTTTTGCCATTGTGTGAATTTCCATATCATTTAATTTCCTAAGGCAAATCTGCCATTCAGGCTGTTATAAATGGCTCATCTTGGCATGAAGCATTTCTTCGAAATGTGTCTATCTTTAACCCAAAACCTTGGATGAGTTACAGTAACTCTGCCCAGAGCTGCTCAGTGCTTGAGGCTGATGTTAATCCTGTTCTTTTCTCCTGGCCGTGTTGTAACCGTCTCTAAGACCTGTGGCCCCAGATGGCCCTCCTGTGTAATTCTTATGTCATTTCCAAATCTCTGTGCATCGTCGCTTTCTCTTGTAAACCCCAAAGGAGTTTTTTTTTTTGCTTTAGCTGATTTTGTCCGTACAGTAAAAGTTAATTTGATTCAATGGGATTTTGTGCTAGAATTTTCACTTTGGGGTTAAATCCAGAATACCCTGGAAATCGTGATCGAATTATCTTCAGGCTGGCAAAGTGCGTCTTGCTACTTGTTGTACACTCTTTAGCTCCACTGCAGCATGCAGCTTTTCCAAATGTTTTCTGAACAGTAATGAGATTCACAGCACATAGAGCTTAGACAGTTTTTTTTTCTTTGAGTGGTTTGTGGTAAAGGTCGAGGACTGTCGCACATCTCCTCTTCCTCTACAGCATTCCATATACACACTGTGAGGAGATCTCTGCTGGGGGGGGACTAGGCACAGGCACTTGACATAGTTTGTTTATTCATTTAAAGAATATATTTTTTCATGTAGGTTTTTGCCATTTCGACTTTGAAGCAGTAAGAGAACGTTTGAATCATTACTATCACTGGTTTGGAACTTTCAAGCTTTAAAGGACACAAAAAGAGCAATAATATTGGTGCTAGATTCCAGAAGTTCCGATGCCATTTGATAGATCTGTGTGACAAACAAAAATGAAATTTAAACAGTTATTTAATAATGATCTTCCTTTCCAGTGAATTAAATAAAGAATAATTAAGGAAGAAATAATTAACCCCAAAGTGAAAATTCTATCACAAAATCCCATTGAATCAAATGAACCTTTACTGTATGGACAAAATCAGCTAACGCAAAAAAAAAAATCCTATTTGGTGTTTAAAAAAAAAGTAAGATGCACAGGTTTGGAATGACATAAGGATTAATTGATGACAGAATTTTCATTTTTAAACTATCCCTTTAACCAGTGCAGCTGGACCATTGAATTGGTCAGTTAATATTAAGTACTGGATCATTCTGTTTCGTCAGCAAATTATTTAGAGCATTAAATGCTTCTTTGAAATGATCATCAAAATGATTTTCGTTCATGAAACAGATGCTGATGTTTCTTTCATGAATTCTCAAGAATATGCCTAGGAAAGCTAATGTCAAGATTTTCCATATATGATCACCATAAAAAAAAACGTAGTTCGGATCTTTTTTTTTGTTTTTTTTTTGGGCACAGGCTCTGTCACTTTCCCCTTTTGACTCTCTGGAGTTCAAGCATTTTTTTTGTTTTGAATGAGTGTTTCCCCAAAAGGTCAACCAGGCTTGCTGTTCATAACTGGAAATGTTCAATGCTAGCTAGCTGACTAGTTGAAACAACACTACTTGTTAGCTAACAAGCTGCATCCACACATGCTATATTGTAGTCAGACTGTATTCTGTGCACATGGATGTGACAAACAATATTGAATGACATGGGCACTAAATTTGAAATCTGACTTGACAGCTCAAAATGTAAATTAATCATTTAGGCACAGTGAATCAGGATAATGCCAAAATATGAATTTTTATAACCTGAATTTTTTATATATATGTACTCGTTCAGTAGTTACATTTTGCTCATTTTTAACAAAAAAAAAATCTTCTGTGATGCAGCTTAAAAAATTTAACAAAGACTATAAATAAGATGATTGGCATTTTATTGTAGTTTGATATACTGCCACTTATTTAAAATTCATTTATCTAAATTTGGATTTTGTCTTTAAATTTCCACTTCTCTTGCAGTGCCAGACTCTGTTAAACCCAATCCCAGCATCCCTTCAAGCCCCATTCTGACCCTGAACCTGCCTGTACCCTCTACTGCCACCACCAGCAATGGCAAGCGTAGCCCTTGTAATTCCCTCCAACAGCATTTACCTCCATTACAGCAGCCCAGTCCCCGATACGTGCCCAGAGAGGTTCCTCCACGCTTCCGACAGCAGGAGCAGAGGCAGCTACTGAAGAGGGGTCAACCTTTACCTACAGGCGCTCTGAACCCGACCTCTGCTTGCACTCAGTCCGGGGTCATCTCTCCTCCCGAGACGCCCACCAGCAAACGGCACACGGGTGAGAATCATGTTCTGTTTTTGAAGGAGAAACTAAGATATTTATTTTGACAGGCTTTTCACTTGACCAATGTCAGGTCTGCGAATAGAGATGAATTGTGGTATTTTTTTTATCATTTGGTGTCTTGATAGAGAGATTGTATTCCTCCTCATGGCCCAGCTGGGATGTAGAAGTGTAGAGTGGCTATGATTTAAAGACTGAGAGTGGGATTGTGTCCCCCATCCTGCTACTCCCTAACAAAGCCTGCCATTGACCTCTTAAGTCTCGTTCTAAGCCCGAGGTCATGGGAGCGGCATGGTTGAGGGACTCTTGTCTCTAGTGTTTTTTTGCAATTATTGTTTACTGGGCCCCTCCCCTACATCCCTCTAGTTGATGACTGAGAGTGTTTGCGATTCACTCCAATCTGGTTTAATGGCAGGTGGAAGAGCAGAGCTTGGACAGAGGGGAATCCCTGGGAACAGGGGCTCACCAGCTGTTTCATGGCTCCTAATGGCTTTGTCAACTCTTGAATCATTATTGTCTTCACTGTTTCATATGCATTTGATTTTCTGCTAATTAATATTTTAGATGTGTGTGTGCTTCTGGGATTCAAACACCATCAAAAATCCAAGTTAAGCAGAGAACAAGTTTATTTGAAATTGTGAAATGGCCTTTTGAACTGCAAAACCTATGGTTTAATTTTGGGATGTACATTTTTTAATAATTGATCAGAAAGTGGTTTCCCTTTAATAATAATTAGTAAATAAATCTTAGAGAAGCTCTATGTGGTTTTGTTTTTACCTGGCCCTGATCAGACACATTTCTGTGGAGCATTTACACAAGATATATTGCTGCATTCAAAGACAGTCAGTTGTCTTTCTATGGGTTTTTAAGTTTGGCCATTTTTACTCTGCATCTTAATTGACAAATGCAGCCTTCCTGTAGCTCAAACAGAGCATGGTGCTAGAAATGGCAAGGTCATTGGTTTGATTCCCAGAAAAAGCATGAACTGATCAAATGTTTAACTGGAGTACAATGTAAGTTGCTTTAGATAGAGCGTCTGCTAAATGCATAAATGTAAATGTTGTAACTGGGCACTCAAAAAATATCTCAACTGTCAAAGATGTCCTTCCAGAGAGGGTTGTACTGTGCAAACAATAGCACAGCATGTTATAATAATTATAACTACGAAATCTTGTTCTTGAAGTGAGATGTCTACCATATTACAACTAAAGAGAACATAAAAGGGATCTAAGTCCACTTTCAATCCATGTGCAGTGTAAGAATACTGAGTTCTCTCCTCTTTGGGTCAGCGAAAGAGGTTTTCCAGTTCTCGGTAGAAGACAAGTTTTGAGAGCTGCTTTTTCATTGTGATTTTTAATCTTTGTGTTCCTTTTTTTAAAGGAGACATATTATGCCCTTTTTTATAATATGTAATATAAGTCTCTGGTGTCTTCAGAATGTGTCTGTGAAGTTTCAGCTTGAAATACTCCACAGATAATTTATTATAACAATTTGAAAATGCCTATTTTTGAGTGGAAGCAGAAACACGCTGTTTTTCGGTCCTGTCTCTTTAAATGCAAATGAGCTACTGCCCTCCGCCCCTTTTCCAGAATAGAGCTGTGCCAATACAGCTCGGACCTGTTAAAAACATCTGCTTTGGTTCTGATTATCATGTTTATCAAAATCACGCTGAAATCATGCGTTTTAA
Source organism: Sinocyclocheilus anophthalmus (assembly GCA_018155175.1). Classification (NCBI taxonomy): domain Eukaryota; kingdom Metazoa; phylum Chordata; class Actinopteri; order Cypriniformes; family Cyprinidae; genus Sinocyclocheilus; species Sinocyclocheilus anophthalmus. The sequence continues at coordinate 38,783 of JADLZN010010365.1, forward strand.
ACCACGAGTTTAAACTTCTGATATATGTTTTTCTGAGAGCACACATCTGAAGCACACGTACAGAAAGCGGCTGTCACAGGCATGTGATTACTAAACTAAGTTCTCTTTCACACATAAGTTTGTTAAAAACACACGAGTTACAAAAAAGTCGGTTTTGTCTGTGAAGGTAAACCGCTGGGAAATAAATTGCATGTTTATTTAAAATGCATGTGGCAGCAGCAATATACAGTAAATAAAAATATAAATCCACTGCTCTCGTCTCCTCTGAGTCTGGGACTCTAAACAGTGTTCTGTGCAGACAAACACAGAACAGTTACCATGTTTTGCTCAAACCTTCGCCATGGCATTAGAACTAATACACCGTTGTCGCTTGCGAAAACACAATAACGTGCGCCGTGGTTAAACTTACAGATAAAGGGCGTAATAGTATACTGAGATCCTTTTGCCCTCACGCAGGGAGCGAAATCAGACGCGCTCGTTTTCTCAGACACTTGCATAAAAAAGCTTACCAAAACAAAGTTACTGGGTTAATCTTTTTCGCATTTCCGTGATTGGTAGATGCACTGGGGACCTGATTATAGCACTTAAAACCTGGAAAAGTCAGATTTACATGATATGTCACCTTTAAGATATTTAAAGCATCAGAATATGAGATGTTATATCATTTAACAGTTCAAATCACAATTGTGGAATTTGTCAATATAAGTGCTGTATGCTGTAGTCATGCAGTTAGATTTGATTAGTTTTGTTATAGAACAGGCATTATTGAGAATAGGTATAAAGGCATGGACATGCTAAAATTTGCAGGGTGGTGCTTGAGTTATGTTACAGATATGATCTCATCCATGTCTAAACTAGAGGTGGTCCCTGTCTCACATGCCAGACCCCTCTGTGGCTTCATTAGCACAGTGTCTCCCCAGCTGATACCTGTCTGGGTCTCTCTCTCTTTCTTGTCACTCAGTCTAATTCTTTCTTCTTTCTGTCAGCGTCCCTTCTACATACCCGATTCCAAAAAAGTTGGGACACTGTACAAATTGTGAATAAAAACAGAATGCAATGATGTGGAAGTTTCACATTTCAATATTTTATTCAGAATACAACATAGATGACATATCAAATGTTTAAACTGAGAAAATGTATCATTTTAAGGGAAAAATAAGTTAAATTTCATGGCATCAACACATCTAAAAAAAAAAGTTGGGACAAGGCCATGTTTAACACTCTGTGGCATCCCCTCTTCTTTTTATAACAGTCTGCAAACGTCTGGGGACTGAGGAGACAAGTTGCTCAAGTTTAGGAATAGGAATGTTATTCCATTCTTGTCTAATACAGGCTTCTAGTTGCTCAACTGTCTTAGGTCTTCTTTGTCGCATCTTCCTCTTTATGATGCGCCAAATGTTTTCTATGGGTGAAAGATCTGGACTGCAGGCTGGCCATTTCAGTACCCGGATCCTTCTACGCAGCCATGATGTTGTAATTGATGCAGTATGTGGTCATGTTGGAAAATGCAAGGTCTTCCCTGAAAGAGACGACGTCTGGATGGGAGCATATGTTGTTCTAGAACTTGGATATACCTTTCAGCATTGATGGTGTTTTTCCAGATGTGTAAGCTGCCCATGCCCCACGCACTCATGCAACCCCATACCATCAGAGATGCAGGCTTCTGAACTGAGTGCTGATAACAACTTTGGTTGTCCTTGTCCTCTTTAGTCCGGGTGACATGGTGTCCCAGTTTTCCAAAAAAGAACTTCAAATTTTGATTCGTCTGACCACAGAATGGTTTTCCACTTTGCCACAGTCATTTTAAATGAGCCTTGGCCCAGAGAAACGCCTGCGCTTCTGGATCATGTTGAGATATGGCTTCTTTTTTGACCTATAGATTTTTAGCCGGCAACGGCGAATGGCACGGTGGATTGTGTTCACGACAATGTTTTTTGGAAGTATTCCTGAGCCCATGTTGTGATTTCCATTTTTTTTCCTGTATGTGATGCAGTGCCGTCTATGGGCCCGAAGATCACGGGCATCCAGTATGGTTTTCCGGCCTTGACCCTTACGCACAGAGATTGTTCCAGATTCTCTTAATCTTTGGATGATATTATGCACTGTTGATGATGATAACTTCAAACTCTTTTCAATTTTTCTCTGAGAAACTCCTTTCCACTATTTTTCGCCGCAGCATTGGGGGAATTGGTGATCCTCTGCCCAGCTTGACTTCTGAGAGACACTGCCATTCTGAGAGGCTATTTTTATACCCAATCATGTTGCCAATTGACCTAATAAGTTGCAAATTGGTCCTCCAGCTGTTCCTTATATGTACATTTAACTTTTCCGGCCTCTTATTGCTACCTGTCCCAACTTTTTTGGAATGTGTAGCTCTCATGAAATCCAAAATGAGCCAATATTTGGCATGACAAAATGTCTCACTTTCAACATTTGATATGTTATCTATATTCGATTGTGAATAAAATATAAGTTTATGAGATTGGTAAAGTTAATTCCTTCTTTTTTTTACTCACAATTTGTACAGTGTCCCAACTTTTTTGGAATTGGGTTTGTAAATGAACCCTGTGATCTGACTTTGACAAGTGGAAAACATGACTGATGAGCTTTTAAAACATGTTTGCCATTCCACTCTTGAGAAGAAGTGAGGCCTTTGATCCAGAGAACAGAATTAGTATGAAAGGAAGTTATTTTCAGACAAAATCACAGTGTTTTACGTCACTGAGACTTTGGCTAGAGAAAGTCTGGCACTGGAAAGCTGTAATTGTAGACTGTATTAAAGCAAAAGTTTTAAGAAAATCAAAATTGGTTAGGTAAACATCTCAGTTTTTTTCTTTCCTTTTGGGTCTGCTGTTATTTTCCAACGTTTGGAAAATTTCTGGGCATTCACCAGTATGAAAAACAGAAACACAAATAATTGTTCAGCAAATTATTGTTCCATTTAAGACAGAGGTACTACAGGCAGCGGCAGCATGTTGCATAAAGACTCTTAGGCAGTAGTTGCAGAAGTAAGTTGGTGTCAAATGGTCACAACATTTTTATCTCGCTTTTTTGAGACTAGTAATGTGGAGCCACTTTCTAGGTATATAAACTCCCACTTCCTGTGTTTTCTATTTTGTTTTGTCCAGGTTGCTCAAGTAACAAGGTGAAAGGAAAAAGCGGTTAAATTATCATGCAGCCTTTTTTCTCTTGCTTTCTCTCTGTAGGGAGAGAATGTGACTAATAGCGAGAGCAAGCAGAGGAGGGTGTGTGAAGAGAAAGTGAAAAAGGGAATGAAAGTGAGAGAGACAGACTTGTAGACAGCAGCCTTGTTCTCTTGGCTGCATTTCAGCTCTGATAAAATGGCGTCCCTGAGAACTGTTTGCTACAGGAGAATAAGTCGCTGGATTGTCTGAGCTCCATCAAAAAAAAAAGAAACATTTGGTTTCTTTCTTGTCAGATTCAATATTTTTGACATGTTGTTCAACAAACATATCAGCGTTTGGTGAAAGGCTTATTCAGCCTTTCTGTTAGTATGAAAACACTACACCTCAGATGTCAGATTATTCAAATGTTGCAGTTGTGCCAGTGGTGCCAAGTCAGTCTAATGACATTTCAGCTCAATTGTTACTTTGTTGATAATGCAAAATTAAGCAGTGGTTGCATGGTTGATGTTGAAATGCACTATAGCCTGTGTGATAAGGCTGTGCGAAATAAGGGGATAAATGTATAGATGGAAGAACTGCTTTATGAGGCACTGGCAGTATTGTGGCTAGGCGATATCATAAACCCCACATCTATTTGAGCTGACACAGAAAATTATTTTTAAAGTCTTAGTCTCATTCTAGTAAAAGAGCAAATTCATTTACAAAGAATACACTGGTTGCTTAAGAAGGCACTCAACAAGGAAATGGATAAAAAACGTACAACATGTTATTAACTCAACATTAGGTTAGTCATGGGCACCATATTTGATTTATGCAGTGAATCATATAGCCTAGCTGCCATATGCCCCTTTAAGGGGGTGGATAATACATGTGCGTACTGTTTCTAAGGAACGCTCTCAGTGGTTGTGGAGAGTGCACTTGCTTTTGCATTGTAGATCAATGCCCTCTTTCTGCTCTCAACCATAATTTACACACCATCGATTACCTGCTGGCTCATGATTGACTATTGCTGTAAAGAAGTAAAGCTGTGTGTGTGAGAGAGTGAGAGAGAAACGTGTACATATTGGTTTAGTATGCATCCTCTTGAGTATCCGTGGAACATGTTGGTGAAGCTTAATTTTTGTGGGGACTTGGCAAACCACAAGGAATGATGAAGGATGAGCTTGGCTTGGTTTCATTCCAGTAAATGAACACTGTTCCACCTCAGCTTCCCTTTTAGTGATGGAGATGCTAAAATTAAAATAAAAAATAATATCCCTTGGTATTATTTTAAAGGGGTCCTATTATGCTCTTTTTCAATGTCTTGAATTTGTTTTGGGGGTGTACTAGAACATGCTCTCATGCTTGGTGGTTCGAAAAACGCATTCTTTTTTTTCACATAATTTACATTATTACAATTCCTTTCTCCCCAGTCTGGCACAAACGGCTCGATTCCGGGTTTGATGAAGGCCCGCCTTCCGAAAAAATTAAATGTGATGTGATTGGTTAGCTATCCCAGTGCGTTGTGATTGGCGAACAGCTTAGACGGTGTTTCAGTACTGCCCTAACCGCCCCTTCCAAAGCAGCAGTTTAATTTAGTATGGCAATCGCATATTGCCATATAATTTGAGCGATTCCAACCCAACAGAGAATATTGAACAAGAATGATTGCGCAGAAACCTTATGCACGCACAGATATTGACAAGACAGTATGACAGAGTGGTAACGTTATGGCGTTTTTTTTTTTTTTTGCTAAATCTCTTTTGAGATAGATATTCAACAACCGTTAAAAATACTTGCATTTTACTATGTACAGATAAGTGCATATGTATTATTTTTATTGTTATTTAATTCTAACATTATAACATGAATTGCAGTAAAGCTGTTATACAGTTGAATTTATTTATAACATAGTCCAGTGTTTCCCAGGCGGCACATATATGCAAACTCATTCTCTGCCAGCAGAAGGCGCTGTTGGAGTGGTAGAGATCAAGGTTTCCCCCGGTAAACGCGGTACATAAAGCGGCTCTGCTCAAAAACACTGCTTTATCAGACATTACATGCAAGATTAAATGAAAATGGCATCCAATTTTCTGAAGACATGCAGTCGGTTTCCTTCAGACCTAAGTGAGTATACAACACTCCGCACACTCCATGTATGGGAAACACTGTAGTCTCATAACTGAAGTGTAAATTCTGCAGATTACACCATTGTCCAGTATTGTACTGTCAGCAATTTATTATAAAAATGTTTTCATAATTGTAACATATACATAATTATTCAGGTGCATGTGTGATAACTTGCGAAAACTTGAGGCTACAGCCGCACTTCTTCGTCGTCGTCTTGTCTGGTGCCTCCACCACGCCGTTCTAACCACGACCGTCGCACCTCCCCGACCCCAACCATCAATTGATAGCAAAAACAGCCGTTCGTGTAGTTCTTGAAAGGGTATTTGTTCAAACTAATAATATATTATATATTATATATATATATTAAATATTATATATCTCACTTTGGAGTGACGTTGAGATTTGTAAGTTCGAAGATCTTTTTTTTTATGCCCAAACATACACACTGACTAAAATTAAAAAAGTGAAAAAGCATAATAGGACCCCTTTAAGATAAATAGTGTCATGTATATTTTTATCTCTTTTTGCTATAATTAAATCCACCCTGTGTTTTAATTTTACAGGTCTTCCCCATCAAAGTGGACTGGGAGCCCAGCATGAGAATTGTCTTTGGAGCATCCCAGTCAGCAAAAGCAACAGCAGCAACCGGGATAAAGTGATTTTTAACTGTAACGACACTGACACTTGGCCTTCCAATACATACGGAAAGAGCCACCAGACACCAGAATGCACCTTGAATGCTGAACGCACATCAGAGGTTGTCAGCAACAGTAGCAGCACTATTATGGCTACAGGACCTAGCCAGCAGGGTAATTACCCAATCAGCAAAGCCAGCATTAATCTCTCTTCTAGTATGGTCTCTAGTCAAAGTGGCCCTACCAGGGGCTGGGTCTCAGAGGGAAAAATTGACTTGTCCATGGGCAGTAGAGGGCAGTCCAACTGGGGTTCCTCTAATCTGAACCTAAATCCCAGTGCCAACCCTGCTGCTTGGCCAGCACTTGGACATGAGGGTCCTGGGGTAGGGTCAGGCCCTAGTAGCATGGTTTGCTCAAATCCACTTTCACTCAGTATGTGTGGCCAAGGAGGAATGGCACCACCTCATGGCACCAATGGAAATGGTAGCATTGGTTGTGTCAATGGAAACCTTGTAGGGGACTGTGCATGGGGCAACCCGGATGTCCCAGAACAGCATCAGTCACCCACAAATGTATCTTTCAACATGAAACCTCCTAACCTTAAAATTGATGAACCAAATAACAGTAAACCAGAGCCAATGAGTCCAGTGAACAGCTGGAGAGGAAACCTCAGTCAGTCACCTACTGAGCCTGCCAGCGAAGATGGAACTGCCTTCTGGGGCAACGGCGATGCCAAAAATGGAGAATCAAAGGACTCAGGCTGGGATTCTGCAGGCATCTCCTCTTGGGGGCAGAGAGGAGCTAGCAGTGGTGGTGGCTGGGGTGACTGGGGCAAACAACCAAGCACTGAAGGTACAGGATGGGATGTAAATGATGGTCCTTCCCAGGACCATATGAGTTCCTGGGGCCCTGATACTCCAGCAAGTGAGGGCAGCAGGGACAGTAGTGAGGGCCACCCAAGAAGAAGAGAAAGGTCCTCAAGTGATGATTTGGCCCCTTTGCTCCCAAGGCAGGACTTGGACCCACGTGTCCTCTGCAACACAGGCTGGGGACAGACTCCAGTTCGCCAACACACTGTTTGGGAAATGGAACAAAGTCCAGACAAAAAGAATGGTGCAGGGACTGAGGTCTGGGGGTCTTCCTCCAACACACCTTCAGCTGGACCTGCACCACCTCCTCCTGGATGTGCCAGTCCCAACCTCAGTGTACCTCCTAGAATGGAGACAAGCAAGAGCGAGGGATCTTGCAGGGCCATACCAAATGCAGGCTGGGGAGGATCAGTCTCAGCCTCTTCTCAGCCTAACAGTGGATGGGGGGAACCTCCTGCAAATAAAAAGGTTCCCAATGGATCCCAGTGTGGCTGGGGTGATCCTGTTGCTGAAGGTCCCAATACCAGTGGCTGTAATGGCCAATCCTGGGCTGAGGAAAAGTCCCCTAGCTGGGATGATGGTACTTCTCAGAAGAAAACACAAGGTTGGGGTAATGGAACCAAAACTTCCTCAGGCTGGGGAAGTAGTGGCAGTGGGAATAGTGGTGAGTGGAGTGACCCTTCAGAAATGCGAAAGAATGACTCTGGAAGTTCCTCTTGGGACACTGACAACAGAAACTGGAAAGAAACACAGAGAGGGTGGGGTAAAGCAGCACCAGCACAGGGTGGTAGTTGGGGTGATGCTCAACATTCCAATGGTTCAGCCCAAGGTTGGGGTGGAAAACTTCAGGAATCCACATGTGACAACGGTGGAGCTGGAGGCATAGGATCGTGGAGTGGCCCAAATTCTGTGAAACAGAGCAACTCTGGCTGGGCATCAGGAAGGCGACAGGAGCCGGGAGATGAGGCCACAGGCTGGGAAGAACCCTCCCCCCCCCCCCCCCCCCCCCCCCCCCCCCCCCCCTCCTTATTCTGTTCGTCGCAAAATGGAAATTGATGATGGGACCTCCACCTGGGGTGACCCCAGTGCTTACAGCAAAAGTGTAAACATGTGGGACAGGAATAACTCCCAAAATCATCCAGGAACCAGCAACAGTGGCAACAGTAATAGCCTCACTGGGCCAAACAACAATAGCAAGTCTTACCAACACCACAGCCAAGGTCCCACTCAGAACCATTCAGTGTACACCACACGGATTCACCTCACCCAATCAAGGTGAATCTCCTCTCAACAGAATGCCCGTGGTGAACCCAGGTAAGAGAATGCATATATTTTTCTCTGAATTTTAGCTCATTTTATTCCTCTATACATCTAGCAAACATTAGTAAAATATGCTGAGATTGTTGAAGTCAAGGTTAGTGCCATCTCTGTTGTCCATTGTAATAACATTTTTTTTAAAAACATCCACTAGTTTAGATGCTTAAGTGTGCGTTCTGCCGCCCCTCCCCTGCCAGCTGGTTCAGGTTTGAGCCAGGAATTAAATGCCTATGACTGCTGCGTTCTAGGCATAGACGCCCCGTTATCATACTCAGGATTTTTTTGTCCAACTCTGGCAACAATGTGGATACATTTTTTTAAATATTGAAATTTAAAGTCTGATTTGTCCATATTCCTGAGAGCTTGACCCACAATATCTTTATTTCTGTTACAGTGTATCATTAGTGTCTGTTTGTGCTAAGTTTTCAGTTAGTAATAATTTGATGACTTAATTTGATGCAGTGCTCTGTTAAGCTTCTTTTGTATTATACAAAACAAGTAGGACAATTATTTTGATAATTTATTGATTATTTGGACATAAAAACCCCATTTTATTTTCTGTATTTTAATTACCAGGCTGGGGAGAGCTCCCTAATGTACAGCCAAACTCAGAACCCTCTTCATGGGGCGAGCCAGCCAATTCTAACTCTTCAGTGGGCAGTGGAACTTCAGCTTGGGGCCAGCCCTCTAGGGGCTGTGGGGGATGGGGTGAAGGTGGCCATGACTCCAGTGGACCTTATGGCAGAGGAAATGCACCTACTGGATCAGGCTCCTGTCAGGAAGGTAAGTTTGGAAACTAAGACATTGTTGATACTTAAATGTGCTGTATTCAGATATGTAATTTATATTTATTTTTGTTGCCATTTGATGATAAAGTTAAACTATACTGTCCTCTGGTGGTTGAATAAATCAAATAAATGGTTGAAGTTTGTTTTTTTTTCTGCTAAATACTTTATGCTATACCATATTACATGCTGAGACAACTTTGTATTATAAAATATAAATTCTGTGGCTCTCTGGCATTAAAAATTGCTGTTTGCTTGAACATCTCAACCAGCCTGACAAGCAAACACTGACACAACCAGTGGTGTGGGTTTGGGCCAGGGCTATCTGTTTTTCCAACCAGTGACAGAACGGGGCAGTATTTGAGAAGCTTGTTTGAAAACTGTTTGGTGACCCTGGTGCCACAGAAATGAACTTGTACATGTTGTTTGAACATAAATGTGTGTTGGCAGTGTGTGAACACAACCACCCTAAAATCATACAAATCCAACGCTTCTTTTTTTTAATCCTATAAATCAAAATAAAGGTAACAAAATAAAAAAATTGCTGATAATTTAGGGGCCAGGTACGAAGATAAAAATCTTTATTGTCATTATTTTATCTTTGTTAAAAAATAAGAACAAAGATACACATTACAACTACACATAATATACAAATAAAACAAACAGTGCTTTATTTTCAGGTACAATAGTTGTATTTAGCACGAGCATTCAAGAAATTGAATGAACAAATATAAAAATAAAACACTATATAACAAACGAGATTCTAAAGCAATTGTATTAAAGTTCTTCAGTCAAGAATAGTGAGTGATTTTTCTCTTTGCATTTTGTTGTTTTATTAACGTTAAAGGAATAGTTCAACCAAAAATAAAAACTTTGTCAGTGTTTTTATTAATACCCCCTCATTTACTCAAAGTTTTTTTTAAACCGAATGAGTTTTTCTTTCTTCTGCTGACTAAATGCTATTTTGAAGAGTGTTGGTAACCAAACAGTTTCTGGTCTCCATTGGCTTCCATAGTATTTTTTTTTCCTACTAACAAATTCAAGGTGGACCAGCAACTGTTTGGTTACCCACATTCTTCAAAATATCTTCTTTTGTGTTCAGCGCATGAAAGAAATGAATGCAAGTTTGGGACAACATGTGAGTTAGGGATATGCCGGTATCAATTTTTCATGTGGGGGTTTTGTGTGATTAATTGCTAATGCTTTTATCGCGGTATGCTGTATTATCACGATATTGAAATTTAGTTTAAAAAAGTGCTGTCATAATACAGTATAACTGGTTTAATAACTTTTTTCTTATAACAGAAATAACTGAACATTTAAATGCAATAAAACAATACAGAAAAATGTATAAAGTTAAAAATTTTACACAGATTAAAGTACAAAAGAACTATAAAGACCAATAGGTAACACTTTACAATAAGACCTCATTAGTTAACCTTAGTTAATGCATTAACATTCACAATGAGCAATAGCTATTTGCTGCGAGAAGTCTTAGTTCATGTTAGTTCATTAAATAACACAGTTGCAACTTTAGATTTTAAAAACGTGTTATTAAATGTTGGAATACCTAAGATTAATGAATGTTCAGAAGACATTTTCATTTGCAGTTTATGCTAACTAATGAATTAACTAAAGAAGCCCTAATGTAAAGTGTGACCATGTGATATGTAAACCATTTGTGTGTTTTTCTACAGTACTCTCGCCAAGTTACTTATGTCCGTATCAGAGCACTGCTTTGAGACAGGCTTTATTTTAGTGTGCCTCATAACAGCTGCTTCGGTATACTCGCTCAGATAAAGCAACGACGGACCAGAGTGCGCATGAAAACTTTAAACCGCAAAGCTTTTAACGTCACCTGCAAATAATTGTATACTTTTGCGATCTGCGAGTAAAGGTTGAATGGTCCCTGTGAACTTATTCTATTCTACCACACCGAGTTAAACTGATAGTGAATGTGAATGTCTGCGCTGTCAATCATCGTTTCTTGAGAACTGATGCACCAGACAACTATTACACTGAAGAATTCGCTGAAGCAACGAGGACTAGGATATTCTTGCAAAAGCAGATCGTGGAGAAATGTTGTATCGTCCGCGATGCAAAACGTCATATTCCGCATCAGCCCCTAATAAGTAGGTCGCATTTTACTAAATCTACATTAATAAGATCTGTCGGGTATTTTTGAGCTGAACCTTCACAGAACACCTGTTCTAGAGACACCTGAGACCTCATATTACATATCTTGAAAAAAGGGACATAATAGGTACCCTTTAAAGGGATAGTTCACCCAAAAATGAAAATTCTGTCAATAATTACTCACCCTCATGTCGATCCAAACATCTTCAGAACATAAATTAAGATATTTTTGATGAAATCCAAGAGCTCTCTGACCCTACCCATAAACGCAGAGGGTCACTACCGCACAGCAATATTACAACTTCGATCAAGGCAAAGAAATGTAGTAATATGTGGTTAAAATGGTCCATGTGACATCAGTGATTCAACCGTAATTTTAAAAAAGCTACGAGAATACTTTTTGTGTGCAAAGAAAGAAAAAAACCCCGACTTTATTCGGTTTCTTCTCTTTTGGGGACAGTCCTCCCATGCAATTATCGACGCTTTCCTCTGCTTGTGAACAAGGTGAAGTGCATGTGTGTTCTATGTCAGCAGCACCACACGCATACGTCGATAATGGCGGAGGACTGTCCAGGAAGAGAAGAAATCGTTGAATATAGTCGTTTTTTTCTTTGCACACAAAAAATGTTCTCGTATTTTTGTAAAATTACAGTTGAAACGGTTGACTGGTGTCACTACAGTGACCTGGGTCGCCAGTAGCAAACAATGGCAAACAAACTAAGTAATTACACCATTTACAAGCATTTTATCTGCGTTATATGTTCTGTAAAAAATGTTCATATCGGTGGCATATCTGTGGGATATATACTCCAATGCAGATATATCTGCGACAGGCTCATATCGGCCGATAAAATCGGCAAAACAATAAATCGGTCAGGCTCTAATAAAATTACAGCCTTGATTATGAGCAGTCTTGTCCATTGGTGTTTTGCCAGGTCCCAAATCTATGCAAGATGGCTGGGGATCAGGAGGGGAAGAGATTGGCATGAACACTGGCCAATGGGATGCTGATGATGGTGACATGTGGAACAGTCCTACATCCCAAGATTCCTCTTGTAACTCCTGGGGTCAATCCAAGAAGGGCCCACAAAGGGTAAGCCATTTAAAGCCATGAGTACTCGGTTGTGTAATGTCATGTCACATGCTTACTGTGTGGTTAAGAAACTGTTTATGTAAACTATTTATATATATCATATGTAATATTGCTATTGTTTGTTCTTTACAGGGCAAGGTCTCCAACAAGCAGGATGATGTTTGGATTATGACCAGACTTATCAAGCAGCTTACAGATATGGGTTTTCCAGTATGTTGAAGCCATAAACATTTACTCTGAAAAGACTTGTTGCTTAAGTCATTAACAAGATATGTAAAATAAATATTTTTTTAGCATAACAATTATTTTTCTTTTACCTGATACAGAAGGATCCTGCAGAAGAAGCCCTAAAGAGCAACAATATGAATCTGGATCAGGCCATGAGTACGTAGTAAACTTTGAAGTTAACCCATAACAGCAGACAGACATGCCGTGAATCATTTGGTCTTGGTCTAGAACACGATTATGTACTGCCTTTATCCTCAGCGCGCGTTTTTGTTCCTCTTGTTGGAGAAGAAAACACGGACAAACGGGGGATGGGCTGTCAGACGTACAGTACGGGATATAGCCCAGTGTTCCGCCCCACAAACCTCTCCAAAGACCCCTCACTGGATCGTGCCCCCTTCCTAGACAAGGTATAGTTTTTTGTTTGTTTTGCTGTTGTTGTTTTTGTTTTTTTTAAGTCCCAAGAAATTTTCTGGACTGGAGTAGAGAGAAATTTGATCTAGGTAAATAATACGACTCACACAATTTTTATTGATCAACATATTTACTCTGTCTCGCACGGCGGTAGCCTGTCAGATATGCATCAAACCTCACGTTTATCTGCTATCTCTCCTGGCCCTCCAGCTCCCACTGGCCATGGCGCACTCCATCCCCTAGCCACGATTAGAGGTGGGGTTCCCCTCTGGCTGTCCATTGCAAGAATCCTTCGAACAAACAGACAGGTGAGTGTTGTTAAATCTGCAAAGGACATAGGCATAGCAACAGCTTATAAATTTCATTGATGACAGCTATGAAGCTGCAGTTGTCTGTGTATTGATACCCCTACCTCACTTCATGTTTTATTTGTTTTTGTTTTTTAAGTACGTATACGCAGGGCTCCAACAAAGATAATTGAGGTAATGACGCATCCGTGAGCATCCTATAGAAAAACATTAGGCGCCAAATTAACAACTTTTAGGTGCCACACAGAACGAACGTGGTTTATTATTTGTTATTTTTTACATTTACATTTCATCACTTACTGTCATGTGTTTATGTCTCTCTTTTCTTTTGACTTAGCAACCATTTAATGCCAGCTTGTAGATGACCTGGGAACTAAAGTTCACTTAAAGTGGGTACTAAATGTCTTTTCCAACTTGAAATATCATCACAAGAATTGTTCATATCCACAGAATCTGTACACATCGTGGAGCATCCTTGGCCACGTGAGTGTAGTTTGGGTCCGCCTCAATGCATTCCTGTAATTTGTCAACACTCTATAAAAACAACTGTTGCTTCATGATGCCACAGAAGCACCCACCTTTTTTGTCTAAATGTTTCATAAAGACCTTTAACACTTCATGAACCTTTACCGTATTCAACAAAAGATTCTATTGTGAGCGAATAGAAGCGTTCTTCAGATGTAGAAAAAGTTGAGATAAGATGGTTCTTTAAAGCGAACCTTGACTGAATAATTCTTTGTGTACCAAAAATGGTTCGTGAAGACCATTTAAGCACCTTCTTTTTAACAGTGTATGTCCTTTCACACTTTCATCTGTTTTTCTAATTATAATTTTATAGGAGGAGTGATCATGTGATATGGTTAAAAGTAAAAATATGAATATGCAATAGCGCATACATATAGCAAAATGCTCCTCTTTACAGTTATTTTTCTAGCTGACTGATGAACTTATGGACACCAAATGGTTATTCTGAGGTAAATGTATATTACGTTGCAATGTTTACAAGCTTTACACATTTTCCGCAGTTTGAAACACTGAATGAGCTTTTTCATGAGACATTTCAGTAAGTTGTACTATAGACTCTCTTATAAAATAGCCTACCTTTTTATGTTAATTCATTTTCATTATGTACTATAGTAGTAAAGAAAAAGATTAAATGGGTTCACTTGCCGCCTGAACTGAGGAGCTAAAGCGATTGCGCCTGCCGCATTAAAGATCGCCAAAACTGCATTTATTGTTTGAATTTCGCTACATTATGGAAAAATTTCTAAAGTCTTGGTACTATTTGTTAATATTAAAAGTATCGAACAGAATTACATTAAGCGTTCAGCATGTACCAGAACCGCGCGTCATAGACTAAGAACCTTGATACTGAACAAGCCCATGTGGACGTATGACCGGATTTAAACTGAGATTGTTTAACGATATATGCCATTATCCACACTCTGACAGCTTTCTACCTGTTTGTAGTTTGTTCAGTTTGTGCACGAAATAGATGCTGCTTTCTGCACTTTCACTTCGCATGTCTCCGTCATATTTTATCGATCTCCCATCGCACTGCTTTCAAACTGAGCTTGTCATTTAGCAGTGTGTGACACCTGCTGCTGGTGTGGCAGAAGAATGATAGACGTTTTGTAAACTCTTTTTTCACCCAAAACTTTTTTGAATAGCGCATCTTCCCAATTTAAATATGTGAACATAACAAAGATGTGATCGCAACACAATCGGAAATAAATGATGTTACATGCACATTTTTAAGTTATACTGTAAATATATTGGGCCTAGTCGCAAGTGGCGACCTCAAATCAAACCGCAAATTAATATTTTTGGTCACAAATGCGACCGTTTTAGTCGCAGTCTGGAGCCCTGTGTTGTTAAAAAGCCACTATAAGGCTGGAGTGGTGAAATTAAGTTATTTGAAATTTATAATTAAAGATATATAAACACTGAAACATGACTGATTCTTCCATTTATGTTTTATTTATATGAAATGAATATTATTTATTTTAATTGTTCATTTTAATCTGAAAGTGGCAAAATTATTTGACGTTGTGTTCAGGTCAATGTTAAAAGCACATTAATTTTTTTAAGAGGCTGCATTGTAAGACAGATTTAAATTTGTGCTGAAATTGATCTGATTTTTTTCTTGTTAAGTGCATCCAGCCATTTAGAGTATATCAAAGCATTTCATTTGTATTGATCCCCACCCCCACTCTTTTGTTTTATAGATGCAGAATGGAATGTTCGGCACTAACGGAGCAGCACAAACTCGGGTCATGCAGCAGCAGGCCCCGCCCCCTCAGCAACCAGTGCCACCTCTTAGCTCCGCCCAGCCTACTCTACGTGCTCAAGTGCCTCAGCTTCTCACCCCTCAGGTACAAATTGCATCTATTATTTCAAATTCCATAGTGCCTGCATCTGTGACTAAATCCAAGGGCATTTTTTACATTTCTAAAGGCACATTTTTCTAACCTAATTAAATGTTTGTAGCTTCTTAAATTCAATCAATCATCTAGTCAGAATAGTCAAGTCAAGTCACCTTTATTTCCGTAGTGCTTTATACAGTACCGTTTGTGTCAAAACAGCTTCACAACCGTTTGTGTCAAAGCAGCTTCACAGAGATAAACAAGAAAACAGCAGAATTAATTATGGAAGCTCAGCTATGGAGACAGTTCAGATTTAAAGAAGCTCTAAAAGACACAGACACAACGTTTCATTACCTTACGCTAAGTCTGTTTCAGATAAACATAACAGTTGTGCAGTAATCAGCTATAAGCAATGTTGTTATTCAATTCAAGTCAGTTCAGTGCTGATTCAGTTTCAGACTTCAACAAACTCCGTTTCAGCTGTAAAGCAGCTCCACAGAAAACAATAGTCCCATCATCCAGCTTAATTCAGTTCAAGTATTGTTTTCATCTGATTGTGTCAGTCAGTGCGGTCATATTGATAAATGACTGAAAGTTAAGTGTCATTCAGACCCCAATAAAGCAAGCCAGAAGGCAACAGTGGCAAAGAACCCAAACTCAATCACCAGAAGAATAATAAGACACTACAGGGCTGTTACTTAAAGAGATATTTCACCCAAAAATGAAAAATTCTGTCATTATTTACTCACCCTCAACTTGTAAATAAAAGAAAATATTTTGAAGCATATGGGTAACCAAACAGTTAATGGTCCCCATCAACTTCAATGTTATGGAAAAAATACTTCAACCGTTCTTCTGTGTCATAGCGATTATTGGTCACACTTTATTTTAAGGTCCAATTCTTGCTATTAACAAACCATTAACTACGACTTTTGCCTCAATAAACTACTAATTTGCTGCTTATTAATAGTTAGTAGGGTAGTTGTTAAGTTTAGGTATTGTGTAGTATTAGGGATATAGAATATAGTCATGCACAATATGTGCTTTTTAAGTTCTAATAAACAGCCAATATGTTATTAATAGGCATGCTAATAAGCAACTAGTTAATAGTGAGAGTTGGTCCCTATACTAAAGTGTTACTGAATTATTTTCATTGTACAATATATATGGTACTGAATCTAAATGTCACTTAAAGGGGTAGTTTGCTCAAAAATGAAAATCTGTTCATTTTCATCAGGAAGTCAGATTTCCTTGCTTCCACTAAAACACGAGATTCTCTTTGGAACATTTTCAAATCATGGTGGATAACATGGATCATCAGGCTTTGCACAAACTGGTTGGTTTTTGGTTTTGTTTTTTTTCTGTAGGTTCAAGCACAGCTATTACAGTTTGCGGCAAAAAACATTGGACTGAATCCTGCACTTTTAACCTCACCAATAAATCCTCAACAAATGACCCTGCTGTACCAACTACAACAACTGCAGGCGGTGAGTCACACAGTTCACTCTCCTACTTTCCTGTTTCCACATGAATACCAATGATTGTCGTCTACCCACTGGCCTGTCTGCAGGGAGTGAGATGCTAGCGCTTTCTGTCTTGATAATGACCCCATCACCTTTATATCTCTATTTATACTTCTTTCCATTTCTCTGTAATTTCCTCTCTTTCTCAAATTGTGTCTTTTTCTCTTTTTGTCAGGCGTATCAGCGTTTGCAGATTCAGCAGCAAATGATGCAGGCTCAGCGTAACGTCTCTGGTCCCATCAAACAACAAGAGCAGCAAGTATGACAGACTAATTTTCCTGGCCCTGATATTTATACACTTACAGTAATTCTAGTCCTAAAATATTAGCTTGTAGTTATCTTTTGATGACTATGACAAATAATGTTCCATATACAATGAAAATGATGATCACTGTCGTCCTCTCACACAGGTTGCACGTACAATCACAAACATGCAGCAGCAGATCCAGCAGCACCAGCGTCAGCTGGCCCAGGCCCTGCTTATGAAACAGCAACAGCCTCCACCTTCCTCTCACACTGGCCTGCACCCAAATCTTGGCAAGGCAAGCCTGGATACTTTCACGGGTCATCCTCAGACTTCAGGCCTCTCCATTTCAGACCTGCAGACCAAAGAGCAGCAGTCTTCTCCAAACTCCTTCAGCCCTTATACACTCTGTAAGAGAACAAGCCTCATGTGGACACACTCCTGCATGCGTATGCTTACTGTGTGTGTGTGTGTGTGTGTGTGTGTGTGTGTGTGTGTGTGTGTGTGTGTGTGTGTGTGTGTGTGTGTGTGTGTGTTTGTGTGTGTGTGTATGCGCACTGGTCACTTTATATTACAATGTCCGTGTTATGCATGTTCCATGTACTTACTGTAGTAATACCAGTAAATTATGCAGAATTACAAACAACTAACACTAATACAAATCCTAACCTTAGTAAGTCCATGTTTTTAATTGATATTACTCCGTAATTGTTTGTATAATTACAGTGTCAAGAAAATCTTAAAACAAAGTGTACATTTTATATAGTAGCTGATAGTTGCACTGAGTTCTGTATCGTTTGTAATAATAGTAGGACTGTCATTTTAAAACATTGCTTTAGTTTGATTAAAAAAACAAAAAAACTATGCAATAAAAAGTTTTTTTTGTCACCATTCCTGTACTTAAATTCTTCTTTTTGTTTGCCATAACAATGTAATGCCTTTCAATTATCTTCATTTGGGGCTTCATTGGGGGTTTTCGCCGCAAATATTGTTATAAGTGAATAATGTATTAGAATATTGTGTAGTAAATTTGATTCTTTTTTTGATTCATTGATTGCCAAGCTGTAGTTTTTTGTTATTTTGATCTTGACATTTTTTCCCCTTGTGTTTGTGTGTGAATGTGCATTAATCTCCTTGTCTCTTTGTCTCCCCCCTGTAGCTGGTTTGAACACGAACATGAATGTAAACTGTATGGAGGTGGGAAGTCTATCTCTCAAAGACCCCCCTCAGCCTCAATCCCGGCTCTCGCAGTGGACTCATTCAAACTCCATAGATTCCCTGTCAGCTAGCGCTCAGCACATGGAGGCAAACCTCAATAAGCACGGTATTAATTTATTCATTGCTCCAGACATATTATGGGCTTGATTTTGCGCTGTGACATACATAAGTTTATCTAATCGAATCTATAATGGCAAAACAATCATATGATAGATTCTAGGTCTAACATCCTTTAAAAGACTTCTGCTTCCACAAACAACATTCCACTCATTGAAAACACAGCAATATCTTTAATCAAACATCATACTCCAGACACTGAGTCACAAATTCTGTCCCTGAGATTTGTGTATTTCAAAAGGACAGACAAAACTCCCTTTCAAGTTAAGAGCGTGCTGACATTCCAGAGTTATTTTTGCTCTGAGACAGCAGGGCCTTTTAAAATATTATCTTTCCTTGGCATTTGTTCTCAGTAAACCTTGCCTGAACAGTACGTCCAGCCAAGCCGCTGCAGTTTACTGGAGTGAGTTCAGCTGAGGACAAAAGCTCAAGCCTGTAATCTTGAATTTTATTATTCAGATTGTGGGTTGCTTAGTCTCTAAATATTTTATTATATGTTTTGAGTAAAACCTCCTGTGAATAGACAGATTAAAGAGACTGTTCTTTTGTTTCAGGTTCAATTTCTTCTGCTCAGTCCCATGTTCCTGTCGGAAAGAGCACCATGGAAGATTCCTTCAGCCCATACAATCTAATGTCAAGCTCTGAATCCCCCACCAGCACCATGGTGTCTCCAGAGAGCTGGACACAAGGCAAAAGTCCCAATGAGAAAATGTCTAGTAACTCCAATATCAACTTGCCTCCTGGTAAGCTTTTCATTGGCATATTACCGATTCACAGTAATATATATATATATATATATATATATATTATATATTATATATATATATAATATACTTGTTTTTATTATGTGTATGAGATGGCACGTAATTAACCAGAAAAAATTAAAGGATGGAACTTCATGACCAAAAGGTTGCCGACCCGTGTTACATACTTTGAGTCTTGATGCTGGACAACCAATTATGCTCTTGCTTTATCTCAGAATTCTGCCCTGGGGTGCCATGGAAAGGTCTGCAGAACATTGACCCTGAGAATGACCCCAACATGACCCCAGGAAGCGTTCCAAGTGGCCCCACCATTAACACTAACATACAGGATGTGAATCGCTACCTGTTACGTGACAGGACTGGAGGTATGGATGATTGATGGCATATGAAATAAGTTTGAACAGACCAACAGAGCTTGTTACTTAAAAAATCTGAAATATTTACTGCTAAATGAACATTGACTGTCAACTTTAAAGCTATAACAAATCACTATTTTAAGGATCATTACACAATAAATGTATTTCACTGTTTCGTCATGCCCCTTTTGCTATCCAAAACACCCTTCTTGGGACAAAGGCCAGAAAAAAAAAAAAAAAAAACCAATGGCCATCGTCACCCTCTCAGAATGGAACTCTGTCTTCCTCGAGTGAGTGGTCAGTCACTGCCTGTAACTCGTTCGGTTTGTCCTCTCAGAACGAGAGGGACGCTAACAGTCCAGGTAGAGCCCTAAATCCTAAACAGCCCTGCCCCACACTAGACCTAATCACCCTTATTTATCCTTACACCTGGACAGGCCCTCACCAAGTCTGTGTTCTCCTAAAACCCACATTCGCCCTTGTTCTGTTATACTTTTTGCTGTTTTAAATGTTGATCCTTGTCAGAATCAATAAACTAATTTTAAGTCTATGTATGTATGTATATGAACTATATCTATATAATATAATACAGTCTATTATATATACATTATATATATATAATCTATATATATCTACAGTTATATATATTATATATATATATAATATATTCGTGGAATATTTTAATGTTAAAACACCTGCTGAGTGAGGTTGCAGTAGGTTATACGCGCAGACATTATAATTTTATTATATAAAATTTTACAATATTCTAAAAAATGTTAGTCTCACTCTGGAAAGCTGAAGCACACTAATTCCCCTTATAACATTTTGTTAAGTCAAAGTCTACTCACACAGGTTCCCTGATTTTCCGTTCGGTAATACGTCCACGTATTTGAGTGATAATATAAAATTATAGGATAAGTAATATTGTTTTAACCGGCTCACCTAGTCTGCTTTTATTTATGTATAATACACTAAAACGGTAATATTGAGAAATATTACTACAAACTGTTTTCTGTTTTAATATTTTAAAATATAATTTAAATCGATTTTCATGAGTTCAGCATGGATTTTTCAGGCCGCCATTACTCCAGTCTTCAGTGTCCCATCATTCTAATATGCTGTTTTGGTGCTCAGTAAATAATTCTTAGTAATAAAATAATAGCTGTGCTGCTTAATATATTTGTGGAAACTGTGATTAAATTTTTTAAGCATTCTGTGATGAATAGAAATTTAAAAAGAACAGCATTTATTTGAAATAAATAGCCATTGGAATGGACTTTCTCTATCCCATTGTGGCTGTTTGCATAATCCCAACCAGAACTCATTTCTGTTTTAACCAATCCTTAGAGGCAACGATGGGTGGTGACTGTACCTACTGCTGTTATTCATTTGTCCCTCTCTTTCCTCCTCTCCTCCCTTTCTTCAGGTAAACTCTTGGAAATTAAGTCTACCTGGTCCCCTGGACCCATCTCCCACACACAGGCCTCTTTATCTCATGAGTTATGGAAGGTTTCCCCAGGGACACATAACTCCAGTGCTCCCTCACGCCCCCCTCCAGGCCTGACCAACACCAAGCCCTCCTCCACCTGGGGAGGAAACTCTCTTGGCCTCAGCCAGGGCTGGACCAGCTCTTACTCCTCAGGTAAATCCTCAGTACACCTGTGTGGTACAAAGCAGCAAAACCAGTTACTCACAAGGTTCTGCTGTAGTGTGGCCGACCAATCAGACTTCCCTCTGTCTGTCTCAAGTTGTGTGTTTAGAGTTGCAAATGGGCAGAAGTCAAGAATTTAGTGGAAAATATGCTCAGCTGCAACGTTTTTCCAAACCTGTCTCTCGTTATTTTTTGTTATAGAAGGGGGAACTTGGAGCACTGACAGTCCCAACAGAGGAAGCAGCTGGCTGGTACTGAGAAACCTCACTCCTCAGGTGCATAGAGCAAACAATTTATATTACTGTGAAAACTAGTATGATTTATTCAGATTCATATCGCATGAGAGTACAGAAATGTACAGGTATGTCACTTTTTATGTAACAAAGGTGTTGAGTTTTTTATGTAGCATTATGCACTATACTTTTTTAGTTGCACTCTGCTGATTTTTTATTTGTTTCAATGTAAAGGTTTTTTAAAACATCTTCTATAAAAACATTTTTTTTTTACTGCTGCAATATGTCTCGCTCACACATGAGTACAAAAAGAAGTTTTGACATACAGCGAACCTCATGAATATCAATTTCAAAACACTGGGCCAATCAGAAGAAGCCATAGGCAGACTTGTTTACAGTAGCATCTATGCATCTTTTTCAGCATTAAAATAGGAGGTAGGTAGTTATACACACTTAAAAATCAAGTTCCTACACTTCAAAAACAGTCCAGTCATAGGATATCAAAGATATTTTTTTGAGCTGATTTTAGAACACGTTGTTTTTATTTGTCATTCACCTCCTAGCAACGAGACAGATTTCTTTGTGTTCAATGTGTGTGTGTAAAGTCTGGTAGTGTGTGATCCTGCATGATGCCCAGTTTTTCTTCTTTAACCATTTACACTCTTGGCAAGCCTTTTATGCCTATAGTGTTTAAAATCTGTTCAGATTTTGAAAGTAGTGCAGTGTTTTCCAGCTTTTATGTTTGTTTTTGCTATAACATAACCTCATTAAAAAGTGCATTTCAAAACCCTTGCATTCTGTGCAGCTTCTTTTTACTGCTCCGTCCCTGTTATTAATGCAAGAACGCATTCTCTCTGAACTGCTCCTTAGCACTTGAATATCAATAACAATAAATTAAAAAATGTATCTATTTGTGTGCATCAGATTGACGGCTCCACCCTGCGTACTCTGTGCATGCAGCACGGCCCTCTCATTACCTTCCATCTGAACCTGACGCAGGGCAATGCTGTTGTACGTTACAGCTCCAAGGAGGAGGCTGCCAAAGCTCAAAAATCCCTGCACATGTAAGACTACAAGCTCTTCTACTTCAAACTTCTCTGAGGCCTTGTCCCAAATGGCACCCTAAACCCCCACGGTCTTCCTCTGAGTCCACACTTTTGTGACATGATGCCTCTTTGACTGTCGGGTAGAAGTCTGCTACAGAACCCTCGGCCTCACGGACTTTACAGTCATGTGCACACGACCGCCATTGTATGTCCACAAGACTGCAAGTGCACATGAAATGTGCCATTTGGGACAAAGCCTAAGAGGATCTTCGAGAATAGCTTTTATTTACGATTTATAGTGTTAGCTGTATGTTGTTTCTTCGTTTTTTTCTAAATTCAAGTCCTATAGATAAATGTGCAACTTTCTCTCTTCAAGCTGATTTTATGTGTTATCCATCAAGAAAACTTTTTAATAATTGAATCCCTTCCAACTGTTTGTCTGCCTCTCAAGGTGTGTGCTGGGTAACACTACCATCCTGGCAGAGTTTGCCGGTGAGGACGATGTGAACCGCTTCTTTGCACAGGGCCAGTCTCTTACCCCCACCACCAGCTGGCAGGCCAGCCCAGCACCAGGCTCCAATCAACCCCGGCTGGGCAACCCTGCTGCCAGCCACCCCACAGGCCTTTGGAGCGGGGGTGGAGGAGGTACCAAGACAGTCTGCAGTACCGGGAACAGCAGCAGTGGAAACAGAGGCGACCTGCTGTGGGGAGGTGTGCCACAGTACTCCAGATTGTGGGCTCCCCCAAATGGAGACGACACCAGGGTAATCGGCAGCCCCATCCCAATTAACACTCTGCTCCCAGGAGACCTGCTTAGCGGAGAGAGCATGTAGGATGTATCGGATATCATAAACCAACCAAGTCAAAAGACCTAATGAATCAAAACCCAAGCAAATCAATGTGGCGATAATCACTTTTTTTAGTGGAGCTGTAATGGAGGTTTAGGGTGAAACAAAGCTGCAAATCTCCCAGTGCTGTTTATTTGTCCTCTGGTTTTTACGTCAGACTCTTTGTTGTGTTCGTGGATCTTGTTCTTAGTGTTCAAAGACCTTGAGAAGCAAGAATCAGTAGAAGCAGAAGCCTTTTAATGCTTTTTTTTTATTTCCAAAGGTTGTTTTTTTTCTCAGAAGTGTTGTTCAGGAGAAGCCATCAACGAGGCAGCCATCTGAAAGTGACCCAGGCACAGTGAGACCTCATGACACCTTTCCCTATAACGACAATGTTCTGATGATTGGATTGATCCTGGTACTTTTTTTGGTTTTAAATTTTGCATAGTCTCTTCAGAACTTATATTAGCCGTAAGTGCTCTCTCTCCAGGTCCTCCTTAAAACGTTTATTTTATAAAACCAACAAAAAAAAACTAACAAAAAAAAAAAACTTTGTATCTTGCACAGTTCTGTTTCTGAGCCAGCGAATAGGCCAGAGCAAATGAGAAGAACACTCCTAGCAGTGGCCTGACAGCATGACTAATCACCAATGAATTTTTTTTTTTTTATTCTTTTAGTTTTACAAAAGGGAGCTGCACTGCTCTATGATTTCAATTTACTCACGCCAGTTTGTTTTTACAAAAATATGTGTATGGTTTAAAAAAAAAAAAAATAAGCTGAATGTTAAGCTTGGGTTTAGATGAATGAATGTCAGTATGTCTGCTAGAACTTGACCAAGCATCTGTGTGCGAGTACATAACCACTGTTAAAAACTCTTAGTGGAGGCTTTTTAATTATACCTAATGGACTTCAGTGCTGAATCAATCAGAAGTTATTCAGTTACTATGTGATGCATCTGGTTGGCCATTTTTATTGAGATACAACCGAGACAAGAAACTCATTCTGATGCATTGTGCAATAGAAGCCAGAGACCCTTTCTTCCGTCCACACTGAAACTTACTGAAACTTAAGACTCCTTTTTTTTTTTTCTTGAAGATTTTTGAAGAATTTAACCTTTGAACTCGTTTTCCCACCTTGCCTCTGTCTGTCTGGCTTGCTGGCTGTCCGGTATTTGCGTGGAAAGGAGGAACAGTTAATTGTGTTTGGCGTCACTCCATGCAGTTTTAAACTCGGCATGTGTGGGATCAAACAGTCTCCCAGCCACTTCTTCACCAAACAGAAACGGAATCCAGAGCGGAGACACATGGCACGGGAGTCAGGCACAAATACCAAATACAATGGGTTTCTCTTAATGCAGTACAGAATAAGAGACCTTTGCATTTGGTACAAACATAAAAGACATCTACGTTTTCTATGTCTCTTTTTAAAGGGGTATTATCATAGCACTTATTACAAGAGTTATGCTCCTTCTGTGAAGCCAATAAATCAGATAATGGAGCGTATAGTAAAAAAAAACAAAAAAAAAACAGCGACAACAAAAACTTCTTATGGCAACTTTTTACTTTTTTTCTTTGTTTTTGTACCTTACTGGTATTCAAAAAAAATGTACTCGTTTGTCGTGCAGAAAAAAAAATCAGAATGAAGGGAAGAACAAACTCTACAATCATACAAAACTTGCAATGTATGTTTTTTTGTCTGTACCTTTTCCCCCTCTCTATCAAAGTGAATGTCATTGTTACTCAAATGAAATAGTCAAATGTCTTTATCTGTCTGGAGGAGGCACCTCGATTAGAAATAGTTGGATGTGTGTGTTAGTGCCTCAATGTGGAAACTGATAGGAGGACGTTTGATTCTCCATCGCAACTTTCTCCGTGCACCTAATACAATGGAATGCAAGAAAGGACAGTAATGACGTCATGATATGGACGTTGGCGTCATCATTTATCATTTGCGTCCATGTTGTAGTAACTTAGGTACGGATCTTCGAATGTCCCCCGTTCCTTCTCTGGATAACATCACACCTCTCATGCATCCTTACCTACTCATGGTCTTGCATGATCTTTTTCGCTGGAGTTTGAGACAGAATGGAATTGCCAGTGTTGTAAAACATGTTTTTTTTCACATTCTGTTGGTCTTCATGCAGTGGTCTTTAACTGCCTACAGTGCTCATATGCAGATACACTTTAAAAGAGGTGCCTCTGTATACCTGTCCTGTGTAACGAATGCAAACGAAGATCGATGGTGTGGGCCATATTTGTTTTGTTTTTGTTGCTGTTAACAGTGTTCTTAGGTCATTTAGATTAGGGCCTCTTGTGTTGATGCGCGTGCCTGTGACCTCACCCTGGGTGTCCCACCTCTAACTCAGCTGCTAACATCCTCTTTCTCTTGTGTGGCCTCAGTGAAGCCAACCCTGTTATCGAGACAAGCCTCACGCACTTGAAAAGCCCTGTTCGAGCAGTGTTTCTATGGACGGACTCTTTCTGCCACTGGCTCTTTAACTACAGCACACGGTTTGCTGTCACTATGCAAAGTTAGAGAAGATGGGCACGTAATGTCCGCCCTGTGCCAATCTGTGGCTTTGGAAGAAAGTTGGAAATATCTCACAGTCCTCCCGTAATACTTTCTTACATACTCAAGGCCATTGCCATCCTTGTAAACTTCGAGCCAATTTCATTTTTTGGAGGTCTGTGTGTTAATTCTGCTGAATTTGATAAATCTAATTTCAATACAATCTCAGGGCACGACAAGATGAACTAAATTTATGTTTATTGAAAGTTGATCGTTTTGAAGATTTATCATTTGTAAGTGGTTTTACACATTCAGTGATGTGTATGCAGCTTACAAAGTGTACATTAAAGAAACGCAAGAGGATATTTAACAGTGGGGCAATAAATTTAGGAGGGTGGCTAGTTTGGGTCTGCTGCAGAGCCATCAGTTCATTTATACAGTAAATGGGACCTGCGTATCTTACCTCTCTGCTGCTGGTTGTGTTGAATTCCCCTAATGGTCTCATGTGCCAATATATACATAGATATATGTACAGTACACTGTGGCATCTCTGACTTCACATCTTAAATTCCAATGTGTGTCGTTTTGTTGTAGAGCACTTCTGTTTGGAGGCACTTTGATGATTCTTGTGTGTTTGAGGTGGGGTTGGGTTCGAAAGGGTTGAGGATATTCGTCAGATATATTTGTCACCTCATGCTGATTATTTGTGATAATCTTGTTGCTGTCATTGGAAGAATCCTTTATAACAAGCAAGAACTTTAACAGCATTGGGGATTATGGTGTGCTAATGGCATACAGATAATGAGTAATCCCTGGTACTTTTTTTTGAATACCAAAAATGGAATAGCATTTTAATATCTTTTTTATAAAAGTTTGACAAAAACACAATGAAGGAAAAAGATCTTTAACGTTTTAAAAATGCACTTCTTGCTGATATTATCTCCTGTTTGCTGGTCACGTTCTGAAGGTTGACAGCAAGCTGGAGTGCCTTTTGTGTATGCTGTATTAACTGTTTGTTTGTAAAAATGGGGCCCTGAACTGTACATTTCCATCTCAGTTTCAGTTCGTTTTGGGCCTTTATGCTGTATAAACCTTTTTTTTGGTTCTTTTGGGAAAAGACATTTCAGCAGATGTGTCTTAAGATATTAAAGTAATTTTTTTCTGTTTCTGGGTGGGGGGGGATCACTGCTGCCTGTGTATGTGACTGCCTTGTTCCAAACTCAGTCGCAGCTGACTGACAGTGAACCACAATGTGGCTGAAATTCCAAACAGTCAAACATCACAGAAAGTCTCTGGTGACACCAGCATAGGTAGACTACAACTAAACATTATCCTGTATATAATCATGCTCATTATATAGAAAAAAATCTGCTATCAGATTTCTGAATCCTTCCCTTTTGAAACTACTGGGTGAAATATAATTTGAATTAAGCAATAGACCTTGATCCTTACAGTGTGTCATCTGAGAGAATTTTCCTAAAGGAAAAAAAAAAGAGTGATCATTGATAGATATGAACCAAACAGTCTTACTGGAGTAGCATGTTTAAAATTAAATGTCACAGGACATACATGCAGTATTTGTGTATACCTTCAATCATTTTGTTGAAACCCTTAATTATGAACCGTGTTTTTGTCTCTAGGCAAAGAATGAAAAATCATAAACATATCAAAAGAAATGTTCACCGATACTTGAATTAAAGTGCGCCAATTGTAAAATGTGAATTTATTTTTTCTTACATTTTGTTTGGGTCTGACACTTTCAAGGTATTTGATAACATGCTCACAAGATTTAACATTCTTCACGAGAAAGAAAAAAAAAAGCGATATAAAAAAAAAAAGTTTGAATGTGTTTGAGTGGTTTTGTATGTGCACTCTCTAATCACTGCTTCTCGTCACAGGGCGACTGTCTGCAATTATGATCCATTTACTTAGTATGTTGTACTGTCTGTTATTTGTGTGTGTGTGTGTGTGTGTGTGTGTGTTTTAAAAATTTTTCCAACATGGTTACTCTCTAGCGTTGCACTGAGTGTCTTTTTTCCCTTGCTCAGCTATACTAAAAAAACTGAAAACTGCAGGGGAGATGACAATTCATGTGTTAATGTTTACTCAAGGACTTTATGGATTTATTTTCATCTTAAAATGTTTAAAACCTGTAAAAATTTATCCTCATAGTGGCTTTTATTGTGGATTAATTCCCACAAGAGTTATCATTTTGAAGAGTGTTGCATCCTTTCAGTTGCATTATTAAAAAAATTAAATAAAAATGTAAAAATACAAAAAAAGATTAGAAGATAAAAAGTGAACTTTGGCCATAGTGAGAAAGTTGGTAGAGAAGCAGTTACATTCATGGATGAACAGTAAAGAGAACCAGATGCTAGTTAGTGACATTCTGACTCATTTCAAAAGGTGCCTCTCTTCCATTCTGTGAAATTCTTTTTCATTTCAAATCTACCTACCGTTTACAAATGGTTGAATTGTCTGAACTTGCAAAAAGAAAAGAAATTGATTACAAGAATGCAAGAAAAAAACTTCCATCAAATAAATGTTTTAAAAAAAAAAACCTTTTCAAATGAAGACGTATGCTACTTGCTGAACTCTGGGATTGTTTCAGTGTTGCATTGTATTTTGCTTATGAATTGCATTATTGTTCTTCTTGTTGGTTGAACTAATCCCGAAATGTCTTTAAGTTTTCATTTCTGTAAATGTAACATGATTCTGTCACTGTCTTGCACACTGACAATAGACTTGGGTATTTTCTCAGGAAGATTAGGGGTCCAGAGTTCCAGTTCCACTGTTATGATGTTGATTATCATGAGAATTTAACAAATCGGTTAATGAAAGAAGAAAAAAGATGTTGATAGAAATCCAGCTGTAAGCACTGAAGGTTATGGATTTAAAAATGTCGTTTTGAATTTTAATCCGTAGCAGATACACATTTACCAAATATTAGATTTGTAGTGAACCTATGCGTTGTATTTCTTGGAGTACTTTCCATTTGAAATATGTTTGTTTGTATCTGTCGCTTTATGTACAAATACAGTTTTGTTTGTTGGTTAGGTTGTGGAAGGACCTACCACTGTTTGATTTTACCTTGCCTGATGTTTCTCAACGAGGTCCAGTAAAAGATGCTTGATATTCCATCCTCTTGCCTTTACTTGTTTTAAAAATTCAGTACAGGCCTGTATGCAAAGGCCTGAAAATTGTAGATTAACACCGAACTTGAACTCTTACCAGAATTTCTTACTAGTTTTTGAGTGCAGGATGAAAATACTCCAAGTTAATTCTCTATCTAGGTTTAACACTAGATGCAGAAATAAGATGTGAAAGGATTAAGAATCTATGCACAAGTTTGATGGGACAGTATGTCCGGACACGCTATTCTTACAAGGACACAAGGATCTTTTTGGTGGGGAGGGGGAGGGGGAGGGGGATTTCCAGTTTCTTTGTATGAGTTTTCATTTTAATCAGCAGAAAGTGTCATCACCTTGTTCTGTCTCTCAACCAAGGAGCATCATCAACCAAGCACTGTGGGTTTATGCAAATCTCTGACATTCTGGTGGTTAAATGGAATGATGGGTTGTGAAAGGGAATTTAACTGTTTCTCTTTTCAGATATTAAGAACATGACTGTACTGAGATTTAACAATGTTGCTGGCTTTTAAATGTTTTTTTCCCTTACCCTTAAACGGATAGCTGTCACAAAAATGAAAATCCTGTCATCATTTACTCACTCTCAGTAGTTTCTTTCTTCTGGTGAACACAGAAGAATTTTTGAAAAATGTTGGGAACCAGACAGTTGCTGGTAGCTTCCATAGTTCTTCCATAGTTCCTTTTTTTTTCTCTCACTATACTATAGAGCAGGGGTGCCCAACGCTGCTCTTGGCGATCGACTGTCCTGCAAAGTTCAGCTCCAACCCTAATCAAACACACCTGAAGCAGCTAATCAAGCTCTTACAGATCACTTCAAAATGAAGGCAGTTGTGTTTGATTAATTGGACTAACTTTGCGGACTTCGATCCACAGGACACGTTGGGCACCACTGCTATAGAGATACCAACAACTGGTTACCTACATTCTTCAAAATATCTTCTTCTGTGTTCAACAGAAGAGAGAAATGTATACATATTTGGAACAACATGAAGGTGAGTAAATGATGATGACTACTTCATTTTTATGTGAAATATCCTTTTAATAAATTGTGATCATTGAGGACTTGCACCAAAAAAGTCTTTCCATGTGGTATGGACATTATTTCAGCCTATAAATAATAAACAGCGTTTTTCCTCTTGAACTGTTTGTTTTGTTTTTTTATTTGTTGTGAGCTAATATTTTATTTACACCAAGTTTAGTCAACATTTGAGTAGATTTATTACTCTTTGTAAGTAGTTTATATGCTGGTTGACATGGCAGTCATCTTGAACTTGTAATGAAATGTGAGTTTGGCTATATATTGTACATGGCAATATAATATATTTTGATAGAGGGTAGCTGTACTTGCATGACCAAAAAATAGTTGGCTTTCTGACTTGACTTTTTAGCAGTCGATTAATTTGTGTGAGGAAAAGAGAAATGCAGTACGGCAAGCGGGGGGTTTTTTTTTTTTTTTTTTGTCTGTGCAAAAGATTTAGGAATGAGGAAAATATTACTGCGCTAATCATGTAGCTGAATGGCACATGCAGAAAGTTAACATGCTTCCTTTGATCATTCTGGTTCAGTTTTGCATTGCCTTAGGCTTAGAACATTTACAAAATAGTAACATGTAAACTCTACCAGAACCTACTGCCAAGGAACAGAGATATAAGCTATATATAATTTAAAAAGTACTAATAACCTTTCTACGTTTTTTCTTAATAACAATTTAAAATATCTCCGTGTTCATTGCTATTTTAACAAATTCCTAAATGGAAGATTTGTCTTCTGGCTCTTGTGTTGCACTTATACAAATCATACACAAGAAGGCAGTATGGAGCTACATTCATTTTTGTGTCTTCCCCACAGTCCTTAAGGACAGCATATTTACTTTTACTCATCAGGCCTCTGTGCCCTGTTTGCATAGTATAGTATAAACATTTAGGCCTTTGTTGGTATACTTTGGACAAGAGATTTCAGTTATGACCATAAATCATATTTACATGAGTGTGAGTAATATACATATTTTAATAATGATACATTATGGAGGTCTAATAATATAATCTTTTCAAAAAATAAATGTGAAAATCTCAAATTTCTCTCAGGTATCACTTTTTTGGAATATTTTTGGCAATGGTACAGAGAAACTCCCAAGACTATAACTGCTTGTGTAGGTGTTTTATGCTATAAATAACTAAGGTCTATAGGTTACCATGGAAATACATCCTCAGGACCAATGCCAGGAGTTACTGTGAGGGAAAACGAGCATGCTAAGTTTGTCGACACCTCTCATTTAAAAAAAAAAAAAGTGTTGGATGAATAGGTGTTTTTCCCATATGCATTTTAAAAGTGGCTAATTATAGAAATTATATAATCCTTGATAGGCTTTTAGCTGACTGACACACAAGGCCACAGATGAATAATCCCACCCACTCTAAAGCAGTACTGAACTGCAGTGGAAACGTGTGCCGAGCCGAGTCGTACCACGCAGTGGAAAAGTACCATAAGAGTACTGAGCAGCACTGGGACTTTTCACTGTTTGTATCACATTGCTAGTCTTTCTTTGTGGAGTTCCAGTCACACTGTCAGTGTGAGTATTAGTGGTGGGGATATTTTGCAGGTTATATTGTTATACCAGTAGATGGCAACAAGTGGCATTTTGTGTATTATGACTGGGCATTCACACAGGGTGTTGATATCAACACTTGATGGAGGGTGTGTCTGAAGCTTGGTGCTGATGTGACCATAATAGTGACAATAGCCAATCACATTACCTTTCCATTGTTGCATGAACACGATTGGCTAGCATCTGCGCTAGGGTACTTGCATATAGACGTCTTATTGGCTGCCCCAAGCAATGCCAGTGATGTGAGCCAACGGACCCACAATTCAGTCCGGCAATGCATGACATCACCTATTCAAAGTAAATGAGACGCATTAACGTTGACGCCCCATGAGTGAGTCATTGCATATTTGCCCAGCACATTTTTAAAAATCTCATTCAGAAAGAAAAAACTGCTAATGCGTGTTTCTTGACACACAAGTGGATACCCGTTGGGCTTTTGCTTAGAAATATTTTTGCTGGGGGAAGGAAAATATAGAATCAAACTGTGGAATGGAACGCCTCAGGTTATGCATGAACCCATGGTTCCCTGAGAAGGGAACGAGAAACTGCATCCTCTAGGGGTCACTATGGGTAGCGCCTTCGACGTGACTGATGTCTGAAGCATAAATCTAAACACGACAATGATATTGGCTGGTGACAGCCTATGACATCATTACCGGCGCGACCACAGTATAAATAGACGCAGGGAGAACACATCATCCACTTCTTCATCTGAAGCTTACGTCCGAAGCATGGCAAGGAAACTAGAGGACGCAGTGTCTAGTTCCCTTCTCCATGGTTACATACGTAACCCGAGACGTTCCCTTTTGTGGAACTTCGAACTGCGTCCTCTAGTGGTTGCTATGGGGAACGGTATACCCACACTGCCATGCTGAGTAGAGTGCATGCCAATACCAAGGCGAGCACTAAGTACCAACTCAAGTCAAAGGAGCTGCCCCTAGGACGTTTGACAGCTGTCAGTGACATAACCTGCTTGAGCTGTGCACCAAACTTACCTGTAAGGGCTGGCTTGTATAAAACCCGAGCCCAGGGCAAAGCTCAAGCTTGGAATCAAAAATAACCAAGGATTCCTTTAAGGGGATAAGGCCGAGTTTCAGGGCTGCTTACAAACCCATATCTCGCCCTGTCAAACAGAGACTACCTCCTGCTCTAAGAACAAGCAGCCCGAGGATCACAAGATACCCAGGGGACTTAGTAGCAACACCCTGTCTACAAAAGCTTGTATGCGGAGAGTGGGGCCCAAGGTAAAAACCGAGGCCAGAGCCAACTCAGAGAAAGGGGAAGAGAGCAACAACGCGTCACCCTTACCATAAAGGCTTTTAAGAAGGTGCACAAAGGCTGGCGTGTGCACCTGCCATGAATATGGACTTAAAAAGTGCACATAGAGCTAGCGTGAGCACTTACCATAGATACGGATTAGAAATACCGTAATGAACCAAGGAGCCCAAGGTGAAAACCGGGGCCTAACCAACTCATAGAATGGGAACGAGGCTACAGCACGTAACCCTTACCATACAGGATTTTAGAAAGTGCGCAAAATTCCTAGCGTGCACACTTACCACAAGTGGACTTTAGAACGTGCACAGAAGCTGAGTGGTGCACTTACAATAGGAATGGATTTAGAAACACGTTACTAAGGGTAACCAAGAACCTGGCCCCTAGACAGGACTAGAACCTACGTGACTGTGGCCCGCTCAAGGAGTGACAATAATTCAGCGGGAGGCTGCATGCTCAGAGTGCATGTAGAGCCAAAAAAGTCACACCTCAAACTGGGAGCAGCGTCCTCATAGGTGACCCTCTAAGTAAGGGGAGCACTGCTAAGCTTGACCAACAAAAAGAGCAGCCTAACATGGAGGCCGAAGGAGGCCTAACAACCTGAGGCTGCTGGTCAATGGAGCTCCAAGAAGCGGAGGACCCAATGAAAGGAGACCTCAGACGCTCAACTGGGAGTGGCATGCTCTAAGGTGAGGGGAGCACTGCTAAACTCACCACAAATAGAGAGCAGCCTAACAGAGAGGCCGAGGAAGACCTAACAACCCAAGGCTGCTGCTCAGTGGAGCTCCAAGGAGCGGAGGACCCAATGAGAGGAGTCCTCAGACGCTCAACTGGGAGTGGCATGCTCAAAGGTAACCCTCTAAGGTGAGGGGAGCACTGCTGAACTCACCAACTAAGAGAGCAGCCTAACAGGGAGGCCGAAAGGGGCCTAACAACCTGAGGCTGCTGCTAAATGCTCAAAAAACGTACAACCATACCAGTATCATCAGAGATACATAGGAGAGTGAGCCCCAAGAAGGATCCAGGGCCTGAGACAACTCAGAGAAAGGGGACGAGGCAGCATCGCGTCACCCTCAACAAAAAGTTTTAGAAAGGTGCGCAAAGGCCCAGCGTGCGGCATCTACCATGATTATGGAATTAAAGGAAGTGCACAGAGAACTAGCGTGTGCACCTGACATGACAAGACTAGGCTCTAAGCAGAGAAACAACCAACTCCGGGAGCGGAAGAGACCATAGAAGCTCAACTGGGAGCAATATGCTCAAAACGAACCTCGAAGAAGGGAGCACTGCTAGGCTCAACCATAACAGCAGCCAGGACAGGGAGGCGAAAAACAGTCTACTCTTCTTTTCCACAGGAGTAGAATAACAGGGAGGCAGAAAGCCTAACGACCTGCAACCCCTGAAAGACATAGGCCTCAACCACAGCTGCTCCACTCCAGAAAGTGGAGAACTCACTCAACAGAAAAGAGAGAGAACTCAGAACTACATAGGGAGCGTATTCGAGGGGAGCATACAGGCTCAACCATAGAAGTTAGCCCAGCAGGGAGGACAAGAGGCCTGACAACCTGAAGGCTCCGCCTAGAACATCTAGAGGGGCAGAAAACCCAGCTCTCCTAGATTCTCTACTCTCCGCAGAGAGGAGAAACAAACATTCCATTCCGGTTGAAATGACCCTCCCACAGTGAGGGGAGCACCATGCTCAGAACTTGCCACAAAAGAAGAGCTGCAGGCTTCTTGCCATAGAAATGACAGACCAAGGAGGCCACAAAAAAGGCCTAACTACTTGATGTGATCAACTGTTGGAATTACGAGAGCGGCGCTCCCGGCCCTCAGGCTAAGGCAAGTCCTCAGACTCACCCAAGCTCAGTTCTAAGCCCCTCAGGGCAAGACCGAGCAGCCCAGGAAGCATAACAGGAGACAGTGCCTCCAAATAAGCTCAACCTGGGAGAAAAACCCCAAAAGGTCCTGAGGTTGCAGCGCCATACTGGGGACATGATAACCAAGGAGGCTTCTCAGGGAAGCCTAACGACTCGGAGTCAGAGTCCAGCCAATACGAAATTTGACAGGAATTGTCAGGATCCTGCCCGTTAGCATAAGTGATGCATCTTCAGCGAAGCTTGTGTTACGACCCTGGTCTAGGGTCAGGGAAAATAACATAAATAAAGAAGTCTGAAACCGCTGTTACCTTTGTGTTGGTGAATTTATTTTTCCTTTTTAAGTCTCATTTGTAGCATCACCATAACCAGGCTACCCCTTCGGGATTGAGCAGGGCCAAAACAACAAACAAAACATATCACTAACTGTACCCAAGACTCTAATTAGTCTATGTGAAAAGAAAAGGAAACAAATGACAGCATTCTTCCCTAACTCCCTAGCTAACACAAAAACAGGAAAAAACAATATTTACAATAAAGAAAACCGGCACCCAATCCCTACAGCCTTCATGGTGGAGAGACACACTATTCACAAAATTTGCAAAATACAGAGCAATAGCGACATACTCGCCAGCTTAACTTAACGGGAATAACAAGGAAAGAAAATTAATTAAATGGCTTAAACAACAAAACAGTAGGTAACATAAAATAATAATGGACTAAGTAATCAAGAGAATGCACAACAAGATTCTCAACACCAAGAAAGAAAAGCCCCACGCTAGGCTATAACGAGACGTGATGCACAACACTACCAACAGCTCTGCTCTCTCTCTCTGGCTTCCGCCTCCTCCGGTCCCACTATTTCAAAAGGTGCTGGATCTCCCGGGACGAATCAGCAGATGTGTCTTTTACGTCCAATTAGGGCGGAGTCACCTAAAAGAGAGAGAGAGAGGCGAGGGGAGAACGAGAGATGGGAGGGGAGGAAGGGAGGGAGAGAGTAGGGGGGGGGAGAAGAGGGGAGGTGGCGGAGAGGGGAGAGGAGGAGAAGTAGGAGAGGGAAGAGAGGGGGAGGGAAGGGAGAGGTAACCCTACGCAACGTACATGAACGTAACATCCCCACCCATAAAAGTCAAAACAATTTGACAACTTTTAATCTCCAATATAAACATGAGAGAGAGAGTCCGCAAGTATATTTTCGCTACCCTTTTTATAACGTATGTCAAGGTTGAACCCTTGGACCATTAGTGACCACCTCATCAACCTTTGATTTGCATTCGCCATACGTGAGAGAAAAGTCAATGGATTGTGGTCTGTATAAACCACTACAGGTAAAGTACTACCTCCAACATAAACTTCAAAGTGCTGAAGTGCTAGAATTAAGGCTAATCTCAATCGTACTGTAGTTGCGCTGTGCCCGGATGAATTTTCTGGAGAAATAAGCCACAGGATGATCAATTCCGTTATCACTTTCCTGCAGCAATGCCATCCCTAGGAAACGGCGGAGCTCCCTTTTGGTCCTAGGGGATGGAAATTCAGACATTGCAGCAGCCTTAGCATCCACAGGACACACACATCCCTGTCCCACCTGCTTACCCAAATATGTAACCATAACTTTTCCAAACTCACATTTGGCCAAATTAATGGTTAAAGAAGCCTCTTGTAAGCGAGTAAAAACCTCGTGCAACACTTGCAAGTGTTCCTCCCAAGTACTGGTATAAACAACCACATCATCCAAGTCTTCGCAATTTGATACACCGGACAAAACCTTATGCATCAGCCTCTGGAAGGTGGCTGGTGCATTTCGCATCCCAAAAGCCATCACCGAATACTGAAGGAAATTGTCCGGTGTAACAAAAGCAGAAATTTCAGAAGCTCTAACCGTTAATGGAACCTGCCAATACCCCTTTAACAGGTCTAGCTTGCTCACAAAACGCGCTGAGCCAACACGATCGACGCAGTCCTCCATTCTAGGGAGGGGGAACGAGTCCGATTTTGTGACATCATTCACTTTCCTGTAGTCAGTACAGAACCTGAAAGTGCTGTCAGATTTCGGCACTAACAGGCAGGGCGAACTCCATGGACTAGAACTGGGAACTGCAAGACCATGCTTCAACAGATAATCAACTTCTGCTCTCATCGCATTTCTCTTAAAAGGATTCACACGATAGGGATGCTGTTTGATGGGAACGGCATTAGCTACATCAATGTCATGAAAGAGTACAGTAGTTTGTGACAAATCATCGGCAAATACGGAAGGAAAGTCTCTTTTCAACGTCACCATGTCATCACGAAAATCTACAGACAAATAGCTTAACCGTGTGTCGATGTTCCTAAGAATTTCAGAATTCGGAAGTCTAGCACACAGCCTCGTTTCAACTTGAGCACTCAAATCATCTTCCTCATCAACAATTGGAGCAAGCGCAATAGCAATAGTAGAGACAGGCATGGCCTCACCACCAATCTTCTCCCTACACACATATGGCTTTATCATATTCACTTGGCAGACACGACTCTTTTTCCTACGATCAGGAGTGCGGATTACATAATTAGTTTCACTCAATTTTTCGGTGATCGGGTAAGGACCAGAAAATCTGGCCTGCAATGGAGAACCAATTGTTACCATTGGTAACAAAACGAGAACCGAATCATTTACTTCAAAACTACGATAAACCCCTTGTCGATCATATACTCTCTTCATTTTCGCCTGAGCGACGGAAAGATTTTTCTTGGCCACCTCACAGGCACGGCACAAACGCTCCCGAACTTGACTCACATAGTCAAGTACAGACACAGGTGAGGAATCTTCCTCCAACATCCTTTCCCTTAACACCTTAAGTGGACCTCGCACGGTATGACCGAAAATAAGATCAGCTGGACTAAAACCCAACGACTCTTGTACAGTTTCACGCACCGCAAATAACAGCATCGGCAACCCCTCATCCCAGTCTCGACCAGTCTCCACACAAAACGTTCGTAACATCGTCTTGAGGGTCTGGTGGAAACGTTCCAGCGCACCTTGAGACTCAGGATGGTAGGCGCTCGATAACTGATGTTTTACCCCGAGCTGGCGAAGAACCTGTGTAAAGAGAGACGAGCTAAAATTAGACTCTTGATCTGTCTGTATAACTTTGGGTAACCCGAATTTTGAACAAAAGTTAATCATCTCCTTCACCACCGCTTTTGCCCTAATACTACGTAGCGGGATGGCCTCCGGAAAACAGGTAGCGGTACACATCGAAGTTAGTATATACTGATGCCCAGATTTAGATTTAGGCAGGGGACCCACACAATCCATTAAAATCCGCTCGAACGGTTCTCCCATTACAGGAATCGGATGTAACGGAGCAGGTGGTATTTTCTGGTTCGGTTTCCCTACCACTTGACAGACATGACACGAACGACAATAAGTAGTTACCTCGTCTTTCATCCCCGGCCAGAAATAGCATCTCAGAATGCGCTGGTAAGTCTTTTGAATACCTAAATGGCCAGACAACACATGATCATGTGCTAAGCACAAAATCTGATCACGAAAACCCTTAGGAACCACGATTTGGCATACCTTATCCATAGACTCCCACTCCCTCATCAGGACCTCGCCATCCCAGAAAAACATTACTTTAGAGTCATTAGATCGAGCGTTATCTGCAGCAGCGATGCATTTAGACAGCGTCAGATCCTCTCGTTGTGCAGCCGCTAGCTGCTTCTGCCCCATCTGCAACG
This sequence comes from Sinocyclocheilus anophthalmus, assembly GCA_018155175.1. Taxonomy (NCBI): domain Eukaryota; kingdom Metazoa; phylum Chordata; class Actinopteri; order Cypriniformes; family Cyprinidae; genus Sinocyclocheilus; species Sinocyclocheilus anophthalmus. The sequence goes on from JADLZN010010365.1 coordinate 77,296, forward strand.
GAATTTCACACAGAGAAATATTTGGAGCTTCGTTCATTTTTTTCCTCTGATGTGGGGAAAACTCGCTATCCTCAGGACCACACATGAATGAACCAGACAAACTGACAGTGTCATCAAACTTACGAGCTTGTGCTCACGTCACCAGACATGCAGGGAAAATTCTTTAAAGTGGCTCAGTGATTTCCACAGTACACACTTCAGGTGTGTCCACCACCACGGGAGGTGGAAACACTTTCCCCCCGGCCAAATCATTCCCAAGAATAAACTCAACCCCTTCCACTGGGAGCTTTGCACACACTGCTACAGTGACATAACCTGTCACTAGATCTGACTTCAGATATATTCGATGTAATGGAGCCTTTATACAATCAGAGCCTACCCCACGCAACAACACATCAGTATTGGTAAAAGTTTCAGACAAAAAATCTAACATGGTGTCCAATACTATGGTTTGGGCAGCACCAGTGTCACGAAGCAAAGAAACTTGCTTGATTTCATTTTCAGCGCTGGTTGCTACATAACCCGTAAACAGAAATGGTTCGTAACCAACTGGAGGAGAGACAGAAGAAAAAGAATGCACAAATCCCACACTTTTAGCTTTAGCCGACACATTCTTCTTTTTCCAGGCTTCGCAATCAGCAATCAGGTGACCAGGACTCAGACAGTAAAAACATACCTGACCTTCACCTGCTCGAATTCTCGCTGTACTAACTCCCCCATAGGCCCCACCCCGATTGAACTTGGAACCCCACTCTCTAATACCTTTTGCCTGCGCTTCAGCACCCTGGACAGCGAACCTATCAAACTTCACCATAGGAGAGAAAACAGTACGATGCGTTAAGACAAATTCATCACCCGAGACGGCGGCAGCAGAGAGAGACGTCACCTTTCGTTCATTTAAGTGAACCACCAGCGTTTCAGGAACACACCTTTTAAAATCTTCTAACAGAATTAACTCTTTTAGATCTTCGAAAGTAGAGACTTTACTTGCTGCACACCATTTATCAAAAAGAGTTTGTTTCTCTCTCGCAAACTCCACAAAGGTTTGTTTGTCTGTTTTCAAATGGGCTCTAAATCTCTGTCTGTACGCTTCAGGCACTAACTCATAAGCACGTAAAACAGCTGTTTTAATCTCGTCATAGTCAAGACTTTTTTCCACCGGCAATGCTGAACAAACCTCCTGCGCTTTTCCAACCAATTTACACTGCAATAGCAGAGACCACATCACTTTAGGCCATTGCAACGCAGCGGCCACACGTTCAAAAGCCGTGAAATAGGAGTCCACCTCCGCTTCTCTAAAGGAAGGTACCAAATTAATGTGCTTGTTTATGTCAAACACGGGAAACACATTCCCATCAGGAATAGGAGGATGATAAGCAGAAGCAGGTGCAGGACCTGAGGGCAGCCGAGCGAAAGACATAGAGGGAGTACGTTCCGGCGACTCCACAGCCGGCAGTGGTCGACCGTGAAGATTGCGAAATCGTCTCTCTCCCTCCAACTCCAACTCCCTCAATCAAAGCCTTTTTGTCTCCCTCTCCTCCCGCTTAACCTCCAATTCTAATTCCTTCAATTTAATAGCAAGCCTTGGATCGGTTCCCGACATTGGATATGGTGTACTGTGCAGCAATAAGAACGGTTCACCTAGATGAATGGGAGAGCGCAAAACAGAGGAGAGCTTCTCGTCGGCCTCTACCGGCGTAGCGGCTCCATCCTCTGCTCCAGCCATTCCCGATTCCTCCGGCAAAATCTGCTGCCGAATCAGTTCTCTGTGCAACACAGTTCTAACTTCCTTTTTAGAAGCGTTCCGCGGCACATCGATTTTAAAAAACTCAGCGACTTTAATTAACTGGTCTTTTCTACAACGATTAAACTGTTCTGTGCTTGGAGATAGTGTGAAGGCGAGTAAATCAAATTCCATTATATTAGCACTCACTAGACCTTCGTACACCACAAAAAGAAAACAAACAAACAAGACCATGGAGATATGACTCACCAGTCATATAGTTACACGAAGGGTAGTGTCGGCTTTGTTCAGATCAATTTAATTCACAATTTCCACTATATAAGCACGAATAGGACGAGCCCCCAATTTATGTTACGACCCTGGTCTAGGGTCAGGGAAAATAACATAAATAAAGAAGTCTGAAACCGCTGTTAGCTTTGTGTTGGTGAATTTATTTTTCCTTTTTAAGTCTCATTTGTAGCATCACCATAACCAGGCTACCCCTTCGGGATTGAGCAGGGCCAAAACAACAAACAAAACATATCACTACCTGTACCCAAGACTCTAATTAGTCTATGTGAAAAGAAAAGGAAACAAATGACAGCATTCTTCCCTAACTCCCTAGCTAACACAAAAACAGGAAAAAACGATATTTACAATAAAGAAAACCGGCACCCAATCCCTACAGCCTTCATGGTGGAGAGACACGCTATTCACAATATTTGCAAAATACAGAGGAATAGCGGCATACTCGCCAACTTAACTTAACAGGAATAACAAGGAAAGAAAATTAACAAAATAGCTTTAGACAACAAAACAGTAGGTAACATAAAATTATAAAGGACTAAGTAACCACGAGAATGCACAACAAGATTCTCAACACCAAGAAAGAAAAGCCACACACTAGGCTATAACGAGACGTGATGCACAACACTACCAACAGCTCTGCTCTCTCTCTCTGGCTTCCGCCTCCTCCGGTCCCACTATTTCAAAAGATGCTGGATCTCCTGGGACGAATCAGCAGATGCGTCTTTTACATCCAATTAGGGCGGAGTCACCTAAGAGAGAGAGAGAGAGAGAGAGAGAGAGAGCGCAGAGAGAGTATACGTCCAAAGGACGTACCATGCTAGAAGAGGAAACAGAAACGCTTTCACCATCTAGGAACGGAATAGAAACAAACGTGTTAGATAAAGGAACCTCAGCAGAGACTGAGATGTTCCAATAAAACAGAATAGGATGGCGCTGCATAAAAAGGCTAGTCAGATAATAATACAGCTAGCAACATCTTTTTTTTTTTAAAGACATGGATCATTGTCGCCCACCATGTCTCCCGCGACTGTCTCTCCCGGACCTTCAGTAGGTAGCTCTATGTTTTTAAAAACACAGAAACTAACCGGAACATCATAGGTCCAGCCGGAGACTGTAATACCTGGAGGTAAACCTTTGCATGGAGGTAAACCTTGATCAGGGAAGGAAAGGGTTAACAGGGGAATTGGGAGAGGAAAACAAGGGTAGATTGTGAACACCCTAAGCGGGCGGTCCGCCCTGATCCAGACGAGAGCGTTGGGAACGCCACGTCTGCATTACTTCCCTCAAGTCTTGCCTCTGAGCCTTCGCGGCGCCATCCTCTAGACCTGCTCGCAGGTGGAGGAGGGGTGCCAGTCGTGACGCCTTCTGAACCTGTCTTTGATCCTTAGACCAAAACGGGCCAGGACCCCTTTGTTCGGGCTGAGACCTGGGCCTTCGTGGAATGAAGGATAAAAGCAGGTGAACATGCCATCGCCTCCTTAACTTTCAAAAAACCGTCTTAAACAGACGTACCGAAAAGTTCTCAGAAGGCGAAAACGGCGCAATTAAGAGGAAAGCCCCTCTTTTCATCACGATGTCCAGCCAGTTAACCCACAGATGTCTCTCGTTACCCACCATGCAGCCATAGACCTGCCTACAGAGCACGCGGTCTCTGCTTGTGGCACGGAGTGAGAGCGAGATCCGGGGTGGGCGCATTAAAGCCACTCATCAGGGGGAAGACCCTGACATATCAGGTCTTTCAGCCAGGTCGGCCTGATAAGATGCAAAATTGCCCATGGTTGCACAAACAAAAATTGAAGCCGCCACTGACTGCTGCTTGCTGCGTATAAGTGTACACAAGTCCCACACTTCTTAACTGCCTTGCTAGTTGCTGGCTCACCAGATAACAACAAACAGAAGTGTGTTCTCACAGTATGCAGTCGAAATTCCATTCGGAAGGGAAACTGGTCAGTTTAGCTCAAAGGGAATCATTTATGATTTTTCATAGGGAATTTGGACAGAATCACAGTTTTACGGCTGATCACTGAGACGCCCAGCGATTCAGTGAACGAGCCGTATAACAAATTCTGCAATATTTATATCCAAAATATAGTGAAAAAACTATTAAGTAGACGTAACCGATCGGAAAGTGCAGTTTAAGACATTAACCTGTACGCACAAAACACAAGATAAGGATTTTGATTCTCTTTTAAATATAATATACGGCTTTATGGATAATCTAAGAACAATATGAACTAATCTCACACATAAAACAAACGCACTCACACATTAATACAAGTTGCAGGAAGAGATAAAGTTGAAGAAGGATATGAGGTTTAGGGAATGAAAATGTTTGAAATCCCAAGTTTAGCAATATGTGCAATTTGGCAGTGCCCTGAACAACCATCATCCTTAAGTAACCCTAACATTGAGTTCATCAATAGGTTCAAGTTTATTAAATGCAACCAGTCAGCTAGAATCTGGAGGTACTTGCGTTGACTGTGTAGGGGGTTCCCTTTGTTGTCATCAGTTGCAGAAAGGGGGTTTCCTGAGGTTGCTGATTGGATGGAAGTTCAGTAGTTGTTGAAGTGATGTCTTGGGAAGCCAATGGTTAGGCGTTGGCTGAAGATGCGGAGTTGTGAGCTGGTTGAAGTTTTGAGTCGGTCACAGACTCGAGGTGAACTCTGAGACACGGCGTTGCGGCAAAAAAATTGTGCAGCGTGTAAGCCAGAGCACACTCAAAGAGTGCTAAAAAGCAGCGTCAAAACGCGGTGGCAAAAAGGCAAGGAAAAATCCTAAAAGCATAATTTGATGGTGTCCTGAGTATTAAACTGGGCTTTTGGACACATCCCAAATCTTGTCTTGACCAATTAGACAATGTCTTAGCTAGGGTGTTGCTATGTTTCTCCTCCCAATTCATAAATCAAATGTTGTCTTATCAGTCACATGGTCTGAATTTTCCCGTTCTTGCAGAGTATAATTTTGGACATGATTCCTATAACAAGAATATGATACATTTGAAAAAGAATTGATTGGAAGAAACGTTTCAAACAAGAAGATTCAAACACACACACATACTAAACATGAATAAGAACCCTTAAGCTATTCAATATTTATTCAAAAGACATACACAATAAGTGATTAGAACACGATAGAACATGATAGTCAAATGTGTGGGATACATACATACAATGGAGTTATGCATAGAAACAATTAGTTGCTCATAAGTCCTTTTAGCATCATTTAGGTGCATATATACATGTAAAGGCAGTTTCTGTGCCATTCTGTGGACGTAAGGACATGTCGTGAAGACAGGAAGTTTTAAAAGGTCTCCTAAGGAATTCGTCTGGTTTATTGTCCGCTAGGGTGGGGGGAAGTCAATCCAAAAAGACGATTGTGATTGTGATTTCCTACATGTAGTGTACAGTGTAAGAATCAGCATGACAGGAAATAGAATAATTAACCATAATAGTATAATTAATTATGAATATTTTAGATCTGTAGATATTTAGCTGACCTCTCAGTGTCAACTGTCTTGTCAATTCTAAGAGCGTTAATTTCCTGGTTTAGGGAAATAACTTTCTTACTTTACAATTCTATAAGCTTGTAACGTAATTCTGCATGATTAGTGACTCCGGTTATTAGCAAACAATGAACACGTCAAGTGTGATCCAAGTAAGGTTTTATTAACTACATAAAAAATTAAACTATCTAACAGATACATAAACACATAAACTGGTCTAACATCCTACATACACACATAAACTGGTCTAACATACACATACACACACACACACATACAGTTGGTATAGGAAAGGGTTAAAGTTTAACTCAGTACAGAAAGAGAGATAAGGAATGAAATTTATGGAACCACTTGCATATTCAGCAGATCTACACCTGGGGATACGTCAGATTCTCAGTTCAAACACATCTTGTAAAAAGGTGTAACTGATACTTAAAATATCAATTAATAAGACTAAGTTTGAAAACTTGCAAGTCTCGTCTGTCTGAAAGAGATTCCTGATGCACTCTTAAGGTTTCTAGTTGATCTTTTGCTGAAGTTAGTTGATGAGAAAGAACGAGTTTTGAGTCAGAGAATCTTGATTGAAATGGAAAGGACAAGGCCGAAGAAAGGCCTGGCACAATGCTTTGGTATCCTGAAGCGTTTTCTCACATCTTCATCTTAGCATCTGACCGAACCACCGACTAAACGGGTCACATGGTGTGTCAGCTTTAAAGTCAGAGAAGATCCCCGCCTCTCAAGAAGGGCTTATCCAATGAGAAAAGCCGGAAACCCAAGTGGGCGTTTTGAGATCCTGTTGAGTTTATGGCTCTTTGTGTGGAAACATGGAACTTAGTATCTGGAACATGAATCGACAATACTAAAGATTCTCAGGACACTAATATATATTGCCTATGTACCAACATATAATATACACTCTTGTTTAGATCATCAGAAGGCGAATTCATAGATACTAAACACGGTATATGTAAGGTTATATGAATGAGTGGTTTATCGTAAGCATGAATAAAATAGTCTATAATACACAGACTAATACAAAACAGCAATAATATACACAATGGCCTGAAGAATAGGTGTGTTCATTCAAAGAAAGGTTTTCATATGAATTAATTAGAGAACAGTCCATTTCTACTCTGCTTTTGTGCCTCTTGCTTCTGTGAAATGCAGCTGAGAGTCTCAGCTTACATTCCACAAGGTTGTAAATGTTTAAAATTTGGTTAATTTTTTTAGCGGTGCCGCGAAAACAGGTCCAGGTTACCAGTCGAAGCATGACACCAAGAGGGCAAGATCTGGTTCGGGGTATGAGTTACAGAGTATTTGTTAAATCTAGCTAACAAAATATATATTGTGTGTTTGGGTGGTCCAGACGCTACAATGTGATGGTCATGCTGGCTATCTCTTTGACCATCAATCTTGATTACTTACCCCAAAAGTTGGTTGGTTAGTTGGTTAGTTAGGCTTGCTTCAGACTGGCTGGCACTAGGATCTAATTTACGAACACCCTGTTCTCTTGGGCCCCTTTGTGGAATTCGGCTCTTTGGGTTGTTCAACACAAATCTGATCGAATCTTAAATTGTCTGATTCGCTCCGATACCCTACAACTGTCTGAAATTGCATATGTTCATTAGCATTCACATTATAGTTTAAAACTTGAACATGCCAACTATATATTAGTTACGAGTACGATTGCTGACAGATTCCTATTTAAAAATTACGTTTGAGGTGGCCCGAATATAAGACAATGTTTTTTTCTTGGAAATACATCTGAAAAAACGCAGTCGTCTTATATTCAGGGTCTAGACTTTGACATGTCAATAATACATCCACAACAATAGGTGGCGCCAAATACGTATAAAACGAGTGTGCCATGACATACCTAATGTAATGCGTGTTGTAAAGATCGTGAGTAAAAACAAATGAAAAAGAAAACCTTACAGCTGCATGAGACTGTCACGTTAGCCTGATAGCACCAAAATCCCTTTGTGATTTTAAAACGTAAGAAAGTACCCAGATTTGAAGACTACAGTAAGATTTAACTTCTACTGTTAATAAGATTTTGGTAGGCTACTATTAGATGGATAGCTTATATGTCCTAATTCACATGGGCTAACTGTTTTTTTTTTAATGGTATATCAAAAAGTGTATATTTTTTAAATGTGATTGTTGGTACATTTTACCAGTTTTTACCATACTTTCAAAACAAAAATTAAAATAGGAAAAATATGCAATATGAAAATAATTGAAGACAAAATGTGTTTTACTGAGAAAAAACAAGATTTGGTTTTTAAAAACCCTTTTTCCAAAAGGTACATCTGGAAAAAGAGGGGTCGTCTTATAATCTTATAATATATTCGGGCCAATACGGTACTCAATTTGACTGTGAAAAATGCACCAAACAACAGTAAATGTGAATTCAATTTTAACAGTACCAGTAATTTATTTTTGCATAAAGGTGCGGTCCAGTGTTATTTTCACTGATGAATAATAGTTTTTGTCAACAACGTTTTTTTCACCAATTAAATAATTAAATAAAAAACTTGAAATACAAAAACTATGATGAAAATCTATTGACATTTTTGTCAACAAATAAAAATGAGATGAAAATGTTACGGAGGGGTATTTTGGAAAGAGATCCAATAAGAACTGGTTTCTTGCATGGTAGGGAAGTTAGATGCGCAAATTTGAATTGTAACATACTGATCTATACGGCAGGGCATAAGTTGGCATACATTTGCTCCATGTCTCATAAAATGTTCAAAAATTTCCATTTTTGAAGAGTAGACATATGTATACATTTGAAAAAAGTTGATGATGCTAAGGAAAACTCAATTTGGTATGGTTTTATGTGCACACAGTCCAGAAGCCTCTATTGAATTGAGTCAAATACACACGAAATTATGTCAAATTGTTTGTTTTTGCTAGTGTTCATACGAGCACAGTTGGTTATGTATTAGATGAATGTATAACAGCTGGGAGAATATCAGATATTCTCCCAGCTGTTATACATTCATCTAATACATAACAGCTGGGAGAATATCAGATATTTCAGTATATTGTATACATGTATTAGGTCTTAAAGTGACATCAGCTAATATACCTGCTACAGTCTCTGTCATCAATGTTAATCAAACAAAAAAAGAAAATCATTCACTATGTTTGACTGAATAACTTAAGTAGTTTTAATAAGGATTCATCTAGATTTAATAAAATCACTGGTCTTTTATTGAAAAGAAGACAATTTTCTTATTTCTTTATGATAAGTAGTTTTTATTTAACTTTAAGATAAAGACATGGTATATTTCATAACAGTTAAATCGGTGTCTCTGTTGCATGTTCAAAACTTAATACCATGCATATAGGCCTATTAGATGTTTTCTGCATGAGAAAAGCCTATAATAAGTTTGTAATTTTAGAAAATGTTTGATAATGCAAATTTTTACTAAACCCATTAGATTTTAGTGACTAAATCTACTACAGATATCTACTAAATCTACAGATTTTGTCAACTAAAATCTTATGACATTTAGTCGACTAAAACTGAAACAGTTCAGATGAAATACGAATAAAAATAAACAGCATTTTGTAGACTACGTTCATATTTAGTCAAAATATTTGCTGTTAAAATTAACAGTGGTGTCACATGTATTGTTGTTCGGCAAATTTGGAAAAATCCAGTCGTTTTCATTAAATTTCCCATGAGGGTTACTTCTGTGTAAGTTCTTTTATAATCGGACCCACAGAACTCTTGCTCAGTTTCTTTTAAATTACCCTAGTCGCTGTAAATATATGTAGGCCTACTTTATTGATCCAGAAAACAAATTCACTGGCAAAACCGCAGCAACATAAAAGACAAATTACACAAACGAACATGAGGAAATATATAATTCACGCGCATCCATGTTCATCTCCCATCATCACTCGAGACAAGCGCTTGTAAAAGCGCCCACATGACGACGATCAGTGAAAGGAGGCGGGTGCCTCTCATTTACCTCCCCATGCTGTCTGCGCTTCGCTCGGTCACAGTGAACTTTGGCAAAGCGCTCTGTGGATGCTGGCAGGAGTCGCTCCTCTCGGGCGCTGCTGGCACGCGCTGTGGATGCGAAACAACAGCAAGGTACAATGACGCACCACAAATGAACACTTACGCATTTCACACTGTTTTATTTTTAGTCTTGCCTGGTTTTACGTTGGTACGATAAACACGACAAGCCGCTGTTGTAAATAACCTGATCATTTCGCTTTATCATGTTATCGCATTCTGTTTGGTGACATACCGGGTATTCAGTTTGAGCAAAATCACGCCAGGCACGACACTGGATGGTAATAATTTAATACGAAACACAAAATACCATAAAGGGATTTGAAAAAGAAACGTTTCTCTTGCAGGTGACTATTTGAGGATGAAGCCAGACGCTACTGGGAAAGACAGTCGTGTTTAAAAATCTAACGCGAACTTATGTGTGACGTACCGTAGATTTACAGTGTCTTAAACATCCTGTAATGAAGTATGGAAGCGAGGAGGAATTCCACATACCCCCTTAGTTTGGGATAAACTCACGTGCCATAGGATATGTGACAGAGCTGGGAAAATGCCAGTTTAGCTCTGCATGAAGTTTGGAGTTGTCAAAACCATATATGTGGCGGAATATACTTGAACAAGACATCATGGCAGAACTTTATGAGAAGAGATAATCATTATTTGGGTGGATTGAGAGGGGCACAGGGGCTATGGTGAACTCATCCCCAGCGGTCGCTGCTCACGCAGAGGGTGAAGAGATCGAGGTGCTAGAGAGCACTGATGTCCTTCCTGTAGCTCCAGAGGACGTAAGTGACCATGATTTATGTTGTTGAAAAGCAGAAAAAAACAGATTAATTTTAGATTGATTCATCTTTTTCTCAATTATATATATGTTCATTCCTTTCTTCGACCTCTTTCTCTGTCTTACACAAATGCTTCTCTCAGCAATGGAAGTCTCTTTTTGACAAGGTAGGATTGTTGCTCTTGTTCCTGACAGTTTCTTGTCTGTATGTTTGGGTTTGGTGTTGTGCAACTCTGTACATGTGCAGGCCATGCTTGTTTGCTAATATGACAATAATAACTGATAAAATGGTTCCATAAAACATGAAAAAAGACACAAGTTAAATCATGAAAAAGTGATTCAGTATTTCAGTTAGTGGTCATCCAATATTAGCCTAGATATTATAGCATCACTATGTTATGTACATAATACAATTGAACGAAGGCACAAGTGGATTGGGAAAATTGAGAATTAATCTCTTTCAGTTTGTGAGTTTGAATTGAATCGCCAACATTCTACAGGTTTTGCATTTCAATTTGATTTGGAATGACTGGAAGTGGAACTTGCTGAATCTCAATTTAAAGAAATGAAATACAGTGCACTTTAAATGCCCAGATGATGCACTTAATTGTGTAATGTTGGACACTTAATGAATTTAACTCTATCACAGCTTTCCTTACTTGGCAGAGGGGGGTGGGTGCTTGGCTATCAGACCCCAATGCTGGATGACAAAATAACCTTATAAAATGCTTACATGAGACAGACTACGTATTGTGTTTAGTGCATTGTTTGGGACACAGTGTATGCATGTAAGGTCTATAATGTACTACGAATCATCAACCAGAATTAAAATTTAAAAGGCATTCTGTTAATTTCTGAAAAGTTCACAACCTTTGTACACTAACTTGCTGAAATTAAAATATATTTTATACAACGTTTACTCAAAATTCACAAATTTGAACAGAAATGTTATTGTCAAAATGGCCAGTAGACCAAAGCGAGGAAATAGACACTTCTGTTAAATGGCCAAGTGGACGTGGTTATTGGCTGATGCTAATAATCTCAATATATTGGTCTGTGACTATTCTCAGGGAAAGGTGTGAATGTGTGATTTAAATACACATACAGTATCATGGTTACAGTTCTTAGTCTGGTCCACTCAGAATCCAGCATTGGGAGGGGTTAGTTAGTGGTTTGCAGGGAGACAAGAGAGCCGGGTGACAGACGGAGAGCGTTACCCCCTCTGCCCCTTCTTTCCCTTGCTCTCAGGCTTTCTCGCTGGCTCTGCACCTGCCTAACCCTGACCCCCCACACATACTCCCCAGGGATAAAGACATGAAGGATGAAGGGGGCCCAAATGCAGAAGAGAGAGATGGATATCAATATGAAGGGAAAGAGAGATTTTAGGGTTAAGAGGGAGCCAGACATGAACAGAGAACGGGAGCTGTAAGGGTCCAGAAGGCTTGTGGCACACCCCCTCCGTCCCTGCTAGATTTGACAGGGGAAGGAGGGGGCTGCCACACAAGTGGGCCTCTCACTCCGCTCCCTTTATACAGCCGACACTCTCCCTTGAGTCCCTCAAGTGGCCTGCTGTTTGGGGTTTAGTCCAGTGTTGGGGTCACTGCCCTGCAAGGCTGTAAATTGTGCATTGTGGGATCTAAAGGCCAGGAACACACTTCACTGACTGCAGATGTAACAGTCTAATGAAAAAGAGGAGGTGGAGCTGGGTTGTTAAATGACACAATGTTAGAGTACAAACAATCTATAATTCACACATACATATTCAAACCTGACTGCTGATGAAAAGCTGTTAGCATCAGATGATTGCATTCTTACCCTGTGGTGGAAGTGACAGCAAATGGCTTGTTTGTTTTTGACAACTTATTAGCTGACTGCATTCAAAAAAACAAATCCATAAACATGGAAAGCTGTTAAACAACTCATTGCAGATAGATAACAGTTCTCTTACAATAACAGAATGTTAACTTCTCTTCCCAGTTAAATTAAGTTTCATGACTGCAAATTAGTAAATACAGTAATTCAGTTAACTGACATATTTAGTTTCTCAACTCACTCACAATACTAATTATTTTAACTTTTTTTCCATAAATTAGGGTCTGACTTGGTTGATTATCTTTTTTACATGTTGTAAAATTCATGTTTTAAATGTGAGGAAAAATTGACGACAGTCTATTGAATTATTTAAAAAAAATAATGCATACCCAAGGTGGTAATGCTGTTGCCAGTTTTATCTATTTTTGTTCCGCCATGAAAATAGTTCTAAATGCTTGCCAAAGCTGAATTAACCGTTGTGTATCTGAGCAACGCACAGTAGATGGTGTTTTGTTGTTTTTGTACAAATCAGTTGAGAGAATTATTTAATGCACAAAACACAATTATTTGTAATCTACTGGTGTAACAGTGTTAAAAAAAATCACTGAAAAAAATCTCCACCAAAAACAAGGACTGACAGCCATGTTCAGATCCCTGAAAACACAGACACGTAGCATTATACAAACATTAAAAAGTCCTAGTGCTGTTGGACTGTTATATCAGCGCTCTTGGATTACCTGTAAATCTGTTAAAATCATAAACTGTAACTTATCGAACTATAGTAAATAACAGCAGAACCCTTAATTGATTACTAGCGCTTGTTGTTTGTTGTGTAACTTATCTGACTCACAGGAGATGTGAATTCTGCTGCTATTTACCATAAACTAGGTTTTAGATATGACCTTTGTGCTAGAATTTATTTCATTGTTTTGATTTGTTGCAGCTCACGAGGGTCTTAGAATTAATACGGGGGATAGAATTAACATGAATGGTTTCAGTGGGTACTTGCCTGTAATACCCCAAACATAAACCCAACACATACTGTAGCTACATTCCACAGATATTTAGCTTTACAATGTCCAAAGTCACCCAAAACAACTGCTGAAAATTTCGGCGCGCCATAAAACACAAGCAACTTAACTTAAACGGAACATGAACTGAGAAATAAAAATTCCTTTGATCTTTTGATATATAAGAGGTCATTGTGCTATACCAGGGGTGTCCAAACTATGGCCCGCGGATGAATTTTAAGCGGCCCGCAGCTGTCTTAAATAGTCTATATATATTAATATGGCCCGCCACGCATAATTTACAAAATAGGTCTCTATGCAGTTATCAATCATTCAACAGAAATATGGCATCACTAATTTTAAGACCTAGTTTATCATAAAACGCGAGTGATAAAAATTTGATAACTCGTATGCGAATTCTCAAGCTGTTCGAACGCAAAAACCGCGACTTAGTTCCTACTCGCTTGAACCGCGCTGCACGGACCGTTTTTAGCTCTGCCTAAAGACAGCGCAGCGCGAGCTCAGAACAAATGCGTTTACACGCTGACTGATCTCGATCACTAGACCACTAAACAACGCTGGGAGAAGCGTTTGAGTTTGGAGCAGAGGTTTCCATACAAACCACAGATGTCAAAGGCAGATGAAACAGCGCTGACATTCTCAACAACACTAACACGGAGAAACATTGTGCGGCAACAATGCAGTAAGAATACTTTTCAATCCACAAATCACCAACATTTGGATTTAACTGTATACCGTAACTGTGGTATTGGGCAGAAATGTTGCATGTTTATTACAGGAATATTCTTAATATCTTAATGTGACTATATGGCCAATTCCTAATGTCATGTACTGGATTATGAAATAGACCAAATTACAGACATTTTTTATATTTAGCAGTTTGTGCTTTCATATGTTAATAGACTAAATACCATAAAGCCATATTTAATGTATCATAATTAAGTTTAAACACAACTATTTACAGATTTTTTTGTCCCAACAAAAAAGGGGGGGGGTCCGTTCGCAGCGGGCCAGTCGCGACCACACCATGCCCCCCCTAAAGACGGACCTGTATATACTATATATATATATATTATATATATAGGGTCGGTAGAAGCTCGCTGCATCCGGCCCCCCAGTGTTTCAACATCGTCGAAAGTTTGGACACCCCTGTGCTATACATTCTGTAAGTTTCGGAACTCAAAATGTTCTTGTTAGTCTAAAAACATCTTTATATTTGAAGCCCATTACTGCAAAGGAAGTTTTTGGTAATGGGCCACTTATGATTAAATTTAGTATGGCTAAGAACCCCCGCCCTCCCCAAGAGATCAAAGCCTGCTTCAACATCAATGCCTGTTTAGCCCCGCCCACCGATTTGCACACATAGTACGTAAAAAAACATGAGTGGCAAACGCAGATCTATGCAGAAACCAAATGATAAACTTTATTTTTAATGAAGTGCCCTGCTATTTGGGGTTTAGTCCAGTGTTGGAGTCACTGCCCTGCAAGGCTGTAAATTGTGCATTGTGGGATCTAAAGGCCAGGAACACACTTCACTGACTGCAGAAGTAACAGTCTAATGAAAAAGAGGAGGTGGAGCTGGGTTGTTAAATGACACAATGTTAGAGTACAAACAATCTATAATTCACACATACATATTCATATGCTCAAACCTGACTGCTGATGAAAAGCTGTTAGCATCAGATGATTGCATTCTTACCCTGTGGTGCAAGTGACATCAAATGACTTGTTTGTTTTTGACAACTTATTAGCTGACTGCATTCAAAAAACAAATCCATAAACATGGAAAGCTGTCAAACCTTTGTTCACTTGTTTTGACCACGGATTCATTTACAAGGCCTTCTTAAGCCGTACGGCTGACTTATCTAATCTGCGGCCTGTTATGCATCAAACTAATATTGCTGTTGAGACAAAATGCAATGCCATCAAGTTAGCATTTTTAAACATTCGCTCACTAAAAAATAAATCATTTCTAATCAATGACTTAATAACCACAAACAACCTGGATTTTATGTTTCTAAATGAAACATGGCTAGAAGACAGCTGCAGTGCAACGGTCCTCAATGAAACAGCCCCTCCTAACTTCACTTTCATGAGTGTTTGCAGGACTGTTAGGAGAGGTGGAGGTGTAGCTGCTCTATTTAAAGATGTCTATCAGTGCAAGCAAGTGTCATTTGGTCAGTACTTGTCTTTTGAATATCTAGGGATTGTGTTGAAAGGTGCTCCACGCATTCTGTTTATCATTATTTACAGGCCTCCAAAATACTCTCCAGCCTTTGTTGAAGAGTTCACAGAAATGCTATCAATGATTTCCTCAGAGTTTGACTGTTTTGCTATTGCAGGGGATTTTAATATTCACATAGATAATGCAGAAAACAAAACTACAAAAGAAATTATAACTGTTTTAAATACTTTTTACCTGATTCAGCATGTGCATGAACCCACACACAATTGTGGACACACTCTAGATTTACTCATCAGTGGGGTCTGAACATTTCATCCATTGTTATTAAGGACTTAGCACTAACTGATCACTTCTGTATTTTTCTTTGATATATTGATCTCTGTTACCACTGAACAGATCTGTCTCTGTCAGAAAGAGATGAATTAACGAAAACACTACTGTGCTATTTATGGAGGCTATATCTTAAACACCAAGCATTTCTGCAGACTCTGATGATCTTCTCCTTGATTCCTTTAACTCAAAAGTTAAGAATTTTATTGATGATATTGCTCCTGTGAGAGTCAGCAAGAAGACTGGCAGACAAAAATCAGCATTGAGAAAATCAACAGCAGTTTCGAGTATGAAAGACAATGCAGAAAGCGAGGCGGATTGTGGGGCATACGAACTGGGTTAAATACACTATAGCATATATAAAGACAGCCTTCGTACTTTCAATGTGGAACTAGGCAAAGCTAGACAGTCATTCTTCTCAAACCTTATAAACAGTAACTTAAACAACACTCGCACTCTTTTTTTGCTACTGTTGAGAGACTGACAAACTCCCCAAGTCAGATTCCCAGTGAAATGTTCTCTGACAGCAAATGCAATGAGTTTGTTTCCTTCTTTTCTGAGAAGATCATTAATTTCAGGAAGGCGATTAGCACATCCCCATGTTATGCAGAGGTTAGACATATTCGACCACAGTATCAAAAAGAAGATACTATGTCTGCCTTTGAAGAAACTGATAGCACAATTTTGGAAGAAATAGTACAGCACCTCAAATCGTCAACATGCTATCTTGACACACTCCCTCATATTTTTTCAAAAGGGTGCTTAACTGTTTGGAAGCAGATCTTTTAGAAGTGGTGAACGCCTCACTTCTTCCTGGGACTTTTCCAAACTCCCTGAAAACTGCAGTTGTTAAACCCCTTCTGAAAAGAGAAATCTTGATAACACCATATTGAGCAACTTTAGACCAATATCAAATCTTCCTTTTTTAGGAAAGATTATTGAAAAGGTAGTCTCTAATCAGCTGAACAAATACTTAAACTCAAATGATACCTGGACAATTTTCAATCTGGTTTTCGACCGCATCACAGCGCAGAGACAGCACTCATTAAGATAATAGATGATATTCGCTTAAATTCTGAATCTTGCAAAATATCAGTGCTGGTACTACTATATCTCAGTGCTGCGTTTGACACTGTAGATCATAACATAATTCTAGAGAGACTAGAAAACTGGGTTTGGCTATCTGGGGTGGTACTCAAATGGTTCAGGTCATACTTAAAAGGGAGAGGTTATTATGTGAGTATAGGAGATCATAAGTCGAAGTGGACGTCCATGACATGCGGAGTCTCACAAGGCTCAATTCTTGCACTGCTCTTTTTTAGCCTGTATATGCTCCCACTAAGTTAAATAATGAGAAATAACCAAATTGCTTATCATAGCTATGCTGATGATACCCAGATTTGCCTAGCCTTATCTCCAAATGACTACAGCCCCATTGACTCCCTCTGCCAATCCATTGATGAAATTAACAGTTGGATGTGCCAGGACTTTCTTCAGTTAAACAAGGAGAAAGTTGAAGTCATTGCATTTGGAAACAAAGAGGAAGTTCTCAAGGTGAATGCATACCTTGACTCTAGGGGTCTAACAACTAAAATCAAGTCAGGAATCTTGGTGTGTTTCTGGAGACAGACCTTAGTTTCAGTTGTCATGTCAAAGCTGTAACTAAATCATCATACTATCATCTCAAAAACATTGCAAGCATTAGAGGTTTTGTTTCCAGTCAAGACTTGGATAAACTTGTTCATGCCTTTATCAGCAGCAGGTTGGACTATTGTAATGGTCTTCTCACCTGCCTTCACAAGAAGACCATTAGACAGGTGCAGCTCATCCAGAACGCTGGTGCCAGAATTCTGACTAGAACCAGAAAATCTGAGCATATTACACCAGTCCTCAGGTTCTTACACTGGCTTTCAGTTATATTTAGGATTGATTTTAAATTACTTTTACTCGTTTATAAATCACTCAATGGCCTAGGACCTAAATGTATAGCAGATATGTTCACTGAATATAAACCTAACAGACCACTCAGATCATTAGGATCGAGTCAGTTAGAAATACCAAGGGTTCACACAAAACAAGGGGAATGTGCTTTTAGTTATTATGCCACCCGCAGTTGGAATCAGCTTCCAAAGAGATCAGATGTGCTAAAACATTAGTCCCATTTAAATGCAGACTCAAAACTCATATGTTTAGCTGTGCATTTAGTGAATGAGTACTGTGCGATGTCTGAACTGATTGCATTATATTATATGTATAATCGTTTTCTTAAATTCATTTTAAACCTCTTAAATCAATTTTTTTTTTTTTTTATTAATTTCAAGTTTTTTGAATTCCTGTTTTATTGTTGTGGATTTATTGGTTTTATTTTATTTATTTACGCACCTTTGAATGCCCATTCGTTAATGAAATGTGCTATACAAATAAACTTGCCTTGCCTTGCCTTACAAACAAGGCACAATTCGACTCGGATTTCTTCAGAAAAATTTAAACTAAACGATGATGCTGTGCCGACTATATTGGATCCAGACGTTTGGTATGATATTTATGTGTTTTTTAAAACTAAACACAGCGTTTTTTCATCTTTTGACAATGAGTAGGCTGTCAAACATACACAACTATTAGCCAGTCATATCAGTGGGCGTTTACTACAAGTCTACAAGTAGTGGGAGTCTACAATCCACCACGCCTATTCAAACAGAGCGTTCAGATGAGGGGGGTCAAAAAAGGACAGAAAATAGCCTATTCTAAATTATAATGTTTTTTGATGTTAACATTTTGATAACAAAAGTGTACCTCGGAGAACAGTACAAAAAATAAAAAAGTCAGTTCATGACACCTTTAATTTCCACTATGTTAAATTTGGGGTACAGACTCCGTATAACCCCTTGTGAAAAAGTTTTTTTTTTAACTACATGCAGATAATACAGTATTATTGTAATTAAAGGCCACTTAAATGTAATTAAAGAGAGTATACTTTAATATTCAAGTCACTTAGCAAACTTTTAAAAAGTGCACTGCAATAATGTAAAATTAAAAGTTTAAATCATTGTTTTAATAATCTTTTGTAATGCTTTAAAGTAGTACACTTCATTTGATGTATTGACTATTATACCAAATCAGTAATGATAGATCTGATCCTTTTACTGACTTGATCTTTGAATTTTATTCAGCAAAATGAAAATCTTTTTTCAAGTCATTTTGGGACTCTATGAACAACTATCATAAAACCAAAAATAAATAAATAAAATAAAATTGTGTACTCTACCATTTTTGGTTTATTTAAATTATGCAGCATAGTTACCATGGTCTAGAATTACTGCTGATGGCAGTTAACATGCCATTAAGTTTAGAAAAACATGACATTGCACTTAAGTATATTCTTCTAAATTATAAGAAGTATATTTAAAGTGTACTTCTATTTCACAAGGGACATCTAAAATCTAACATCAAATGTGTAGTCTGTCTTGTTTCTCTGGTATTTTGAAGAGGCGGCCCATTAGTGTGCCGCTGCTCACCACCTGCTCCTTATCGCTCATTCTATAAGCTGAGAGAGAAATAAAAAAAGAAAGCGACAGAGAAGGGGGCCATGTGCATATAGCCAATTAACACATAACAATCACATACATTGTGTGCGTCCCTGAGCTCTTTGTGTTTCTTGACATTCAGTAATGAAAGTTTGCCAAATATCTCTATATGTGGCCTTGTTTCTGTTTTCAGGCACACGCAGCGAGTCATTGTTCAATATCTCTTGTTCTATTTTCAGTGTACTTTCCTCGTCTCTTCCTCGCTCTATAGTCTTTCGTCACAGCCCACTCTTTCTCTGACACTTTACTTCTCAGAGACTGATAAAAAGAGGAATCTCCAACTTGCAAAGCCTGGAAGAAAAAATACAAATAAAAATCCCGGCGTGTTTGAACAAAAAAAAAAAATAGACAGTTGCTAAAAATATCAGTTCAGTAGTACTCTCTGGAGCGTGGAAGTGCGGAGTGTGGTAACATCCAGTGCAGAGGTCTTCTTTAAACTGTGTAAAGCGATTGTCAAAAAGCAAGGGAATGTGTTCTACTGGATGCACAGAACTGCTCTCTTATAGACACGTCAGCAATGTTAGGCATGTTGGCAGTGGGGCAGGGGCACCATACGGAGGGTGTCTGAACTCTGTCAGGTTCGCTTCAAACCTAATTAAACACACCTGAAACAGGTAATCACAGTCTTACTAGGCAGATGAAAGGGTCTGTATTACTTACTATTGGGGAAAGCGTGACGGTTAACTTGGATCACGTGTGCCTTAATAACCAATCACATTACTGCCTTGATGTCATTGAATTGTTGTGCGACACTCAATCGCCGTTTACGGATACCATAGGAATGAGAACAGCCGTAAGCTGAATCCCACCAGTCGCAAAAAGTCAGTGACTTCTCTTATAAATGGCATTTTTTTTTTTTTTTTTTTCGTGTAACGAAAAAATTAAAAGTACTAATTTAGTGTAAAACATGTTGAAGATTAGCCGATAGGCTGTTGATTCATTAAATGTGACCCTGTACCACAAAACCAGTCTTAAGTAGCATGGGTATATTTGTAGCAGTAGCCAACACATTGTATGCGTCAAAATTATCACATTTTTTTATGCCAAAAATCATTAGAATATTAAGTAAAGATCATGTTCCATGAAGATATTTTGTAAATTTCCTACCGTAAATATATCAACAATGTCTTATCATTAGTAATATGCATTGCTAAGGACTTCATTTGGACAACTTTAAAGGCAATTTTCTCAATATTTAGATGTTTTGCACTCTCAAATTCCAGATTTTCAAATAGTTGTATCTCAACCAAATATTGTCCTATCAAAACAAACCATACATCAATGGAAAGATTTTATTCAGCTTTCAGATGATGTATAAATCTCAATTTCGAAAAATTGACCCTTATGACTGGTTTTGTGGTCCAGGGTCACAAATGATAAGCTGTTTCCTCTAAAAAGCTGTTTATTCAGCCTCTCCTCCATTGACATCCATAAAAAAAATGGCCTCTGGTCTCCTTTCCCATGCACTACCAAAGTGGAAGTGTTAACATTAGCCGTTATGCTTTTTTGGCTAAAGGTTGCAGGCTTGCCTTCTAATTGACTTTGTACTAGATTTGAAACTTCCAGGCAGGTGTGTTGAGGCAAGTTGGAGCTAAACTTTGCAAGACCCCGTCCCCTCCAGGACTGAGTTTGGTGACCCCTGGTCTAGGGAGATTGCATAGCTGTGTCCTTGATTTGATGCACCTTTTAATACTGAATAAAGCTTATTTGTTTAGATAACATTTGTCTAGATAAATTGATAGATGGATAGATATATACTGTCTATTATCAAATAAAGGCACTATGTAACTTCATTCAATTTTAACAAGTTTAATTGTGAAAATACATATTTTTTATTTTCATTTTGTCAACAATAACACCTGAACAAATGAATCCTTCCTCTTTGTTCAAATTATAGACAGTGGCCCGAAATTATTTTCTTAATTAAAGAATACATACAGACCAGACAAGCACACAATGTCCCTAGACACAGGGTGTTCGTGGGGTCAAACAGAATCTCACAGATAGATAGATATGTAGCTTGAGTGTTGATGTATCAGTATCGTTAGTGGGATCACTGGACCAAGATAGCTGCAAACATTCAAAAATGCATCTTTGATGTGGTAATTAAGGGGCAAGGAGCGAACTGTGCCGTCTCTGGTCCTTCGGTCTTGAATCTAGAATAAAAATTAAAAAAAGAATGATGAAGAAACAGAGAGACTGGGTGTGAGGGTATCATGGGCTACATGTTTGACAGCTGTGTGTCCAAAATAAAGAACCTTGCTTGCTTTCATGCTCTATTGTTCTCATCACTTTGGCTGAAAATTGAGCTCACAGCCCACCTGCTGTCTGGCCAACACACAGCTATCTCTCTCACACTCACATATACACAGTATGTGATCAGCATCTGCTCATCAGTGGGGGTGGTGACCGTCTAGTGGTCAGAGATGGAGGTTTCAGGTTAAATCTCAGGTAGGGGAAACCCATGAGTCACTGAGATTTCTCATAAGTGAGTCCTTCAGTAAAACACTCCATGTTCCTCCAGGAAAGCTGTCCCTGCAGTTAGTGTAGTGTCCTTTTGGGAAAAAAAAAAGATGGAAGACGGTGCTAAATGGGTCATGTTTGCCTTCATGTCATGTCAGAAAAACACATATTTTCAAATTCACTTAATTCAAATGTAAGTTATTTGGTAAGCTTAACTTAAATTTACAAATTTCTGACGTGATGAGCCACAAGTGTGTCGCAGACCATGGTATTTCCTTCTCACACACTGCACGCAAAAACAAAACATACAGCACGATGTAGTCTGATTCATTAACAAATGATTTATGTGTTGGTTCTAACAATGAAAAACTCACAATCTCAGCAGTTACTGGTTTGAAACCATCTCACGAATCCTTCTGACATATCATTCACTGGCTTTTGAATGAACATACTGTGTGACTCACTGCACTACAAGTTCCATGTCACTGCATAATTAATTACTATAATGTAACCACTGGGCTGATCTTACTAGCTGTGCTATGTATATACCCAACAATATATTCTTACTTTATCATTTTCATATATATATATATCTTACCATAATCCTTATTGTAAAGCATTGAAATTGGTAAGTAATGTAATAATATTAGAAGGAAAATAGGTAAGGGGGGGGGGGGTGTAAGGTAATTAAATGTACACCACCATTCATAAGTTTTAAATTTACACTTCTATTCTAATCCTGTGAAGCAGTCCATGGTGTTGTGTGATGTGCGGGTCGTGACTTTATGTATCACTATAGCAGTTTCAGGGTGTTTGACAGGTGATACTCAGATTTCAGTGCTTCTACCTGTAGTTGATGTGATCAGACACTGAAGCTTTTCACATTTTTAAGATTAAAAGGCTACTATTACCACAGCTAAAGTTTCAGCCACGGAAACGTTTCCACCACTGGTGAAGGATTTTCTGTGTGTCTTGCAGTATGTGTTTGAATTTATTATCTGAGAGCATGTGTCTGCATACATGTGAAAATTAAACGTGTATACACTGCAGACACATTCCAGCATGTCAGAACATATTGTCATTTTCAAGAAATGTCTTTTCTAACAGGTTGAATGTTGATAAAAGCTTACCAACACTTTTTTATTGTATTTATTTTTTTTGGTTTCACTTGAGACAATCCTACCAGGCCTGCTTATTGTCATTTAATCTAACTCGATTGGTTGACTGGTTCATTCCTGAGACAGAAATGTATTAAATTATTTTCATGTACTCTATATATAATTACATTTTGTAACTTTAGAACTTGATTTACTCACCAGAGCCAAGTTTCAGATGCAGAGAAAGATTTCATGATTTATAATGATTTAAATGTTTTGATTCCCTGTGATTGAGCAATACATGAAGTTGGTAGATGAAGATGGTGGCTTCAATATCTTCAATATCTCGTATCTCTAATCTAACTTTGTAAGTGGTCTCTGTATATTACTCTCAGCTCTTGCTATTTGTTCTGTCTTCTGGTTTTGATGTTTATCTGTTTCTGTTCCTTAATCCTGACTTGTAAAGTGACCTTGGGTTTTGGAAAGGCGCTATATAAATAAAAATTATTATTATTATTATTAATAAATAAAGGGGCAGCACCCAGCCTACTTCAAGGCTGCTAGCAACAAACTTTAAATGACGGTATCAGGAGATTTAATGAAACCTGACTTCCATTTTTTAGCAGAACTAATGTTAACTGATATGATCTGCATCACCTACTCACTATGAAGGGAGCAGCAAATCCCAGAATACTTCAGGGAAATATTCCCTGTCCCTGAGAAGTGCACAGTTAATTGACATGATCACCCAAAGTCAAATCTACTACATAGCCGTTTTTATGTTGGTGCTGGACATTCAAGTCAATATTCTTACAGTGTTTCTGAAGTGTGTTAGTCTTTTTTATAGCTGGAGGATCTGTCAATCTTTTATTGATTCAGAGCTTTGCTATGCATGAATTCTGTGGTTATCCATCCTTCATCCGTTTGCGGTTAAATGTTGGTTTCGGGCCTCTAAATCCATTAGCTTAAACATTAGCTTTTCGTTTGACTTCATGAGGCAGCAGCAGTGCAAAATTTGTCAGTTCAAGTGTTCTGGGATGTCACCAGAGCATTGCAATGTGGTGGCTATGATGTTAACACAGTGCATGTAAATTTGAAAATCTCTTTTGTGTTTAGAAGTTTTCTTGCAATAAGCAGTTTTCTGTTCAATTACAGTTTGTATGCCCCATATATAAAGGATTTACCTATAACTCTGGGCACTTTTTCCCCTTTGTAATTGTCAAGTGTTTTCACATTCTTGCTTTAATAATGTAATTCTGCAATTTTTTATTTGATTTTTTTTTTTTATTGAATTATATATTATTGTTTATTATGTATAAGGAATGTAATGATGGAAAATTCACATTTCTTTTAAATAGAAAAGGTAATTTTATGAACTACCATTTTATATAAACATACACATAATTAAATAATATTTTAGTACTTTTTTAATAATTAAAGGGGACATCGGATGCCCATTTTCCACAAGTTGGTATGATTCTTTAGGGTCTTCATGAAAAGTCTATAACGTACTTTGGTTAAAATTTCTCAATAAACAACACCCTTTTTACCTTGTCAAAAATAGCTCTGTTAACAGTGACCCATTTTGGTGCATGCCCCTTTAAATGATAACGAGCTACTGCTCACCCACCCCTCTCTTCCGTTAAAGTCACTGTTCTTATTCATGCCGTTATAACTGTTTAAAAACTATTTAAAATACATTTGTAAATGACTTATTAGTCATTAACAAACACCTTTATAAACCTTCTACAAAGGCAACCTTAATGTAGTGTAGTGGACACAACAAAACTAATAGAAAATAAATAAAAAAATAAATAGAACGAGGCAGTAGTTTACTGTCGGGGATTTGTCGTGTCGTGCCATGCCACATCCAGTGTAGACAGCGTCACTGATTATAATGAGTTCTACAATATTTTGTCAAGCCGCGCCAAAGCAGTTACTTTACAAAGCAGTCTGGTGTAAAATGATTGGTGCAAACAAATGTATTTAGGATAGATCGGGAGGCACATTCCCTTCAAAAGCAAAAGTAATCCTCTGCGTCTTCAGTGGCTCAAATGTCGGGAGTAAATGATGACTGCTATGTACATCCAACAACAAAACACCTCAATCGCTTAGGAGACATTCTTGTCTACACCTGCTCCAGCGTCGAAGAAACACTGGTGAACGGAAGTTTACAGCTCACTCAGGGCGGGTCTATGCTAAAACGGCAGTGTTCGTCAACAGTCGTGGGAGGCGCCTGGGCACTTTGCCAAGAATCTGTGAACGGCTTGTTCTGAGAAAGTGCTTATGATTTGTGGGGATTTAAAAAAACAGCACTGGGTGGATTTTTATCATTTTAGGGTGGTTGTGTACACACACTGCCAGCACACATTTAAGTTCACCATGTAAACCTTAACACCATGTAAAAGTGAATTTAGCATCTGATGTGCCCTTTAACAGAATTACAGCTTGATTGGAAAATGACACATTAATGATATGGTCTGTCTATTTCAGCTCTGTATTTATATTATCATAGTTACATTAATATAATAATTAATAATAATCTTTGATGGTTTTGCAAAGGGAGGTCTGGGACAAGGCTACAAAGGGTATAACATGATGGCATTTATGTTATGTGTTAGTTTTAATAAAACAAGCAATAAAGGGACATAAAAGGAAGAAATGTCAAATCTCAAAAATATAGATAAAAAAATAATAATCAAGGGAGAGAGAGAGAAAGTAAGACAGAGACTAAAAGTAAGGAAAAGAAAGGCAGAAGAAAAGAGAAGGTCTGACCTCTGGGGATTACTGCAATAGGATTATGGCACAGATAGAGAATGGAGAGTGATCTCTGCTCCCACGACCTCCACATGGCAGCCTGCTGGATGACTGAAGCAGAAAGCAGAAACACAAGTGAGCCAATACCAAACAAAAGCCCTTTGGCCTTAACAGAACTGAACAATTTCTTCAAAAGAGAGATTTTTTTTCTCTTTATTGCAGCGCTTTTTTAACACTCTGGAGCCTTATAGGAATGACAATAACATGGAGGGCCAGTGATGGGTTCTTTTAGGCCCAGATGGCAACCTTGAAAATGTCTCAGACAGTGACCTCCTGGTCCCATGGCCCTCTACAACGTAACTCCCTCTGCTGAATATAGAGATGAATCTGAGACCCCTGTGAGTCACTGCTGGGCTGGTCCCCCTCTATTAGAGACCGTAAATCTCTATGGAGAAAGACACTGATTCTTTTTAGGCTGAAGGTCAACTCAGGGTGGGCTGAAGAAGAAAAAAAGAGTGAATGAAGATCAAGACAGTGAAAAACTGTTGCTCTTTTCTTTTGCTTACTGTGATGAGTGCCTTTTGTCAGGGTTTATGGTGAGTGACTGCAGTATTGAGGATGAATGGTGCAATCAATTACATTTTCACTTAAGTTTGTATGAGCTTTAAAAACAGGAGCAGCCTGAACTGCTATAACAACTTTCTCGACCCTCCCTGTATGGCAAGCTGTTTTGCCATATTCCTTCACTTTTATTCCTTCACAGGATATGAATTCTTGATATCAACAATTACATTTTCACTTGTTAAAATGCTAATTCTTGATATCAGGAATTCAATTTCAACTAGTAACAATGTTAATTCTTGATATCTGTAATTGTATTTTCACTAGTTAAATGTCACCATAGGCTGCCATTCAAATTTAATTGTTGAAATGAAGAATTGATTTCTTACTACTTGAAATTACAATATATTTCATATATCAGAAATACAATTCTTACTAGTAAAAACATTTATTTTTGATATCAATAATCACATGGTTACTAGTACAGATGTCTATTCTTGATATCAACAATTGAACTGCTACTAGTTAAAATGTATGGCAAGCCGTTTTGACTTTTATTCCTTCACAGGATATGAATTCTTGATATCAACAATTCAATTTTTAGTTAAAATGTTAATTCTTGATATCAGAAATTAGATTTATACTATTGCCTATTTTTGATTTCAGCAATTACATTTCCACTAGTAACAATGTTAATTCTTGATATCAATAATTCAATTTTCACTAGTTAAAATGCTAATTCTTGATATCAGGAATTAAATTTCAACTAGTTAAAAATATAATTCTTGATATCTGTAATTGCATTTTCACTAGTTAAATGTCAATTTGTACAAAAATACAATTTCACATATCAGAAATACAATTCTAACTAGTAAAAACCTTTATTTTTTTTATATCAGTATAGGTAGTGGCTATATCAGGTTTTTTATATATCATAATCCCATTGTTTCCTAGTATAGACTTCATTCTTGATATCAATTTGAGTTGCTACTTTTAAAAATTTTCATTTTTTATATCAATAATTTAAATTGTCACGTAGTGCATGTTAATTTCTGATATCCTGACTGTGTATTGTTGTACCATAACAAAAGTCTTTAGAATCAGAAATTACTCGGTTTACTTTTTGCAAAACTAGATGCACCGTACCGACTTTTTCCAGTACTTCGCCTGATACCCATACTTTTTTTTTTGGTACTTACCGAGTACCGATACCAATATTTTTATTGCATTTGTATTTTTTTTTTAATATTGGGTACAGAAACCAAAAAGGGTATGTATAATTTTAGTTGGTTAACTTCATTTATCAAAAATAGGCAAACCAAAATTTATTCAGCACAACCTTCACATTTCTCACATTATCACGTTATTCGCTATTAGTTTAGAAAAATGTAATAAAATTGACCAGAACTCAAAGTAACACTGTGTCGAGAACAATTCAGCTTTGATAATGTTCTTGTCAGACTCTGTTCCATGTCCTGTTTTTGTGGGTGTGTGTTCCCTTTCTCCGCATGTGCCTTCCTGATTCCTTATTGGTTTAGTTTCCTGTTGTCCTGTCCTGATTAAGAGGTTCTTTGTCCCGATGTGTTTCCCTAATGTTTTCCATTGCTCCCAGGTGTGTTCGTCATCCCCTCCTCCGTTTTGTATTTACAGTGTTTCCCAGTCCCAGTTCTCTGTCCGCTGTTAACTCTTCTGATTGTTCCTTGGTTCAGGGACTAAAGTCTGGTTAAAGTATCTCCAGCGTCCTCTTCGTCCTAATTGTATTTGTGACAGTTAGATACTTTTTGATTAGAAAGGTATGTAATGAGATTACAATCAACCCAAAATATTCACCACTGTTCGTATGACAGTATTATTTACACAACTATTAATACTTAGTCGGGCAGCCCTTAGCCTCAGTGACAGCCTGTGGTCTCCTGGGCATGCTGTTATCCAGGTTCATGCAAACCTGAACTTTTTTTTTCCCAGACTCGGTCTGAATAATGTTTGGACCCAAATTTTGAGTTTTTGTTTCCTGGTTCCCCAGTATAGCCCAGGGGGGGGCTGGGGAGGGCTCCTGTTCCCGAGTTCAGCCCAGGAAGGGCTCCTGTTTCCCAGTATAGCCCATGAAGGGCTCCTGATCGCCCACGTCCAGCCCAAGGAGGGCTCCTGTCCCCGAGTGTAGCCCAGGAAGAGCTCCTGATCCCCAGTCAAGCCCAGTGAGGGCTCCTGGGTCCCAGAGTATAGCCCACGAAGGCTTCCTGATTCCCAGTTCAGCCCAGGAAGGGCTCCTGCCCCCGAGTGTAGCCCAGGGAGGGCTCCTGTTCCCAAGTTAAGCCCGCGGAGGGCTCCTGTTCCCGAGTTAAGTCCCAGGGAGGGCTCCTGTTCCCGAGTTCATCCCAGGGAGGGCTCCTGATCCCCCGTTCAGCCCAGGGAGGGCTCCAGGCCCGAATACAACCCCCTACATTTCTCCAAGTATTTTTTTTGGGGGGGGGGGGGTACTATGGCTCCAGCCGTAGAGGCCGAGGCGGGGGCTGGGGCCGCGGCCTCGGAGGCGGCTCCGCCATGGCCTCCTAAATTACCTGCTCCACCATGGCATCCCGAGTCCCCTGATCCGCCATGGCCTCCTGAGCTCCCTGCTCCGCCATGGCCTCCCAAGTCCCCTGCTCCGCCTTGGCTTCCCGATTCCCCTGCTCCGCCATGGCACCCGGAACGGGTATCGCTCTGGAGGCCCACTGTCCCGTGTTGGTCCTGAGGGACCTCCAGAGTGCCCACCCCCCCCTCCCCATTGGATGGTATATGGCGTGAGGACACGCCTTCTGGAGGGGGGTGTTATGTCAGACTTTGTTCCGTGTTTTGTATGTGTCTTGCTCCCCATGTGCTTTCCTATGCCCTTATTTGGTTAGTTTCCGGTTCCTGTCCTTATTAAGTTTCTTTGTCCCAGTTTTCCCATGTTGATTGTTCATTTGCTCCCAGGTGTGTCTCGTCATCCCCTCCTCCTGTGTGTAATTTAAAGTGTTTCCAGTCCCTAGTTCTCTGTCCGCTGTTAAATGTCTTCCTGAGTTTGTTTCCCTTGGTTCAGGGAAATAAAGTCTTGTTAAAGTATTCTCCAGTGTCTCCTCGTTCCTCTAAGTGTATGGTGACAGTTAGATATTTTTGATAGAAAGGTATGTAATAGATTACAATCAACCAAAAATTATTCAGACAACTGTTAGTATGACAGTATTATTTACACAACTATCAATACTTTGTCGGACAACCCTTAGCCTTAATGACAGCATATAATCTCCTGGGCATGCTGTCACCCAGCTTCATGAAAACCTTAACTTCAGTTTTTTCCCAGACCTCGGTCTGAATAATTTTTAGTTCCAAATCTTTATCATTTTTACTGGTAGTCCACTGTAGGAAGAATTTTTGGGTATGATTTGTCACAGTTTACTTTATTTTGCTATCCTCACTTACATAAATGAACTATAGTGTCCTGCACCCACTAGTAAAAAAAGATCAAAAATCTTTTTCATTTCTTTTTCAATCATCTGGTCTCTGGATAATTTTTGGTTTGACTGTATATCCTTCTATTTTCACACTTAATTATGCCCCATTAAAATGTATTTTACAAGTTTTTTGTTACTTTCACTGTTAATTTTTTGCTCTATGGTACATCATCTTTAATTTAATTAGATTTAGCATTAGAGCTGCTCCATTGCAGCGACTTTGTACTGTAATCACTTGCTTTGCTGTAATAATGCAGGGAACCTCTCGTTATAAATCTCCTAACTGTGATTTTTTAGAAATAGAAGTCGTGTTTTGTCATCTGAAACATGCTGCGATTTATATTCCAAAGCCACTCATACTGTATAATGCAGAAACACTCAAGCAAGCAAAACACGCGCAACGCGTGCACGTATTTGTACTGATGCAGAATAGTACAGCCTAGCGCATTTCACACAGGCTGTTAGTTTCACTTTTGCCAGAAAGTCGTGTATGCCTAAGGTGGAAAATAAATGATTTTTATAGTGAATGCCCCTATAAATGGTCGTATATATACGATTTAGTTTTAATCCAAATGATACGTGTGCCAAGTGAGTGAACATCAAAGATCACACAACAAAAGTGCGCGCTCTCTCCGTTCTCTCTCTCTCTCTTTTTCTCTCTCTCTCTCTCTCTCTCCCTACCGTTAAGTAACTTGTGCATTGGTTTACTTACTTGTTTTTGACATATCCGACCTATAAAACTATAAAACCGACCTATAAAAATATCCGATAAACTACAAACTTTCCAGTGATGTCTATGAAATATTCACTCGACAAGCTCACGCATCAGCGCCGCCGCGCTCAATCCACTCAGCGTGATTTGCTTACCAGCTCGCGCACATCATCTATACAGGCATTAATACTCAATGTTTTATATTCATTGCATACATATACTTCTTAGTAGACCTCCTTAACTCCTTCTGCCTGTCTGTTGGTCTGTGGTCGGTGTTATCTTTGTTTGAATATGGCCAGGATCGGTATCGGTGCATCCCTAGCAAAAACGTTTGCAGTTAGTTTTTAATATTACGTTCTTAAGGACTCTATGCTTACATTTCTTTTCAGAAGCACTAGCGCTCCTACTTAAAAAAAAATAAATAGGAGCAGACACCTTCTGATCAATGACAGAAATTAACCTTCCCATTGATATTTGACTCCTTAATATAGTTTATATAATTTTTTTTTTACCTTTTGTAATGTCATCTTTTGTGCCAAAAAATTTGGATTTATAAACTTTTATCAAAAAATTTTAATTAAACAATAAATTCAATTAAAATAATAAAATACAATCAGTAAGAATAAGTTACTAGTCAAATGAAATCAGCATCAACAATTCATCTTTGCATGGCACAGAAGAGCACAAATGAGGAATATTTACAGAATTTTTGACAAGACTCAGAGGTGGTATTAATGCATCTAATAATAACAATGTTATGAGATTAATGTTTGAAATATAAAGCTCTGAATATAGAAATTTAAATTATTTAAATGACTCAATTTATACTTTAAAAATTAAACTAAAACCGCCAGTAGTTGGCAGCAAGTCACTGTCTTTGTCACTGAAGCATTCATTCAATCGATTCGTTCAAACGGCTGATTCATTTAGGTACGAAGCAAGTGACTCTCTTTATGAATGGATCATTAAGTCATTGACTCACTAGATTTGTTCAAAAGCAAAGATTCATTCAGAAACAAAACAGTGCTCTGTCAAAGACTATAGATGCACAGCGGCTCAGCTGTGACTTTGTTTTTTAACTGTATTTTTGTTGACGAAATAGAGCAAAATAGACAACAGTGTTCCTAAAATGTAAGTCACTTAATATGAACTTTTATATAAAATCAAAAATGTATAAAACTGTTGTAAAAATTCAATTTCACATTTGCAAACTCTCTTTATAATCTAATAATAATATAAGCTGTTACCCTCCTTAGTTCATCGCAATGTCACAAACTTCCGTTTTAATGAATGAATTCTCTCTACACTGCAAACTGGGTCTATTATTTACATTGTCTCTACACTTTGTTTGTTACAATGAATGACAAAAACTGCAATTGTCACGGTTCTTTTTAGTTAGTTTCATCATCATGGACTATTAGTTTTGTTTTCATGGATTTGTCATTGGTTTTCCTCAGTCACATGTCTTCCTTTGTTCAGTTTTCCCGTCACTCTTTAGCTGTCATGGTAATTAATTTAATCTACTCAGGTGTTCATCGTTATTGCCCTTATTTTTCTTGTATTTAAGTTGCTGCTGTTCGACCTTTCATTTGTCTGGTATTGCCTGTGTTGTACACAGCTGTCTTGCAGTTGAGCTATCTGTGGATTTATTTAATAAACCTCGTTTTATTTTCATCATCGTCTTCATCCTTTGGACTAATCATGACAGAATACCAGACCCAAAAAATGAGAACATTAATGTTGCAACAGTGTTTGTGTTCCAGCAAGGCAGAGACTTGGAGCTTTACGTGGAAGAGTTCCTCGACATCTGCCCTCTTGCCACCTGTGACAACATCTGTCTAATGGAGGGATTTTGGTGTGGACTGGACAAAGATCTCCGCTTTGTCATGCCCTGCGGTGCTCTCTGCTGGACCCTGGCTTACATCAACTTCGCACTGTGGACATACGGAGCCACGTTCACAGTGGGAAGAGCAGAGGATGATAGCAGCCTCGTCCAGCAACACTGCGCAGACGTCGCACAGCCAAACCCAGAGCACAGCCCACCAACACCTCTCACGATGGAGACGACAACGCCAGAGCCCCCCGCAGACGGGGAGCTTCCGCCCACTGCGAGAACGGAGCCTGTGACGGCAGCGCCCACTAACGCCCCGGAGCCGAAGCCCCTATGTGAGTCTGACCAGGGGTGTGAGCCGGCAACAGCCATCCCTATGGGAAATACGGTGGACATTGATTCTGGGGAGGACTGGCTCATTAACTGGGATACGGAAATACTGCTTCCCACCCTGATATCGCTACACTTTCTTCATCGTCGCTGGATCTAGCCAGCACAAAGACTGATTCTTCACCCGATATGAACTGTGAATTATTATCTGTGATCCCAGCCAACCTTACTCTCCTACCTCCACTACCGAACCCAGCCAGTCCTCCAGCCCTTCCTCAGCTGGATGCCTGCAGCCCTGTGTCTTCCCTTGTAGTGATGTAAAGCCTCAGGTCATACAGTCACCAGCCTCACCTGAGTCAGTGAATTATTTGGCTCCGCCTCCAGCCTCTGATCCCTTCCCTCCACCGTGGCCCGTCAACCTGTCGGCTCCGCCTTGGCTCCTCCCTCTCTCGGCTCCACCAGAGACCCTTGGCCTTATGACTCCACCGGGTTCCCTTGTCCCTCCGACTCCACCTTGGTCAGTCGTCACTCTGCCTGCACCACTGGCTTGCGAGCCCTTCGCTGCGCTCCGTATCTCCACCCCTACAGCTTCAGCGGGCTCCTCCTTCCCCCCTGGCTCCGCCTCAGTCCTCAGTCACACCAGCTCCGTCTCAGTCCTAGGGCACTAAGGCTCCACCTCGGACGCTCGTCGCCGCGGCTACACCTAGGTCTTCAGTGCCAGTGGTGTCGCTTGGTTCCATCAGCTCTCCGTCGTTGCCCTGGGATCCCCTGACATCGGCTCTGTCTCCTTCAGTCGTCCTGCGGATGTCGTCGGCCACACGAACACCTTGGCTCCTCCCTCCATCGACTCTGCCGTGGGCTGTCATCCTTGCTGCGCTCTGAGTCTGCAACACCTAGCCACTCCTCCCATCATCGCCCCCATGGTTGCTCCCACCATCTGTGCCTCCATAGAGTTTCTGCCTATCTGCCTGCCTGTTCTCAACAGCCCTCTGCCTGCTCCTCTTCTCCAGCTCCTCGGCCCCCACCATCCCTCCCTTACCTCTTCATTTACGGCACAAAGTCACACCTTCCAGGAGGGGGCATTATGTCACGGTTCTGTTTAGTTAGTTTCATCATCATGGACTATTAGTTTTGTTTTCATGGACTTGTCATTGGTTTTCTTCAGTCACATGTCTTCCTCTGTTCAGTTTTCCCGCCTCTCTTTAGCTGTCATGGTAATTCATTTAATCTACTCAAGTGTTCATCGTTATTGCCCTTATTTGTCTTGTATTTAAGTTGCTGCTGTTTGATCTTTCATTTGTCTGGTATTGCCTGTGTTGTACACAGCTGTCTTGCAGTTGAGCTATCTGTGGATTTATTTAATAAACCTCGTTTTATTTTCATCATTGTCTTCATCCGTTGGATTAATCGTGACAGCAATCTGCTTTCATGATCTGTGCTGTGAAGAGCAGCACGCACAGCAATAGAGAAGCATTTCCATTGGCTGCAGTCTGCAGGTTTTGTGGCAAAAGATGGCATTGCGCAGCGAACCATAAACACAGCGCTACGTTTATGTGCAGAACTGGGATCGCTTTCGTAGTCTTTCGAATGGATAAAATATAGAAATCACATTCATTTCCAAATAAACCTAACCAGTTGGAAGTGAAATGCCGTCCCCCCTCGAAATTCACTCTCCGGACTCCGTCCCCCCCACCTCTATTTCCAGCCCTGACTACAACACTGCAAAAAACACGCATCCCACCAGAACTCCAGTTGCGCAGGTAGTAAAATACTAAACAGTGATTTTTTTTTTTGTTGATGCGATCGACCCGAGTTTTCTGCCTTCTACTGAACTGGTTCTTCTCCCTTTTCACATCACATTTAACATCGGAAAAGCACATATTTTCTATAAAAATGAAGGAAATAATCGAAAAGTGGAAAATAACGTGCCTCACGGTTGTTTAGCTATTGATTAAGGTTAGGTGTAGGGAGGGCTTTACTGTCCCAAAGCAGTATCCGTGACTCATTTTAATAAAAAATATAATTTACACTCAATACGTTATTGCATATTACTCTTTTATGTGCTACAATACAGAGGTGCAGATATCGGCCATTAGGCTATTTGCACTAAACAGCATCTAACTACTATTACTGCAAATATTTTAAATGGGCCTAGTGTAATTAGAATCTATCGCTATTTGCACTTGGTTTAAGTCAAGTCAAGTCACCTTTATTTATATAGCGCTTTTAACAATACAGATTGTGTCAAAGCAACTGAACAGCATTAATTAGGAAAATAGTGTGTCAATAATGCAAAGTGACCATAGTAAACACTAATTTTTCAGTTAAAGACAGTTCATCATTGAATTCAGTGATGTCAACATCCAGCTCAGTTTAAATAGTATCTTTGCAATCATGTCAACGATATCGCTGGAAATGAAGTGTCCCCAACTAAGCAAGCCAGAGGCGACAGCGGCAAGGAGCCAAAACTCTATCGGTGACAGAAATTGAGAAACCAGGCTCAGTCGGGGGGGCCAGTTCTCCTCTGACCAGACGAACCAGCAGTACGGAAAAATCAATTTAAGACGTAATAAAACAGACGATGAATAATATTAACAGCAATTATTATATGATGCAATCAAACTTATAGCAAAATGTGGTAGTTCTGTATGTTGTTTCAGGGTTGGCATCATCTGAGGTCCTCTGAGGGGTTGCATCATCTCTTCTCGGGTGTTCTGGATCCAGACTGAAGCTTGTGTAAATCCTACATCCCATGGCAAAAAACAGAGAAACAAATACAAACATAATTAGCGTAGCTGCTGTTCCAACCAAGCAAAATTGATTTGTTTAACCCAAACTAAAGAATAATAATGTCCATTTGATCAGATATAACTGCAGTACAAGATTATGAGATGCATTATTTGAATGCTTGGCCAAAGAGATGTGTCTTTAATCTAGATTTAAACAGAGAGAGTGTGTCTGAACCCCGAACGTTATCAGGAAGGCTATTCCAGAGTTTGGGAGCCAAATGCGGAAAAGTTCTACCTCCTTTAGTGGACTTTGCTATCCTAGGTACTACCAAAAGTCCAGAATTTTGTGACCTTAGGGAGCGTGATGGATTGTAGCGTGGTAGAAGACTAGTTAGGTACGCAGGAGCTAACCCATTAAGGGCCTTATAGGCAATTAATAATATTTTGTAACTGATACGGAACTTAATAGGTAGCCAGTGCAGAGACTGTAAAATTGGGGTAATATGATCATATTTCTTGACCTGGTAAGGACTCTAGCCGCTGCATTTTGGACTACCTGTAGCTTGTTTATTGAAGATGCAGGACAACCACCTAGCAGTGAATTACAGTAGTCCAGTCTAGAGGTCATGGATGCATGATCTAGCTTTTCTGCATCAGAAATAGGTAATATGTTTTGTAGCTTGGCAATGTTTCTAAGATGGGGAAAATGCTGTTTTTGTAACATGGGAAATAGATTTTCAAAAGACAAGTTGCTATCTAATATAACACCCAGATTTTTGACTGTAGAGGAAGTAACCGTACATCCGTCTAGTTGCAAATTGTAATCCACGAGATTCGTTGTACTGTCTTTTGGTCCAATAAGTAATATCTCTGTCTTATCCGAATTTAATAGGAGAAAATTATTGGTCATCCAATCTTTTCCATTTTTAATCCACTCTGTTAGCTTAGATAATTTAGAATTTTCATCTGGTCTTGTTGAGATATATAATTGAGTATCATCAGCATAACAATGGAAAATAATCCCATATTTTCTAATAATATTACCAAGGGCAACATGTATAATCGAAAGTAGCAGAGGACCTAGGACAGATCCTTGTGGCACTCCATATTTTACTGGTGATATTTGAGATGACTCCCCATTTAAATGAACAAGGTGGAAGCGATCGGACAGGTAGGATCTAAACCATCTTAAAGCCTGCCCTTGAATACCTGTATAGTTTTTGTAATCGGATCTATGAATATGTCATGATCTATAGTGTCGACGCAGCACTAAGATCAAGTAAAACTAGCAATGAGACACAGCCTTGTTCTGACGCAAGAAGCAAGTCATTTGTAATTTTAACAAGTGCACTTTCTTTTGCTATGGTGGGGCCTGAAACCTGACATTCTGAAATTCTTCATAGAGATCCTTTTTTTTTGCAGGAAGGAGCACAATTGAGCAGACACAACCTTTTTCTAAAATTTTAGACATAAAAGGAAGATTTGAGATGGGTCTGTAAATTTGCCAGTTCACTAGGATCTAGTTGTGGTTTCTTAATAAGAGGCTTAATAACCGCCAGCTTGAATGTTTTTGGGACGTGACCTAAAGACAACGACGAGTTAATAATATTGAGATGCGGTTCTTCTGCTACAGGTAACAACTTTTTTAGTAATTTAGTGGGTACAGGATTTAACAGGCATGTTGTTGGTTTAGATGAAGTGATAAGTTTATTTAGCTTTTCCTGTCCTATAGTCGTATAGCTCTGCAGTTTATCTTTTGGTGCGATGATTGAAGCTAAAGTATTATACGCTGTAGACTCTACATTTGTTATTGTATTTCTGATTTTATCTATTTTATCAGTGAAGAAATTCATATTCATTACTATTAAACTGTGAGGGAATTTTTAGATCGGGTGGCGTCTGGTTATTTTTTAATCTAGCCACTGTGCTAAATAAAAGCCTTGGATTGTTTTGTTTATTTTCTATGAGTTTGTGGATATGCCCTGGCAGCTTTTAGAGCCTGTCCATAGCTGGATATACTGTTTTTCCATGCAATTCTAAATACTTCCAAGTTAGTTTTTCTCCATTTTGCGCTCAAGACTATGAGTTTTTTCTTGAGAGAATGGGTATTACTGTTGTACCATGTCGCAGTACGTTTTTCTCTAACCTTTTCAATTTGATGGGGGCAACAGCTTCTAAGGTATTAGAGAAGATAGTGCCCATGTTACTAGTCATTTCGTCTAGTTCATGTGCACTTATTGGTACACAGAGCAGTTGAGAAAAATCAGGCAGGTTATTTGTGAATCTATCTATAGTGGTTGGAACAATAGTTCTTCCTAGGCGACAACGCGGAGCCATATAGTTAATATCAATAATACGCAGCATGCACAATACAAGGAAATGTTCAGTAACATCATCGCTTTGCGGTACGATATCTATATCAGTAATATCAATTCCATGAGATATAATTAAATCTAACGTATGATTAAAACAATGAGTGGGCCCAGTGACATTTTGCTTGACTACAAAAGAGTTTATTAGGTCAGTAAACAAATCCTAATGCATCATTTGTATTATCAAAGTGAATATTAAAATCTCCGACAATTAGCGCTTTATCAACAGTAACCAATAGGTCTGCGAGGAAATCTGCAAATTCTTTTAGGAAATCTGTATACGGCCCTGGTTGTCTATACACAGTAGCCAGAGCAAGAGATCCGATAGATTTCTTTTGCATATCTGACAGTGTAACATTAAGCATTATTATTTCGAATGAGTTAAACCTGTATCCTGTTTTCTGAGTAACATTGAAAATATCATTTATGTATTGCTGCAACACCGCCACCACGACCAATCCGACGGGGCTTATGCTTATAACAGTTGCTTGGTGGAGTAGACTCATTTAGACCAATATAATCATTAGGTTTTAGCCAGGTTTCAGTCAAGCAGAGTACATCAAAACGATTATCTGTGATCATTTCATTTACAATAACTGTTTTGGGTGTGAGTGATCTAATGTTTAGGAGCTCAAACTTAAAAAAATTTTTTTGTTCATTTATTTAAAATTTTTCTGGTTTTATCATGATCAGATTTTTTTCTAGATCCTGCATAAAATTTATATTTTGACCTCACTATTCGGGGAACAGACACAGTCTTTATAGATTGGACAGCGCAAGTACGACATGACAACATCTCCATTTAAATGGCATATCATTAAAAAATATGCTATTTTCAATTTAAGCCTAGTCTGTTTCTTCAGTTTTACTGAAAATAAATGCAATAAATGCATATAACTGTAGTGTACTGACAATTATTTTTATATTATTCGTGTACATAGAAATATGTAAATGACAGATAAGTACATGTTTTGTTTTTTTTACATCTACCCCAATAAAAGACATTTGTCAAAGTTTCCAGACATGATTAGGCTAAATATGGTGCTGTACATTTCAAATGAAGACACCATTTTATTTAGATAACATACGGTCTCTATTCCGTTCTATTTCGTGTTGTTTTGCCAAAACAACACTTAATTATAAAAGGAATAGTAAAGAGCAGTGGTCGCCAACCCGTCGATCGCGATCGACTGGTAGGTCTTTATCACTGTCCCAGTAGATCCCGAAAAAAAACAGTAAAATAAGTATTATTATAAGTACATTTCTGGGGTTATATTAATGTATCATTGAAGGGAACGGTCTTGAGAAAAGTTTCAATGGTAACGGCATTTTCTTCTCCTCTGTATAAAGCACAGCTCTGCTTTGTTTACAGCGATAACCAAGGAAACTAACTTGCGGTCGTTTCAATAGCCGTGGTGCCAAGTCGCGGTTTTTTCCCTGCGGTTCCTTTAGGTTACTTAACCCTGTATGCCCGCGGTTGTTGTCATGTCCGCGGGTTGAAGCGCCCGCAATAACGTGATATTTATCCCCTGGATACGATTTACTGAAACCCCGCCGAAAACGTGATTTTACGCAATTGGATTTTACCCCCAGACTGGATTTTTAAGGGAACCCCTCGAAACGTGTTGGGCTAAGTTTAATCGCGCAAACGGCAACCCGGTGCATCTAGCAGCACCTGCTTCAGAGAGTGCGTCTCATTCAGATTGCTGTTTTTCTGTGTTTCGTGCAGATGTTTAATGTAGCATAATTTCAAAAAGCTGAAGTCAGACCATTCTTTTTTTGCTTTAAAGCCTGAAATTATCTAAAATTAATCTAAATCAAAAACAACTGCCTGTGCAGATCGTGATTAAAATGCAGTGGTTGCCTCTAATTTCAAATGGCTAGATATTTTAGTTTGAAGCCAGTTTGTTTGTTATAAAGCAAATAGCCAATAAATAAATTTGCTTAAATATCAGTATCAGAATCAGCCAATTTGCTAGTTTAAAAAAAAGAAAGAAAGAAAAGAAAATCTGAATTCTGAATCAGCTATGATCGGAGCATCACTAATTAAAATACTAAGTAAAAGGCCTCAAATTTGAAGAACAATCTGGGATGTCTTTTTCTATCAGTTCTTCAATAGGTAGATTTTGTCTTTCATAAAGGCCGAGGTCAGGGATCTTGGGCCTAAAACCGTTGGTGACCACTGGTATAGAAACACATATTTCCAAAACAGAAAAAGGTTACACATAACGCATTCATTAATTATTTTATGACATAAATGTTGTTAGGTCTTAAGTAAACACATTTATAGTTGTAAAGTAAAACAACAACAATAATAATAATAAACAATGAACCAGATGAGCAAGATTACATAATTCTTATTAAATTGTTGTCTCCACGCCGAACCCGCTACAATTGATAGAGACTGTTGCATAATTCATTCAAATATTATGTTTTAAGCAGAAGAGTTTGTTTTGTCAGAAGAGTTAGTGTATCAGTGCAGTGTCATATTTAACGTAACATTGAAATGGCTGAGACGGGTATGAACAAGAGTTTCAATTATCGTTCATCTTGTTCAATGTAGGCCCAATACTTCAAGAACTGGACAACATATTATAAAAATAATGCAAGTTAGCATATTATAGTGTGTATCATGTCATATTTTACCCACCCATTTGGTCCCATTGGTCAAGAAAATCCGAGCCGAATTAGGCAGAGAGTGCAAATACAGTAGTTCGGCTGATCATATGAGAACGTGTCGGTGTACATAATAATACAGCAAAATTTACAGTAAAAAAAACAATAGCATTGCATTATAACGCGCCCTGTAACGATAGGTGTGCTTTATTAAAAAGAGCGTAGTCAGGACAGGCAGGGTCAGATACCAGCAAACAATAACATCCAAGGCACAGACAAAAGAGTAATCCACTGATGATGAGATCTGATGAAAGTCAGGTGATTGCAATTGATGATGTGTCCAGGCAGAGGATTATGGGAAATGGAGTCCAGGGTGAGTGGTAAAGGGTACAGCAGTGGTTCTCAAACTGGGGTACGCGTACCCCTGGGGGTACGTGAGATGACGGTGGGGGGTACGTGAACAAAATTCTGAGTTTTGGCATTAATTTAATACCCCAACTTTAAGCAACATTAAAACCGAACGTATTTCTGAGAAGCAAAATGCCGCTTCTAATGTAAAAACAAGAAAATGGGGGTGCTGTAAACGGTCAAATACATGATATCCAATCAGCTTACCTCATTTTGATAGGATGGCCGCTGAATATGCTGCTTTAGCAAATCACGCTGCTGTTCAATGTATCTTTAAAATAGATCTTCACTTAAAGCACTGAAGAGCAAATCTTGACACGCACTGTACATTGAGAACGATTTAAACCTCTTCGATACAGACCACTCTGTGCTGTTATTGTTTTCATGTTAAGATAGGAGCAAGAATGCCAATTTCCCTGACATTATCCAAACGTGGCAATGTTGCCATTAAATTTTTAACAGTTTCAACAAAAAGGTACCTATTAATTGAACATTTTACATTTTTAAAAAAATGTAGCCCTACATTTATGAATCAGAATATAATGTCATGTTTGTTATATTTTGCAATGAAATAATAATAGTTCCAACGAAATCCGTATCGTCTGGTGTGCGTCTCCAAGCATCATACAGCGGTGTTTCATTAGTGAACTAATCTGCGGCTTTGAATGATTTTGAGAGTCAGTGATTAATAACCCATTCTTAACTACAGCATTTTGCTTCGTTACTGAATGAATGAATGAATGAACGACGCTCATTAAGACAGTGACTTGCCGCTACCTATTGGCGGTTTTATTTTTAAATCTACAAGAATCGCTTCGATTTGCCTTCATTTATTGTTTTATTTATTATATTAATAATACACTTAATGAAATGTTAAGAATATGACATAAAACATGACATACGATTAATAAGGATAGAAAATATTTGCCTTTATAAAGGTAAAAAATGCACCTGTAAATCAATTTAAGGGAGCAAATATTGTCCTTTAACAGAAAAGGTGTGACTGCGGTCTAAGTGGAAGAGAGGGGGTACGCAGAAGAATGTTAAATGCCCCAGGGGGTATGCCGCTGTAAAAAGTTTGAGAACCACTGGGGTACAGGACGGGGTGCCCTCAAGCGGAACTTATGGGCACTCCAGCTAGAGATCATGACACACCCGCCTTTAATCAAGGAGAAATGCCAGCATGAATTTGGCCACGCAGCATAACGACTCATTCTGTATTATTATTACCATGTAAATCGAATGATTTAAAAAAATGTCCAGCAAAACTTTCAAACTTTGTTTGACGCATTATCTGTTTTTACCTAATTTGTTAGTAACTGTACACAAAAGCTAATACTTACAAAAAGATTTTATTTTTAATTTTGGTTGTATTTTTTATTTGATGCATTAGAAGAAAGTGTAATGAAACCAAAAATAAACATGAAAAAGTGACATGAGGTTATTTTTTTATGTTCATGACAATGATAAAATTGATAGCTAAATGAATGTCTTGTTCATTTTTTCCTTTAATTATCCGAAGGACCTGGTGACCAATAAAAAAGAAATAGGATGAAACTACTTTTCTTAAACAGTTTTAAAAAAATCAGACACAATATTGTTTTTATGTTTCATTGACTAAACGATTAAATAGAGGAGCCGTTTCTGTAAGTGTTCCTCTGCCATCTTTGGCCAATGCTGATGCTAAAACGAGGATTGTGGGGAAATCAGATCTCATTAATATTCATGAACTCATTACCATAGCTATTCTTACCTGTAAAAATGGCATTTCTAGATATCTGTAAAAGTATCTTTACTAGTTAAAATATCATTGATGATATCAGTAATTCTATTTTCACTAGTTCCAAGGGAAATTTCAGATATCAACTGCCTTTGTTGATATCAATAATTACCTTGTTATTAGTAAAATGTTACTAGTTGAAATGTTAATTCTTGATATCTGTAAATGTATTTCAACATGTTACACTTGTTATTTCTCATATCTGAAAATGTATTTCTGATATCAATATAATTTCTGTTATCTAAAATGTCTTTCTTTCTAGTAACCATCACATTCATGATATCAGAAATTAACATTGTCACTAGTGCCAATCGATTATGATATAAAAAATGAATTTTAACTTTAGCCATAAATTGTTGATATCAAGATAGACATCTGTACTATACCACATGATTACTGATCAAAAACAAGGTTTTTACAGTAAAGTGATTGCTGATATGTTAAAGTGAAATTCACTAGTCAGAAATCATTCTTGTATCAAACAAGTGATTTTGAAATGGCAGCCTGTGGTGGCATTTAACTAGTGAAAATACAATTACAGGTATCAAGAATTATAGTTTGTACTAGTTGATATTTAATTCCTGATATCAAGAATTAGCATTTTAACTAGTGAAATTTTAATTGTTGATATCAAGAATTATGTGGCCCTAATACCTGTGTACTTACATAGTAACTAGATGTGTACATAGTATGTTACCACAGTGTAAGTACACATTGGTACATAGTATCGACAGCTGTACAGCTGTAATGTTGTGTAAATACACATATGTAACAATCCACTGAATGGTATGTGTAAATACAAGACATTGGTAACAACACTTTTTGGTAAAGAAAGTGTTACACTTTATATTACGTAAACAATTCCTATGGATTTACCATGTAATTACACAATGTTACACAGCAGCGGCCAGTAAGTTAGGCTTTACATATAAATTGTGGTTAGTGTCCAGAATGTTACACTTTATATTAAGTGGACAGTTCCTGAGGAGTTACCATGTAAGTACACTGTTATTACAGTGGTGCACCAACTCCACCAAATTGAGTTCCAACTCCTCCCACTTTACATATCCATAAACCTACCCATCTCCACCCCCTAAACCTACCCATCTCCACCCCTAAACCTAACCATCTCCACCCCCTGGATCAAATTGTTCCAATTACCCTTATACATATTGTTTTTACAAAATGTAGTTATATATGTCCTGTTCCACATTTGTACTTACACAAACCATTCGGAGGGTTGTTACATGTGTGAAGTTACAGAAATATTACAGCTCTAGATACTATGTACAAATGTGTTATGTACTATGTACACTGTGGTTACATACTATGTTCACATCTAGTTACTATGTATGTACACCAGTATTAGGGCCACTTAATACAAAGTGGGACCAAATTCTTGATATCAAGAATAATATTTTTTACTAGTTGAAATTTAATTGCTGATATCAAGAATTTGATTTCTGCGAGTGATGACTTCATTGTTGATATCAAGAATTAACATTGTTACTTGTGGAAATGTAATTGCTGATATCAAAAATAGCCATTGTCACTAGCAGAAATCCAATTCCTGATAAAAATTTAAATTTAATTGTTGATATCAAGAATTCATATCCTGAGAATGAATAAAAGTCAAAACGGCTCGACGTATGTGTTGTATGTGTTCATCTGTGTTACAAATTTGAAAGGAATTTAACTATATATATTTATTTTGTTATTTATTAACTAGAAATGTTTATTATGTTAGACATAAAACATAAAAAACAGAAATGTGTAGAATAAAATATATAATTTTAGTAGCAATATAGCATTAATAAGATATTTTTTGAGTGGGCTAATCCCACTCCTCTTCAATCCAACCAACCATTTCTTAAACTATGTACAATATAAAGAAAAACATGACAGACAGACAAGTGCAATCATAATAATGTATTAATTTAAAAACTATCAGAAGTGGCACCAAAAGATGCGTTGCAGTCGCAATTCTCTGTGTTAGATTTTTTTGAGGTAGAGAGTAGAATGTAAGTTGTTAATAGCTAAAAATCTAATACCAGTCCACTCCATGAAAGCATGCATTTCTCAATAATTTGCACATCACCCTAAAAACGGCATGTCTCTATTTGTGACGACTCTGGTGAGACCATAGATATATATATTTATATAAAACATTTATTTTATATGTCTGTTGGTGAGAGCCAATGAGCGTTTGATAACACTGTTGTAAATGCTGTCAAGAAGCTTCTTGATGCTGCAATTTTTTAAATTTGTAATGAGTGCACAATTTGACGATTACAGTAACTGCTGAGGATTGAGATGACAATTG
The DNA here is from genome assembly GCA_018155175.1 of Sinocyclocheilus anophthalmus. Lineage (NCBI taxonomy): Eukaryota > Metazoa > Chordata > Actinopteri > Cypriniformes > Cyprinidae > Sinocyclocheilus > Sinocyclocheilus anophthalmus. Next base: position 122,041 of record JADLZN010010365.1, read on the forward strand.
GTGAATAGGCTTGAATTTAAGTCTGTTCCTCGCAATCATATAGATTTTGAAGTTTTGGATTACAGCACGCAAATAAAATGTTTCTTTTGTGATTCTGTGTTGCGTATTATGTGTACTTTACAGTTGTGCCTTTACAGCTCGTACTGCAGATAATCTGCCAAAAAAACATCTGCTTGGTTTTTGATTATGTATATCGTGCTGAAATCGTGTGTCTTAAAGCCATATCAGTTTAAACTTCTTATTTACGGTTTTCTGAGTGCACACATCCGAAGCACGCACACAGAAAGCGGCTGTCACATGGCGCATGAGTACTAAACTAAGTTCTCTTTCATGTATTATTGCGCTTAAACTGTCTAATACACACACGTTTATGTAAAAAACACGTGCATAAGTTACAAAAACAAAGTGGGTTATGTCTGAGAAAGATATTACATGTTTATATTAGTTCTGTGTATTAAGTGACAGCAGCGTAATATTCAGTACCTTTACTGCTGTCTACACTGTTAATATGACCCAAACAAAAAAATAAAAACAGAATATCAATCACTGCACTAAACTGAAAGCTTCTGTAGATTTAATAAGAAGAAATTTCTCACTTGAATGTAGTGTTAATTTCGTTAACGAAGACTATGACGAAAAATGTTCGTCAATGAGGTTTTTTCCCCTGACGAAAACGAGACCATGACGAGACAATAATAAGGTCATTAAACGATAACTGAGACTATATCAACATGCAATTTCGTTGAAGAAATAAGATGCGACCTAATGTATTCAAAAGATAAAAACTTTTTTTATTTTCATCAAAAAAGGAGACAAAATGTTATTGCGGTCTGCTCTACACGCCTCTACTACGCGATCTTTCATGAGTGCGGTTGCCAGATATCAAGAGTTCTAATCCCCGAATCAGAGCTTTGCTGTTAAATTCATAAATTTTCTTCCCGGTGTGTTTTGCTTATTTTAAGAAATGTGGCAACCATGCGCACGCGCTAGCGCCCTGATTTTATATAGTCTTTGCTCGCTTCTCATTGCTGAAGCGCCGCCGCAGATGATCTGAAAAACAAACAAGCTGGAGTTTAGCGATCTAAATGAAAGCGTCATTCAGCTGGTCTGTGTTCTGTCATGAGATCTCGACTATATTGTTTGCAGTTGTGGTTGCTGAATAAATGCACTTACTTAACCGCTGTTGTTTTAATAGAGAAATTTTGGAATTAGTGGAATTACTAGGAATTTGTTATAATATTTTTTCGTTTGTTTTAGCTGTTTTCATATTGTAGACAGAGAGATTGTATAAGTCTTTGGCTATAATAAATCAGTACTCTAGATGAGGCAAAATACACCATGTATGTGTCCACATTCTATTGATTTGTGCTTACTGGAGAAAGTGCAATACCTGAAATGCAAAAGTAAATTTCTCAAATGACAACAATCATAACGATTATAATTTTGAGAATTTTTTTTTATCAGTTTAACCATTATACAAATGACGAAAATGAGACTATTTCATTGACTAAAAAAACCTGACTAAAATGCTCATACATTTAATTGAATAAACAAAAAGCATTACAAGGTTTGTCCTAAATAGACTAAAGTTGACTTGACTTGACTTGACTTAAATTAAAAATGGCTGCCAAAATGAATACTGCTGTACGGTTAATTAATAATAAACTTATTGCTAAAATGTCAAGTTTTCTTGGACTAAAACTAGACTAAAATGTTGAGACTTTTAGTCGACTAAAACTAAAACGCATTAGGTTGACTAAATATGATAAAAACTGACAAGGACATTTTAACACGGGATTAAGACTAAGACTAAATGAAAATAGCTGACAAAATTAACACTACTTGAATGCAGCTTTTAAATGAGGATAAGCATGTCGGACCTCACTCAGGGTGGGGTCTCTATTAATACGGCAGTGTCCATCAACAGTTGTGGGTGGGGTCTGTAAACTGTGACGTCACATTTTACAGATTCTGTGAACGGCATGTTCTGAGATGGTGCTTATGATTTATGGGGATTAAGAAAGGAGCAGGTGGATTTTTATCATTATAGGGTGGTTGTGTATACATGCTGCCAACAAACATTTATGTTCAACCAACATGTAAAAGTAAATTTGGTATAATAGGTGCCCTTTAAGTAAATGAGTAAACTTAATTTAATGAATGCAATTGAAAACAATCTCATTGATATGATAACTGAATACAATATAATAAAAATGTGATGCCACGATTTCAATATTCATAAGGATTATTACACATTTGTATGTCTGCAAAGTTGTTTGTATGTAAATAATATGTTTTAGATGCTGTCATTTTGTCAATATTGTGCATTTCAGTGTCTATAAATACTCATTAGGTCACATTGGTGTGTCCCATGATGATGTAGATTCTTCTCTCTTGGACATGTGGGGATGCAGACAGATGCTGTATGCACATTTATCATTGTATGCAGCACCTTTCATGAATAAGGTATTCTTAATGTCCTCAAAGGAGGTAAAATACAATATAATGTCAGCTGTTTCATTTTCCATAGATTCTATTATTGGTTTTCAATTTATCCAACGCTGTGACCAAAATTTCCAAAATCTATTTTAAATACATGTACAGTTTAAAGTCCCTTTTTTGTGTTAAACTTAAATTAATTAAACAACATTTATAAATAAACTTTTGGGACCAAATATTGGTTTATAATGAGTATGATTATAGTACAATTGTGTAATTCCCATGAAAATAAAAAAAGAGAAAAAAATAAAGAGCAGTCACAATTTTAAAGGGCTAGATACATGTCAGCATACATGTTTGGTAGCTATATTCTATGTTAATTGTATGTTAGATTATAGGGTATTTAATATATCTATTTCTCATAACAAAAACATTGGATTCATGGAAGGCACCATGCAGTTATGTCACAAATTCATACAAAAACACTCAAATTCATAAGCCATACAGAACAGCTAATCTCTCTCTCTCTCTCTCTCTCCCTCTCTCTCTCTCTCTGATTCTGTGTTTTGCAATGGTTCATTGGATTTAGCATTATTCATTATGATAATGAGCTGAAGACTTCCAGTGGAGCATCTGTGAGAGGTTTATGGTTGGACTCCATTAGTATTGAATGAAATTATTATGTTTTGCTTTGGCCCTCACTGAAAGTGTAGCTGTGGGTTCTCTCTCACTTTGGCTCATTATTGAAAATTCAGTATGCTTAAGTTACTAAGGAGGAAAATCAAGGGAAGAATATCAAGTTAACATTGAAAAAGTCAAAACGAATGAACAGACCATGCTTACAATGTCTTACTGTGCACATAAAATGTAATGAATAATATTTTATTGTAATCTAATACTTACCCCGCTTCTGAAATGACTGCACTATCTAATGTAGTAATTCAACACAACATTTTGGTAACAATTTTGGTGCCATTTTGTAGTGCATTTGATTTCACAATCTAGGCAGTTATGTGACTAATCCCCTCCAAGACAAACAGAATGGTCAAATCAATGTTTTACATGGGTTTAAACCATTATATCATCATGATTTTCTTCTATTTGTGTTGTCTCTGACATCAGAAGAAGTGTGCTTCATTCTCAGGGAGTATCATTTTGTAGTATGAAGGCATTGTGATTTGTCCACAACACAGGGAATTGTGGGATAGCTGGTCTCTGAGGCAGCATTGATTACCCTGTCAAGCTGCCAGCGCTTTCTCTCTCTCTCTATTTCTGTCTGCGTCATTGAGAGCCTGCTGATAACACCTCAAAACTGCTGCTGACGACAAGGGTTTGGATGACAACATTCTTCATCTGCTGCACAAACTGCTTTTTTCCAAACTCTGAAGAAAAACCTGATCCATTAGTAATGTTGCTGATACATTTTGGTCTGTTGTACAGTAACTAGAGTATCTGCAAATCAATTCCATAAGCTTTCCGATATGCAGTGTTCTGCCTATTGCACTTTAACATACTTTTAAAAAGAGTAGTTGTTATTAATAATAAACTTAAAAAGAATATATTGTAGTGCAAACTGAATATAATGTTTTCACACATATAACTGCATGTTAATTGTACATGTTTATATGTTATTTCATAATTACTTCTATGGTTGAAGCATAGTGCCGAATGTACTGACAAGCATTTCTGTCATGACAACTCGCGGAATAGATCTGGTACACTGCTACGGCAGAGCAAGTACCGAGACTTGCTACTGCCAATACATCCACAGACATGCTGCTGTGAGCATGTAAGAAATACTGCTGCTGCACATATAACACACATGAAATAACCCCCATTTTTATAACATATGTGAAATTACCCCGTAGCAGATCTATACAGGTGGAGCTGGGGAAGGTGGAGGGTTTCTGAAGCATGCTGCAACTCCTACTGCAAGCACTAGCCAAGTATTTGAATGTTGAGCAGCAAGCTCATTGGCTGCTGAAAAAAATCAGCCATGCCATGTGAATGCTGATGTAATTATATCAGATTCCGTTAGAACCTATCGACTTGCGCAATCTAGAATTTCATGACAGAACTTTGAATTTATAGTAACGGAAATACACTGTCATTTCTATTGAATTGTCATTATTTTTGAATTAGTCATAGCTTTTTGGAACAATACAATGGTGAGTAAATAAAATTTTCATGTGTTGACTGAACTATTCCTTCAGTCTTTAATCTAGGTAGAAGATAGAGCATATAAACAGGTTTCACTTGATGGGCTAGTAGTTCTTTCTAAAGGGTTTCACAGTGACACCAGGGTCAGATGTCTGAAGGCTCAATTTGATAGGTCTTAAATTTTCAAGAAGTTATTTTTCTTCTAAGCATATCATATGTCTATTGTAGATGGTTAAAATTCCAACATTGCTTAGCTTTGATGTGTAAGGAAGGAAAATATAGTTGTCAGGGATATGGACCTGTCTGTGTGTGTGTTTTGCTCCCCATGTGCTCCAAGACCTAGTTTTCTCCCTTGTCTATTGCTTAATTTGATTCACTTATGTTCGTTAATTATCCCTTGTTAAGTTTAGTATTTATAGTGTAGTCTGCCCCATGTGTCCTTGTCGGGTCTTGAACGTTGTGGTCTGCTACGTGTGTTCCTGCCTGCCCTATGTTTGGACTAATAAAGACTGTTCTATTGGAATTCTCCCTCGACTCCGCGTTCCTCACTCCTCACAGTAGGCACCATGACAGAATACCTGACCACAAAAACGTTATTGGCGTTTACCCCTCCGTTTGTTTCCCACGTTTTGTTCAGTGTTTTGTTTTTTGTTTTCCCAATGGATCCCCTCGCCTCAATTTTCATCACCGCCTTGCACGCAATGACTTCCCCTTGTTGATTCGACGACGCTGCGCTGAACTCACTGTTCTGGATCAGGGCTAATTACCACCGCCCCTTCGACCTCCGAGACACCACTGGACTGAGCTGGATGGAAGCTATCACCCGGTGTCTGACGAGCGTCTATCCCCGATCCAGAGCACAGCCAGTCCCACAACCCAGCCTACCATCACCCCGCTATGCGGAGCTCAAGCCCGAGCCCGCCGTGACCGACACGCCATCGCCGCACAGAGCAAAAGAGCGGAGGATTGCTGCGGAGCCAATGCTGCAAATGACGTCAACCCAGGTTCGTGCCTGCTACAATGCCACCTCAAGAGTGAAGAGCCATGGACAGTGAGATGGCTGAGAGGAGCTCCGCCCACTGCACCATGGCTGAGGGTGATTGTGTATCTGGGACTGCTGGACTTCAAAGGGGACCTAATAGACTGGGAGGCAGATATGTATGCCGACATGTCCATTCTCCTCCCTCCTTCATCGGAACCCTCTATCACTTCTGTTCCTGTTCCCACGTCCAGCCCAGAGAGGGCTCCTATTTCCACGTCCAGCCCAGAGAGGGCTCCCTTTCATGAGTTTAGCCCAGAGAGGGCTCCTGTTTTCACGTCCAACCCTGTAGTTCCCCTGTCTGACGCGCTCCCGGTGCTGGGAGTCGCGATTTGGTTTGTGTGGGCAGCGCACACCAGCCCAGAGACCCCGGAGGCTAACAAATGGCCCCTCCCTCCGTCATCTCCACCCTGGACTCTGTTGGCCGTCCTCCTCCCGGGTGTCCGTCCTCCACCCGAGCCTCCTCCTAAGTTGAATGAACATCGCTGTTATTAGATATTAAAGTAGTTAATCATTAGCATAAGCATGGCTAACGCTAATATAATGAGCATTAGAATTAAGTTTCTTTATTAACTTTTTAATGCTCCTATAACTTTTATTAGGGTAAAAAAAAAAACAGGAGGACATGGTGGTATTTACTATTTTTTAAATGAATTGTGAATCTAAAATATGTGTGTTAGAGAATGTACAAATGGTTAAGATTGTGTCATATCAGTCAGAAAAGCAGTTCTGGGCTTTTTTTTTTTTTAGCTAACTTAGTTGTTATTCTTGGCTGAATAACTAAGGGTTTTAAAAATGTAAAAATGTACACAGTTTGGATTAAATGAAAGTGTTTGAAATTTTTTAATTAGCATGTTTTTGTGTTTTGCTTTGGTACAGAGGACTGTGGATTTTCACTGGTATTGGTACCGAATACTGACATTTTGGTACCGTGACAACACTAGTCTTCCCCATGTTTCCTTGTCGGGTCTTGAACCTTGTGATGTGCTACATGTGTTCCTGCCTGCCCTATGTTTGGACTAATAAAGACTGTTCTATTGGAATTCTCCCTCGTCTCCACGTTCCTCGCTCCTCACAGTAGGCACCGTGACAATAGTGAAGTTTGTTGTTGAGAAAAACAGTACATTAATTTACAGCCAAAACCTAAGGGTAGAAAATCCAAAGCAAAGCAATTGTGCTGGTGGCCTCGACGAGGATGTATAAGTGATAGTGTCCATTGCATAAATATGTGTGAGTTGTGTGGTAGAACATTATGGTCAGCATCAGCTACACTGTTGACACCAGATTAAAGGTGCAATAGGTGATTGTCTTCAGACATTTTTTTTGTTATGCTGGTTGAAAGTCTCTTCACATCCCGATAGCAATCATTAAGTTAAGTGGTCTAAATGTATTTATATGTATTTATATATTCTGTGGAAGGCGTAGGACAAAGAAATGTTCATCCAATCAAAATGTTCATTCTGAGCATTTTCATTGACTTTACTAGCTGCCTGTCAGCATATGTATTTGCATACCTCTGTGTACCCTGTTTGCGCAGACAGGATACGTCATCAGTGCGTTCACGTTCACTATGCAGACAGAGTGAGAATGGCAGGCAAACATCAACAACCTAACCTTCCTTCCTTCCTTGGTATCGTAGTACTGTTACTAACTGTGCTATAAAGTTTTCTCACCGGTTACTAACACATAATGTAATGTTGTCTCTGGTTGTCTGGTCTGTGTGTAAATATAATAAAATTATATGTTAAAAATAAAAATGTAGAGGAATTATAAATCTTACAATAAAGGTGATGTAATCAAAAATAACCTTAATGCATGTTATTTGTCTTATTGTGAATAATTAATCCATGCATTTTTCATAGGCCTTTGTAGTCTTTAATCAAAGTTTCATAACTTTGTTTATAACTGTCTTAATAGTTTTCCTATACAATTGAAGTTAAAGGGATAGTACACTCAGAAATGAAAATTCTGTCAATAATTATTCACCCTCATCCTCATGTCGATCCAACCCCTAAGGCCTTCGTTCATCTTCGGAACACAATTAAATATTGATGAAACCCGAGAGCTCTCTGATCCTTCATAGGCAGCAAGGTTCCTACCACGATCAAGGCACAAAAAAAGTAGTAAGGACGTCATTAACATGGTCCATGGGACATCAGTGGTTCAACCGTAATTTTAAGAAGCTACGAGAATACTTTTTGTGCGCAAGGATACAGCGCACAGACAATCTGTTATTGGGTGAAATTATATAGAAGTTCAAATGGTATCACCACAAGGTTGCGATTCATTAATGTCGGGTGACAAACTGCGGCTCAACTGCGTGTCGTGTTCACACTAGTGGGCAGTTCGCTTCCCTGCTGCTCTCTCTGATCCGAAGGGAAGCCTTCATGTCATGTATCCGCGATACCTGCTCGACACGTACAAACCAATAGTCACAATAGCAGCTAGCACCGTGCGTGTCTTGGCAATCTAGACACAGCAGGAGGACAATGTCCCAGAAGAGAAGAAATCGTTGAATCCTTGCTGTCTATGCAGGTTCAGAAAGTTCTCGGATTTCATGAAAAATATCTTAATTTGTGTTCCGAAGATGAACAAAGGTCTTATGGGTTTCAAACGACACGAGGTTGAGTAATTATTGACAGAATTTTCATTTTTTGGTGAACTAAACCTTTATTGTTCCAACATTGTTTGGTTACCAACATTCTTTAAAATATCTTTGTCTTCCACAAAAAATGTTTTTAATTCATACAGCTTTGTGATGACATGAGAGTGAGTAAATGATGACAGGCAAATTTTATTTTGTGATTGCATTACCCTGACCTGTACTGTGTGGTGCTATTACCATCCCTGCTCCATTTTGGCTTCAAGCTGGTATTTTTTTGTAATAGGGTGACTGCTTATCCAGTTTCTATGGTGCAAACAAGATACAGATAGAGCAGTGAAGTAAAGCACAGAGAGCTGCTTGGAAAAAATGTCCCATAGGTTACAATTAAGTTTCACTGAGAGGGGCGAACAAGATGGAGAGTGGGTACAATCCCGTGAAATTGGCCCAAATATGGGGCTCATGTCTGAGCTGTCCCTGCAGACTATGCAGAGAATGTCAAATAATGTTGTGAATCCCAGTATACAGCACTGCTCAATCAATTAGTTTCGCAGTTAATTTGTAATTCTATATTGGAAATGCATATTGTTGTTATTGTTGTTGTAAAACACATAGTAAAGACATAATAATTTGGTCAAACAGATTTAAATTTAGTCTAACAACAAAGTTTGTAAACAAGTAAACATGTTTTCAAAGAGATTAAGGCTTAATTGAGCATATGTGCTTACAGATAAATATACACATAATAATAAATTGTAATAGTATTTTTAGTTTTACATTTCTGCAAAATTTAGCCTCAGAGAGATTAAATGCATGATTAGGGCCAATCTGAGCTAGACGTGACCTTTAGTGCAGATGTGAGAAATGGTGTCTGGGCAATTAATGGTGTGAAGTATGGCTTGCAGACAAATGCCCAGTGGCCCTGACCGTTAATCCATCAGTTCAGTGTGGCTTCATTGATGGATCTTGTTTACTCAGAGCAGCATCTGAAATGGATTGAATTAAGTCTTGTTTTACAAACCTAGGAGAAAAAGACAAAGCATTGGAAATGTGGTACATATTTTTGACTATGCATATTTGACTGTAGACCCAGGCGAGGGATTTCATACACAGCTGTGCTAGTTTAATGCATTTCATATCAACTGAAAGCAACATTATATATACAAGACTTTTCTTTCTTTGCATACAGGTCATATTTTATGATTATGGCTGGCTATACATTATCCCTTACTTGTATTCCAAGTATTATTGTGAGTAACATGCACAAAAAAACTGTTTTTTCTGTTGTAATAGGCTTTGATGTAATCTTTCAAACATGGTGTGTGGGAAAATATCCAAAACATGACGGGCTGTACAGGTTGTCTTTAATTAGGCAGTGAGCTGAGACGGAACTGCCTTGATAAGCTGTCTGCCTTTTTGTTTTGGTGGGAAGAAATTCCAGCTGAAGTAGACTCATTTTCACCTAGACTGGGCATGTCCAACTTTGAACTTTTGGCTATTTCAAGTGGTTTATGGCAATTACACTATAGGGATACTAGACACAAAACAGAATATCCTCAAACTAAGAACCTCTGAAGGTTGTGTGAGATTTTCTGTTGTTGTTGTTTTTCTGTCTGCACGAAAGATGCAGCAAGGTAAAAAAGATGGCTGATTAAGGCTGAAGGAATAGCCTAGTTCACCCAGAAATGAAAAATGCCATCATTAATTTGTTCCCCATGTTCTTGTAAAACTAGATCACTTACATTTTTTTTCTGTTGACCTAAAAATATATTTTCAGAAATATTTCATTTTTTAGTCCATACAATAGAAGCCAAAGGTCACCAAAACAATCTGGTTACCAACATTCTTCAAAATATATTTTTTTGTGTTCCAAAATATACAGGTACAAATTGTGTCTCCTTACACACGAAAAACACCAAAAAAAAAAAAAAAAAAACAAACAGGCACTATTTGCTCGATTGTTTTAGCTGGTTAAGTCAAATGAAGTAATTTATTTAGAACTTCATACAATGCACACTGTTTACAGAAAATTACTGCAGTAATAATGTTTTATATTCCATTTACAGTGACACTAAAATTAATATGTGTCTGTAAGCTGTTGTAAGCAAACCAAAAGCCACTGTGGCAAGGAAGGAGAATCTCCAAAAGATCCTTATGGAGAAAAAAATCCTTGGGAGAAAGCAGGTCCAGCTGGGTTGTGTATCCATCGCATATTGTTTGCGGTGATGAATGTAGATTGGCCCTGTTGGCAGTAACTAACTGGAGCAACTACACCAGCTTCCTATAACAGTCCTTCAGCACTGAGAGCTGTTCAAAATTATCTGCACATTTAAATCCTCCTCTAAATCACTGTACCCAACCATTTTCTGGATGTTCGCAAACATGGTTTGGTACTTACAGAAAATTGTTTGTTCAGCTGTTTCTTGAAAGATGTAGTCTCAGCAGTTTAGGTGTAGGGTTAGGGTAGGTGTTAGCAGTTCATTCCACCAGAGAGGAACAGAGAGGGTTAAGGTTTTGGCAAGTGATTTTTTTGCCATCACTCATTCAGAGATCTTATCTGGCAGAAAGGAGCATACACTTGTAGTAGTGTATTCAGGCAGGGAGGTGCCATTCCAGTGGCAGTCCTAGAATCCATTGTCAAGACCTTCAATTTGATTCTGGCCACAACTGAGAGCCAGTGGAGTGAGATCAGGAGTGGTATGATGCATGTTCTCTTTCACTGATTGAAGACCAGATGAGCTGCTGCATTCTGGATCATCTGCAGAGGTTTAGTGGCACTGGTTGGAAAGCCTGCCAATAGAACATGGCAGTAGTCCAGTCTGGAAATGACAAGAACTTGGACAAGGAGCTGCACCACTCTGACAGGAAAGGTCTGATTTCCTGATGTTGTAAAGTGCGAACCTACACAACCAGGCAATTGTTGAGATGTGGGTTGAAAAGTTCAATTCTGAATATAAACTCACACAGTGCAATTGATAGCTCCAGGGATTATAAAGAGAGAGTTCTTTGATCGTTTTCTGTATATAGTTTAAGATTAGGCATTAGAATGAACACAGTTACTTGCATGTTGTGGTATTACTGTCAGGTCCATATCTTGCAAAAGTCTGTTTGCAAAGCCTGCACCGAAACTGTGACTGATTTGCCAAAGAATCCACTGTGAAATGTACTGAACAAAAAATAATGCTATACTTAGACATCCACATAGCTAAAAATAAATAATCACTTTCCTAGGATTAGGATCGTTTGGAAGGTAATGTTATTTTTAGTCCAGTTATCCTGTATTGCTCTTCTCTCCTTCTCATCTTACTAATGCTCCAGTGGGTGGGGCCAAAGATGTAGACGTAGGCGTTGATTCTGCAGATCAACGTCATAATGTGATGAAATCTGAAACGATTTGTTTTTGGATCTTGGTTTCAATAAAAACCGTTTTTGGACTAACGAGGAAGTTTTGAGCTCTGAAATTCACAGGATATTTTTATAGTACAGTGACCTCTTACATGTCAAAACATCAAGGAAAATTAGATTTCTCAATTCATGACCCCTTTAATGATCCATTCCCAGTAGGCCTTGCGCTAACAATATCATATCGAGATAGTAATGATGATAAGCTCTGGACATTTTTACTCAATGTGGATTAATCTAACAGTCTATCACACAGCAGAAATAAAGGCAAAAGCAGCCAGTGCAAGTTGCTAATAAGTCTGCATGTTCGGTTTGTCTCTGTGTGAATGGCACAGTTTTGTCTGATACAAACTCAAACACACGTGACGGCCACTGTTTTCAGCATCTGTGTCTCAATATATATGATGTAGCGAATCAGCTCATGGGGAAATATGAATAATTAACCATAACTAAATATAATTAATTATTCATATTTTAGATCCACTGTAGATATTTAACTGACCTCTCAGGGTCAACTGTCTGTCAATTCTAAGAATGTTAATTTCCTGGTTAAGGGAAATTACTTTCTTAATGTACAATTCTACACAGAGCTTGTAGCATAAATCTGCATGATTAAGTGACTCCAGTTATGAGCAAACAATGAACAACGTCAAGTGTGATACAAGTAAGACTTTATTAACTACATAAACACTTAAACTAGTCTAACATACTACATAAACACTTAAACTGGTCTAACATACACACACACACACACATGCATACAGTTGGTATAGGAAAGGTTTAAAGCTTAACTCAGTAAAGAGGAGAGAAAATAAGAATATGAAGTTATGGAACCATTTGCATATTCAGCAGATCTACCGCCTGAAGGAAACATCAGATTCTTAGTTCAAACACACCTTTGTAAAAAGGTACCAATGAACCTTATGTATCAATTAATAAGACTAAGTTTGATATTTGCAAGTCTCGTCTGTCTGAAAGAAAGGCTTGATGCAGTCCAAAGGTTCAAGTTGATCTTTGCTGAAGTTGGTTGATGAAAAAGAACCAGTTTGAGTCAGAGAATCTTGGTGAATGGAAAAGTCAAGGCCGAAGGCCTGGCACAAAACTTAGGATGTCCTGGAGCGTTGTAGCTCACATCTTCTCAAAACCTAACAGAACCACCGACTCGGGCGGGTCCTTGGTGTGAGGCCTTTAAGGTCGGAGAAGATCCCCGCTTCTCAAGATGGGCTTGTCCAATGAGAAAGGCCGGAATCCCAAGTGGGAGTTTTGAGATACTGGGGAGTTTTTATGACCCTTTGTGTGAGGGCATGGTAATTTGCAAATGGAACTTGAATCGAAATTACTAAAGATTCTCAGGACACTAATATATTGCCTATGTACCAACATATAATATACACGCTCGTTTAGATCATCAGAAGGCGAATTCATAGATACTAAACATGGTAGGATTACATATAGGCAAGATGACAGGAATGAGTGTTTCCATCATAAGCCTGCATAAAACAGTATAAAATCTCAAAGACAACATACACAATGATCTGAAGGATATGTGTGTTCATTCAAAGAAAGGTTTTCCTATGGATTAATTAGAAAAGAGTCAATTTCTACTGGGCACTGTGTCTCTTTCTAATTCAAAGGCAGTGATTTTCCCTACTCACATTCCATTAGGTCGTAAATGGCTCTGGTCTAGCAAAGGTGTCGTGGTTGCCAAGGTAACCAGTGGCCTGTGGTCATTCGCAGACATCCTGGCGCCCAGTCTATTGGGTGAGGGGTCTGTGACGACTTGTTAATCTAATGAATAACTGATTTGTTAAATCAAATGAAAAATTGTGTGTTTGATTGGTCCAGACGCTACAAATTCCCCCTTTTCGGGCGTTGTTGTCCGTAGAATAGACAACAACGAGCGATGTCAAAGGTGCAGAACAATCGAACACACACCTGCCACTCACGGCTGGGAGCCAGTGGTGGCTCTTTGGCTGTTGGTGCCTCCAGGAGTGGTTGTGGTGCCGTGGTGGTGTAGGCTGTTACAAGGTATGGGTCCTCGAGCTTATGCAGCAGGTGTCGAGGCTGTGTCACCTGTCATCCTAGTGATGATGGCAGGAGAGCAGCAGGTGGTTGTTAGCCCTCTGTTTTGCCCGAACGTCACTAGAAATCTGATGTTTGCGGTGTCGCTTGGCTCTTGTGGCTTGAGCTTGCCTGAGTTGTGTTGGTAGAGGTTTTGCTGTTGGGCATGTGGGCCCGTTGCTCAATCCAACGTTGTCTGGCTGCTTCTGTGGTGTAGACTGGTTTTAAGGGATGCTCCTCCCTTGGAGGGGTCTGATGCTGTGTTGCATCAGGCAAGGAGTCAGAAGTTTGTCCTTCTCAGTACTCCTTAGTTGAGTTTTGTTCAAGGAGCTCTTTTGCAAGTGTCAGCAGCTCCTGTAACCCAGAAGTAGGCGTGTCCAGCTGTCCCTGTGTAGCCTCCGTTCGGCACCTGTGTGAAGGGTGTGGAGGAGGATGTTGTGGTGGACTGCTGTTGGACATACCGTGGTGTTTGCAGGATGAGGATGCCTTTTTCCATGGCTTTTCCCAGTGGTTGGTCTGGAACCTGGGTCTGTTGCCATGGTGATGGCTCTGTCCTCTTCTGGCTAGGGGCTTTCTGTAGAAGGGTTTTGCATTGTGGCAATGCTGGGTGCCTTCTGGTGCCCGCTTTGGATTCTGAGTTGTGAAGTTCAGAATCAGCAGCGATCAGTCCCTGTTCAGACTCTGGGTCTGAGAATTCCTTTATGATGGCTTGTTTAAACTGCTGGTGAGACTGCAGGATCAGTTCCTTTGATGTCCTCAGGGTCTCTGCAGTATTTAGGTTGCCAGATGTATTGTCTCTGGCCAGCTCGTTGGGGTCTGTGGGGTCACACGGTGTGTGTGTCTGCAGTGATCCTCTGGAAAGGTCCCTGCCCCACCCCCTTGTGGCTGCTGGTTGGTGCCACCTGCTTGTCAGGGGAAGTTCTGTTTTGTGTTTTCCCTGTCTGTTCACCTTGTGGTCTGCAAGCATATTCCAGTTCATTTGTGACATTGAATTCACCTCGGGCTGCTTGCAGGTGGCATTCACCTGCGTTGTTTCGGTTCGCCTGAATTAAACCTTTTTTTTTTCTTCTGCAGCTGCAGAGGTTTTCAGGGTTTTCAGGGAGCTGACTTGTGAAGTGTCAAGCAGAAGGCTTTGGCTCCCTTCCTCCCCCTTCGTAGCTGTGCACAGGCGTGGAGGGGCGTGCACTGCTGGTGATGTGATGTTCAGCAGGCTGTCTTTTGCTTGAGTCTATGCGCAGTCGGTAGGACTGTTTCAATTATTTCTGAACCATGTCAAGCTCCTCTTCAATTGCCGAGTCAGGGTTTGGACCTCAGCTCTGGCAGCATGCCGATGGCCTTCTAAGGCCTTAGATCTGGTGTCTCTCTCATTTAGTTCCACATATGCTGTTTTTAACAGTGACTTTGTGTGAAACTGTTCTCTTTCCAAGTCCTGTCTGATGGCTTTTTCCAGCGGCGCTTGGTGTCCAGCAGCTGTTAGAGCCTCCTGAAGACTGGTGATTTCCTTCTGTTGCACCATTCTGTGAGGTTCTTTGCATCCGTTCTGTGCTTTTTCTCTTTGAGCAGGTGTCAGTTCTCTGCAGAATTCTGTGACTTGCAGTTTCAGCTCATTTACCTCCTGTCTGAGGCCCTTGAGGGTGTGGGCCGAGGAGAGGATGATGCTGGTCAGGTCCTGGTGTTTCAGGCTGGGTGTGGGTTGTTCACTTGTGTCGCAGTCTCGCTGTTCCTTTCTTTGCCATTGCAGGTCGTTGGCTGCTTTGAGCTGAAGGATGTCCATTACAGTGCTCTGCTAAGTTTCCAGGTGGTCCTGGTGAGCTGGCAGGGCTGGATGTATGTGGAATGTCTGCGACATACTGGCACACTTGTGGGAACACCAGAGAGAGAAAGGGACAAGACAAATGCAAGTACGTACAGAGGTGTTAAACTGTCTCTATGGGGAACGGCTGTGTAGGCCATGTAAGGTATGAATAGCTGGTGAGAGGCAGCTAGTGAGGTAGGGTGCTATGTTTGTGTGTTCGTGAACACAAAGAGAGAGTTTGAGTAACTTTGTTGAGGGGGCTGTAAGCAGGGGTCAGCTAGGACCGTGCTATAGCAAGTTCAAGTCAAGGTCAAGTCTGCTTTATTGTCAATTCT